>CM068372.1:400311535-400704035 GCA_034769895.1 Magicicada septendecula | reverse complement strand
GCGTAAACAGCATACTGCCGAGATGCGGTATAATAATTATATTTTCAAAAGTATATAAACTCACAGTTGAGATGTAGCGGCACTAAATATAAATTTAAACAACATGTAAACCGCGAATATAATCTACAAGTATAATTAAAGTAAATATGTAGTGAACAAGTGAGTGTGAATGAGAATTGAGCGTCTATGACATCTCTGGGAATCTAAACAATAAAGTGTATGTAATTAGAAATATGGTGAAATTATAATGTGAAACTCAATAACTAAATCAACATGTGACGTGATTACAAGTGAATAAAACTTTTGTGTAAAAGTCCAAAACAACAAGCGATTACTACAACTTATTAAAAAAGGAGAGAACCAGGACTCACCATGACTAAAATGACTTCCGAACTTCACCAACAACAGAAACCTGATCTTCAGAAGAAAACTACAAGACACCAGGACAAACGAGAGAGTCGCCGATTCGCCGAGGATGATACCCACAGGTGACACTGAACTTTGAATTCAGTGGTTCAAAACTTGAAGTATAATATTGTATGATAAACACTAAATAGATAAAAACTGAACGTTAAGTAAAACAAGAAAGACTGATTTAATTAAATTAAATGTAATTTCATGTTTAGCAATAACATGCGTTAACTTAAATAATTTTTGGTTAAATAAAGCAGTATTTAAGATAACACAAGAATAAATATTATAAATGTAATATCATATGCTGAAACGAAGTACTCGGATCCGAGGGTATTAATAAAAGAAAAACTATGCTAACTCAGTACTAAATTACTCTAATTCTCTTTGTACAAGAGGTACAAATGTTTTATCTTTAATATACTCATTGCTAAATTTATGTAATAAAGAGATGTCATGGTTATCCAAAAGGTGAGTGAATATATCTACCAAATCCCTTGTTAATATCCCTCAATTCACGGGACCCTATTTAACATTTGTGTACTTAATAGTTATTTATGATTTTGTAAAGATTATGGCAGCCTGTTTAATTGACCTGAGCCAATTAACCAGGTTCCCGAATTGTAACGTGTGCAATATGTTACAATACACTTGCCTACATTATTCTGATATAGTCAATTTGTCCGCTTCCATTTAAAGTCCGATTTGTATTGGTTTACGTACAGGAGCAAACCGAATTGTAACTGAACAATAATCTTCAATAAACTGTGAGTTGCAGATTACAGGCTTTAAAATATGTATTGTAAAAGATTCGTAGATTAATTCCAATGAAAATCGTTAATGTACAACGTACATATGAAACAGTAAGATATGAAATTGTTAGCGCAGATCGTAACGGGGTGCAGGGAAGTCTGTGAGGGAAGTGGGGGTGCGTAAACACGGGCCATGCAGCTCCGAACACAAAATGATTGCTCCGAAAACAACGCGTCAACACTACGCATGCGCAATGAGATCTTTTTATACTATGGAAACAAACACGTGTTTTATATCTAATTATTTTAGCTGTGCAACTCAGTAAGGACGTATTTTACGTTGTCTGATGTTAAGTATCTCAGAAGGCAGTACTAATAAATACCACGTGTTGGTATATCAAATGATATTTGAAATCATTTCAGTAATAGATATTGCTAAAATGGTCTCACAGTTCGTAATGTTGTTCAGCGGAACCGAATAACTGACACAAACAGTAGTTATAAATCAATAAAACACTTTTAAACAATAATTCAAATTAAATTTGTCCAACAATTAGTATCAGGTTATTACAAGTTTCCACTAATTAGCATAACAATAACTTCTCAATAAACAGAAATAATCACTAATAACAGCTCTTGTAAAATCGCCAGGTGTAACTGAACTGAGCCGCATGGTAATGCAGTGTTTATATCTCCGTCGCCTTGTATTGTAGTGAGACAGCGGGTCAGGATGTCGGTAGGGTAGTCAAGTAAAATTCTGGAAGGGGACCAGACAGTCTCGAATAATCCAGAACGTTACGTGATTCCGGGGCGCAGAACGATCTCCAAACGACTAAAACAGCCTCGTGTGCCTCCAGCGATGCGGCACTGATTTTTTCCTCAGCGTACAGTACCAATATAAACTAATAAGAGCAACTGTGTTTCGTTCTACTTGATCTGGAGGTACTATGTAGGACGTTTTTAAGTAACTTTAACATAATAATACCAACAGCTATAGGAATTTATGACAAAAGGCAAAAATCGCGTATGTGATACTGTAATACTACTTGCTCTTAAGCCCAACTAGGACCGCTTGGGAGTTGGAGCCACGTACCTTCTTCTAATGGCATTCTAAGAAAACGTCTATGCACCCATAATTTGAACAATTCAAGTGTTTTATAATTTACTTCTTATACAGCGTCTACGTTTTAATGCGTAGGATATTCGGAATATAAAATTAACAATCGTAACTACTAGTAATCTCTTTGAAATTATTAGTTCTTTACAAATGTCTGTTAGTCTTGTTTTTACTATTTTTGCCATAAGTAACCTTCTATGGTTAGTGTACTTCCGTTGTTATATGATAGTATACCTGGTAACATGAATGTGTTTATTATCGCAGGTGATTGTTATTGATAAACAATTTCACGTCTGTGGCAACCTTGAACTTGTTGATTTATAGAAAACTTTTAATTGGAAGGGAATATAAAAAATCGTTTTGGAGAACCATATATGATTTCCATGTTCTAATTAATTATAAAATTATTTTTAATATGTAGGGCTTCACTCAGAACGAAACCAAGTATATCAGCATGCTTTTAGTAAAGACGCTAAGAAAGATAATGAAAATACGAATGGTACCTAGTTGTCAATATCTTAAAAATAAATAATTAATTTGATTAAATTATCTTTTATTTAAACAAAGCTAAAAAAAGCAAATACCGCATAGCGTTTGTTAGCTGTGAATTTCTCAAAACGAAAAATTATTTTATTTACGTATCCGTGGTGACAGCATGGAACGATATCAATTGTTAACATTTTATTAAAATTTTTAAGTTTTCTGTCGAAAAATTTATGACATTAATATAAAAAATTACCTTTTCATTTACAGATATTTCATCTACTTTTCTACAGTGAATTATTATGACCTTCTTTTAAGGATACTTTATTTATCAAAATTAAGTACTTAAAATTAAGTACTTAAGTCTTGCTGAAAAGTAAAATGTAAGCTATCCCTTCCCCTTAACCGGTCTTTACCAATACCAATAGGCCTTGAGGCCTCGACATCTTGGGCACACAGGCAAGAAATTATTTGATTCTGTTTGAATTTGCGGCAGTTATCGTTCACCATATAAAAAATCACACACACACACACACACACACACACACACACACACACACACACACACACACACACACACACACACACACACACACACACACACACACACACACACACACACACACACACACACACACACACACACACACACACACACACACACACACACACACACACACACACACACACACACACACACACACACACACACACACACACACACACACACACACACACACACACACACACACACACACACACACACACACACTCACACACACACACACCCACACACACACACACACACACACACACACACACACACACACTTTTCGGAAAACGATTTTCTTCATGTTTTGAGGGTAGTACAATCAGAATCAGCCCTTATCTCGAACAAGATTTTTTGCGATCACCATACTTCCATTTCCTTACGGAACATGTAAGTAAAATCGTTTAAAGAGTTTGTGACACAGCGTTTTAAACTGTAAGTGTTATAAGAAGTAGGAAGTAATGTAAAACATACAACATTTGGCCAAGTGTTTACTAAGCTTGTCATGTGTAAGTCATGTTTATTATCTACAATTTTCCTACTAAATATTACTACTCTTTTAGTTTTGCTATCGCTGTTCTGGACACGGTTGGTAGTTCTTTTTGTGTTTTAATAAGTTTTGGTGTGACTCTAATTAACAGAATTTAATAAACCTAAATATATACATTTGTTTCCACTGATTAATTAAACTCTGTGTCTATTAATTAACCCAGAATAATAACATTTTAATCTAAAATATTTACTCTAATTTAATTTTTTCATCGTTCTTTGTAACTGAGCGATGTGTTGTCTATTTCCATTATTGCTTATCGCAGTCACTTATCTTTGCAAAACACTTTGGATCAGTAAAGTACATTAGGGTTCAGACAATAGTGTACTATGCGTTATCGATGACACAATTTACGGTCCTGCTGCTACGGGTGCAAGTAAACGCTTTGATATTACTCCCACATTGAGAAAGTAACTGTTCCCTTTAGTTTATGACCGGACATTTATCGCAGAGACAGTGCGGAAATCTTGGAATTTACACAAAACCGTCAACCAATTTTAATAATTCGAATCACAGAATCAATTGTGACTGCTGATCGGTTACTAACCTGATACAAACATTTTGTTAAATTTAAAATAAAGTTAAGATTATGTTGAGAAATAAATGCATCATCATCATCAACGTCATCATCATCATCATCATCATCATCATCAACAACAACAACAACGACGACAAAAACAACAACAACAACGACAACAACAACAACGGTTCTTCTCCTTCAACGGCAGCAGCAGTAGCACCAACAGCAGCAATAACTCCAGAGTGTTATTATATGTTACTATATAAGAGAAAATACATTGTGGTTGACAGTCTAAAAGAAAACATATGGTTGATTTATTTTTAAAGTTTGAAGGACCATTGTAATAACACAGTTTATTTTATAAAGATATGAAAGTATAAATTTAATTGAAAAACGTTTTCGGATACGCAGAAAACTACAGAATATTGTTTGTGTTTAAAATATATAATTTTCAAATGGACCAGTGAGTAAAACAAGTATGTAAGCAGAGTGCAGGTAGATCTGAGTGTGAGAAACACAGCGTTCTCCATGTCACACACCTGTAGTATCTTAGGCAGTTGGTTTTAAGTGAGGGCTTTTGCGTTTATTAGCCATAAGAAAGACATCTACACTTATAAACTTTCAAAGTCCGCAGGAAGATGTTACCCCTGACACAATCAGCCAGTCAGACTGAAGGCAATTTGCTATTGATTAGCCACGACTCGCTTCCAAAGAGTACTCAATGAGAGGGCCTCACTCCGCCGATTGATTGCAATCGCACCATGCTCCTGAATCTGGACGGACTCCATATGCAGGCGAGGGAAATACGCTCTGTCAGTGTGTTGCACCCTTTCTGTACTGATTCACTGAAGATCGTCGAAGGTACGTCCGAAACGTCAGGGACCAACAACATTGGACCACGGCCTTACAGCCCGGCAAGCAGTAATTGTAACAATTTTGGGATACAGCCTTACAGCCCGGCAAACAGTAATTGTAACAACTTTGGGATACAGCCTTACAGCCCGGCAAGCAGTAATTGTAACAACTTTGGGATACGGCCTTACAGCCCGGCAAGCAGTAATTGTAACAATTTTGGGATACGGCCTTACAGCCCGGCAAGCAGTAATTGTAACAAATTTGGGATACGGCCTTACAGCCCGGCAAGCAGTAATTGTAACAACTTTGGTATACAGCCTTACAGTCCGGCAAGCAGCAATTGTAACAACATTGGACCACGGCCTTACAGCCCGAGAAGCAGTAATTGTAACAACTTTGGGATACGGCCTTACAGCCCGGCGAGCAGTAATTGTAACAACTTTGGGATACGGCCTTACAGTCCGGCAACCAGTATTTGTAACAACTTTGGGATACGGCCTTATACAACTTTGGGATACGGCCTTACAGCCCGGCAAGCAGTAATTGTAACAACTTTGGGATACGGCTTTACAGCTAGGCAAGTAGTAATAGTAACAAATTTGGGATACGGCCTTACAGCCCGGCAAGCAGTAATTGTAACAACATTGAACCACGGCCTTACAGCCCGGGAAGCAGTATTGGAAACAACTTTGGGATACGGCCTTACAGCCCGGCAAGCAGTAATTGTAACAACTTTGGGATACGGCCTTACAGCCCGGCAAGAAGTAATTGTAACAACTTTGGGATACGGCCTAACAGCCCGGCAAGCAGCAATTGTAACAACATTGGACCACGGCCTTACAGCCTGGGAAGCAGTATTGGTAACAACTTTGGGATACGGCCTTACAGCCCGGGAAGCAGTATTTGTAACAACCTTGGGATACGGCTTTATAATAAATTTGGGATACGGCCTTACAGCCCGGCAAGCAGTAATTGTAACAACTTTGGGGTACGGCCTTACAGCCCGGCAAGCAGTAGTTGTAACAAATTTGGGATACGGCCTTACAGCCCGGCAAGCAGTAATTGTAACAATATTGGGATACGGCCTTACAGCCCGGCAAACAGTAATTGTAACAACTTTGGGATACGGCCTTACAGCCCGGCAAGCAGTAATTGTAACAACTTTAGGATACGGCCTTACAGCCCGGCAAGCAGTAATTGTAACAACTTTGGGATACGGCTTTACAGCTAGGCAAGTAGTAATAGTAACAAATTTGGGATACGGCCTTACAGCCCGGCAAGCAGTAATTGTAACAACATTGGACCACGGCCTTAAAGCCCGGGAAGCAGTATTGGAAACAACTTTGGGATACGGCCTTACAGCCCGGCAAGCAGTAATTGTAACAACTTTGGGATACGGCCTTACAGCCCGGCAAGCAGTAATTGTAACAACTTTGGGATACGGCCTTACAGCCCGGCAAGTAGTAATTGTAACAACTTTGGGATAAGGCCTTACAGCCCGGCAAGCAGTAATTGTAACAACATTCGACCACGGCCTTACAGCCCGGGAAGCAGTATTGGTAACAACTTTGGGATACGGCCTTACAGCCCGGCAAGCAGTATTTGTAACAACCTTGGGATACGGCCTTATAACAAATTTGGGATACGGCTTTACAGCCCGGCAAGCAGTAATTGTAACAACTTTGGGATACGGCCTTACAGCCCGGCAAGCAGTAATTGTAACAACTTTGGGATACGGCTTTACAGCCCGGCAATCAGTAATTGTAACAACTTTGGAATACGGCCTTACAGCCCGGCAAGCAGTAATTGTAACAACTTTGGGATACCGCCTTACAGCCCGGCAAGCAGTAATTTTAACAACTTTGGTATACGGCCTTACAGCCCGGCAAGCAGTAATTGTAACAACATTGGAATACGGCCTTACAGCCCGGCAAGCAGTAATTGTAACAACTTTGGGTTACGGCCTTAAATCCCGGCAAGCAGTAATTGTAACAACTTTGGGATACGGCCTTACAGCCCGGGAAGCAGTAATTGTAATAACTTTGGGATACAGCCTTACAGCCCGGCAAGCAGTAATTGTAACAACTTTGGGATACAGCCTTACAGCCCGGCAAGCAGTAATTGTAACAACTTTGGGATACGGCCTTACAGCCCGGCAAGCAGTAATTGTACAACTTTGGGATACGGCCTGCCTTACAGCCCGGCAAGCAGTAATTGTAACAAATTTGGGATACGGCCTTACAGCCCGGCAAGCAGTAATTGTAACAACTTTGGTATACAGCCTTACAGTCCGGCAAGCAGCAATTGTAACAACATTGGGCCACGGCCTTACAGCCCGAGAAGCAGTAATTGTAACAACTTTGGGATACGGTCTTACAGCCCGGCGAGCAGTAATTGTAACAACTTTGGGATACGGCCTTACAGCCCGGCAACCAGTATTTGTAACAACTTTGGGATACGGCCTTATACAACTTTGGGATACGGCCTTACAGCCCGGCAAGCAGTAATTGTAACAACTTTGGGATACGGCTTTACAGCTAGGCAAGTAGTAATAGTAACAAATTTGGGATACGGCCTTACAGCCCGGCAAGCAGTAATTGTAACAACATTGGACCACGGCCTTACAGCCCGGGAAGCAGTATTGGAAACAACTTTGGGATACGGCCTTACAGCCCGGCAAGCAGTAATTGTAACAACTTTGGGATACGGCCTTACAGCCCGGCAAGAAGTAATTGTAACAACTTTGGGATACGGCCTTACAGCCCGGCAAGCAGCAATTGTAACAACATTGGACCACGGCCTTACAGCCTGGGAAGCAGTATTGGTAACAACTTTGGGATACGGCCTTACAGCCCGGGAAGCAGTATTTGTAACAACCTTGGGATACGGCCTTATAATAAATTTGGGATACGGCCTTACAGCCCGGCAAGCAGTAATTGTAACAACTTTGGGGTACGGCCTTACAGCCCGGCAAGCAGTAGTTGTAACAAATTTGGGATACGGCCTTACAGCCCGGCAAGCAGTAATTGTAACAATATTGGGATACGGCCTTACAGCCCGGCAAACAGTAATTGTAACAACTTTGGGATACGGCCTTACAGCCCGGCAAGCAGTAATTGTAACAACTTTAGGATACGGCCTTACAGCCCGGCAAGCAGTAATTGTAACAACTTTGGGATACGGCTTTACAGCTAGGCAAGTAGTAATAGTAACAAATTTGGGATACGGCCTTACAGCCCGGCAAGCAGTAATTGTAACAACATTGGACCACGGCCTTAAAGCCCGGGAAGCAGTATTGGAAACAACTTTGGGATACGGCCTTACAGCCCGGCAAGCAGTAATTGTAACAACTTTGGGATACGGCCTTACAGCCCGGCAAGCAGTAATTGTAACAACTTTGGGATACGGCCTTACAGCCCGGCAAGTAGTAATTGTAACAACTTTGGGATACGGCCTTACAGCCCGGCAAGCAGTAATTGTAACAACATTCGACCACGGCCTTACAGCCCGGGAAGCAGTATTGGTAACAACTTTGGGATACGGCCTTACAGCCCGGCAAGCAGTATTTGTAACAACCTTGGGATACGGCCTTATAACAAATTTGGGATACGGCTTTACAGCCCGGCAAGCAGTAATTGTAACAACTTTGGGATACGGCCTTACAGCCCGGCAAGCAGTAATTGTAACAACTTTGGGATACGGCTTTACAGCCCGGCAATCAGTAATTGTAACAACTTTGGAATACGGCCTTACAGCCCGGCAAGCAGTAATTGTAACAACTTTGGGATACCGCCTTACAGCCCGGCAAGCAGTAATTTTAACAACTTTGGTATACGGCCTTACAGCCCGGCAAGCAGTAATTGTAACAACATTGGGATACGGCCTTACAGCCCGGCAAGCAGTAATTGTAACAACTTTGGGTTACGGCCTTAAATCCCGGCAAGCAGTAATTGTAACAACTTTGGGATACGGCCTTACAGCCCGGGAAGCAGTAATTGTAATAACTTTGGGATACGGCCTTACAGCCCGGCAAGCAGTAGTTGTAACAAAATTGGGATACGTCCTTACAGCCCGGCAAGCAGTAATCGTAACAACTTTGTGATACGGCCTTACAGCCCGTCAAGCAGTAATTGTAACAACTTTGGGATACGGCCTTACAGCCCGGCAAGCAGTGATTGTAACAACATTGGGATACGGCCTTACAGCCCGGCAAGCAGTAATTGTAACAACTTTGGGTTACGGCCTTAAAGGCCGGCAAGCAGTAATTGTAACAACTTTGGTATACGGTCTTACAGCCCGGAAAGCAGTAATTGTAACAACTTTGGGATAAGGCCTTACAGCCCGGCAAGCAGTAATTGTAACAACTTTAGGATACTGCCT
The DNA here is from genome assembly GCA_034769895.1 of Magicicada septendecula. Classification (NCBI taxonomy): domain Eukaryota; kingdom Metazoa; phylum Arthropoda; class Insecta; order Hemiptera; family Cicadidae; genus Magicicada; species Magicicada septendecula. The sequence goes on along the minus strand of CM068372.1, from coordinate 400,694,417 downwards.
TACAGCCCGGCAAGCAGTAATTGTAACAACTTTGGGATACGGCCTTACAGCCCGGCAAGCAGTAATTGTAACAACTTTGGTATACAGCCTTACAGCCCGGCAAGAAGTAATTGTAACAAAATTGGACCACGGCATTACAGCCCGGAAAGCAGTAATTGTAACAACTTCGGGATACGGCCTTACAGCCCGGCAAGCAGTATTGGAAACAACTTTGGGATACGGCCTTACAGCCCGGCAAGCAGTAATTGTAACAACTTTTGAATACTGCCTTACAGCCCGGAAAGCAGTAATTGTAACAACTTTTGTATACGGCCTTACAGCCCGGCAAGCAGTAACTGTAACAACATTGGGATACGGCCTTACAGCCCGGCAAGCAGTAATTGTAACAAATTTGGCATACGGCCTTACAGCCCGGCAAGCAGTAATTGTAACAAAATTGGGATACGTCCTCACAGCCCGTCAAGCAGTAATTGTAACAACTTTGGGATACGGCATTACAGCCCGGCAAGCAGTGATTGTAACAAAATTGGGATACGGCCTTACAGCCCGGCAAGCAGTAATTGTAACAACTTTGGGTTACGGGCTTAAAGGCCGGCAAGCTGTAATTGTAACAAATTTGGTATACGGCCTTACAGCCCGGCAAGCAGTAATTGTGACAACATTGGGATACGGCCTTACAGCCCGGCAAGCAGGAATTGTAACAACTTTGGGTTACGGCCTTACAGCCCGTCAAGCAGTAATTGTAACAACTTTGGGATACGGCCTTACAGCCCGGCAAGCAGTGAATGTAACAACTTTGGGATACTGCCTTACAGCCCGGCAAGCAGTAATTGTAACAACTTTGGGATACGGCCTTACAGCCCGGCAAGCAGTAATTGTAACAACTTTGGGATACGGCCTTACAGCCCGGCAAGCAGTAATTGTAACAACTTTGGTATACAGCCTTACAGCCCGGCAAGAATTAATTGTAACAAAATTGGACCACGGCCTTACAGCCCGGGAAGCAGTATTTGTAACATCTTCGGGATACGGCCTTACAGCCCGTCAAGCAGTAATTGTAACCTCTTTGGGATACGGCCTTACAGCCCGGCAAGCAGTATTGGTAACGACTTTGGGATACGGCCTTACAGCCCGGCAAGCAGTAATTGTAACAACTTTTGAATACGGCCATACAGCCCGGAAAGCAGTAATTGTAACAACTTTTGTATACGGCCTTACAACCCGGCAAGCAGTAACTGTAACAACCTTGGGATACGGCCTTACAGCCCGGCAAGCAGGAATTGTAACAACTTTGGGTTACGGCCTTAAAATCCGGCAAGCAGTAGTTGTAACAACTTTGGGATACGGCTTTACAGCCGGGCATGCAGTAATTGTAACAACTTTGGTATACGGCCTTACAGCCCGGCAAGCAGTAATTGTAACAACATTGGGATACGGCCTTACAGCCCGGCAAACAGTAATTGTAACAACTTTGGGATACCGCCTTACAGCCCGGCGAGCAGTATTGGTAACAACTTTGGGTTACGGCCTTACAGCCCGGCAAGCAGTAATTGTAACAACTTTGGGATACGGCCTTACAGCCCGGCAAGCAGTAATTGTAACAACTTTGGGATACGGCCATACAGCCCGGGAAGCAGTAATTGTAACAATTTTGGGATACGGCCTTACAGCCCGGAAAGCAGTAATTGTAACAACTTTGGTATACGGCCTTACAGCCCGGCAAGCAGTAATTGTAACAACATTGGGATACGGCCTTACAGCCCGGCAAGCAGTAATTGTAACAACGTTGGGATACGGCCTTACAGCCCGGCAAGCATTAATTGCAACAAATTCGTGATTCGCCTTACAGCCCGGCAAGCAGCAATTGTAACAACTTTAGGACACGGCCTTGCAGCCCGGCTACGAGTAATGGTAACAACTTTGGGATACGGCCTTACAGCCCGTCAAGCAGTAATTGTAACAACTTTGGGATACGGCCTTACAGCCCGGCAAGCAGTGATTGTAAGAACATTGGGATACGGCCTTACAGCCCGGCAAGCAGTAATTGTTACAACTTTCGGTTACGGCCTTAAAGGCCGGCAAGCAGTAATTGTAACAACTTTGGTATACGGTCTTACAGCCCGGCAAGCAGTAATTGTAACAACTTTGGGATAAGGCCTTACAGCCCGGCAAGCAGTAAATGTAACAACTTTAGGATACTGCCTTACAGCCCGGCAAGCAGTAATTGTAACAACTTTGGGATACGGCCTTACAGCCCGGCAAGCAGTGATTGTAAGAACATTGGGATACGGCCTTACAGCCCGGCAAGCAGTAATTGTAACAACTTTCGGTTACGGCCTTAAAGGCCGGCAAGCAGTAATTGTAACAACTTTGGTATACGGTCTTACAGGCCGGCAAGCAGTAATTGTAACAACTTTGGGATAAGGCCTTACAGCCCGGCAAGCATTAAATGTAACAAATTTAGGATACTGCCTTACAGCCCGGCAAGCAGTAATTGTAACAACTTTGGGATACGGCCTTACAGCCCGGCAAGCAGTAATTGTAACAACTTTGGGATACGGCCTTACAGCCCGGCAAGCAGTAATTGTAACAACTTTGGTATACAGCCTTACAGCCCGGCAAGAAGTAATTGTAACAAAATTGGACCACTGCCTTACAGCCCGGGAAGCAGTAATTGTAACATCTTCGGGATACGGCCTTACAGCCCGTCAAGCAGTAATTGTAACATCTTTGGGATACGGCCTTACAGCCCGGCAAGCAGTATTGGAAACAACTTTGGGATACGGCCTTACAGCCCGGCAAGCAGTAATTGTAACAACTTTTGAATACGGCCTTACAGCCCGGAAAGCAGTAATTGTAACAACTTTTGTATACGGCCTTACAGCCCGGCAAGCAGTAACTGTAACAACATTGGGATACGGCCTTACAGCCCTGCAAGCAGGAATTGTAACAACTTTGGGTTACGGCCTTACAATCCGGCAAGCAGTAGTTGTAACAACTTTGGGATACGGCTTTACAGCCGGGCAAGCAGTAATTGTAACAACTTTGGGATACGGCCTTACAGCCCGGCAAGCAGTAATTGTAACAACATTGGGATACGACCTTACAGCCCGGCAAACAGTAATTGTAACAACTTGGGGATACCGCCTTACAGCCCGGCAAGCAGTATTTTAACAACATTGGGATACGGCCTTACAGCCCGGCAAACAGTAATTGTAACAACTTTGTGATACGGCCTTGCAGCCCGGAAAGCAGTAATTGTAACAACTTTGGTATACGGCCTTACAGCCCGGCAAGCAGTATTGGTAACAACTTTGGGTTACGGCCTTACAGCCCGGCAAGCAGTAATTGTAACAACTTTGGGATACGGCCTTACAGCCCGGCAAGCAGTAATTATAACAACTTTGGGATACGGCCATACAGCCCGGGAAGCAGTAATTGTAACAACTTTGGGATACGGCCTTACAGCCCGGAAAGCAGTAATTTTAACAACTTTGGTATACGGCCTTACAGCCCGGCAAGCAGTAATTGTAACAACATTGGGATACGGCCTTACAGCCCGGCAAGCAGTAATTTTAACAACGTTGGGATACGGCCTTACAGCCCGGCAAGCATTAATTGCAACAAATTCGTGATACGCCTTACAGCCCGGCAAGCAGCAATTGTAACAACTTTAGGACACGGCCTTGCAGCCCGGCTACGAGTAATGGTAACAACTTTGGGATACGGCCTTACAGCCCGTCAAGCAGTAATTGTAACAACTTTGGGATACGGCCTTACAGCCCGGCAAGCAGCGATTGTAAGAACATTGGGATACGGCCTTACAGCCCGGCAAGCAGTAATTGTAACAACTTTCGGTTACGGCCTTAAAGGCCGGCAAGCAGTAATTGTAACAACTTTGGTATACGGTCTTATAGCCCGGCAAGCAGTAATTGTAACAACTTTGGGATAAGGCCTTACAGCCCGGCAAGCAGTAAATGTAACAACTTTAGGATACTGCCTTACAGCCCGGCAAGCAGTAAATGTAACAACTTTGGGATACGGCCTTACAGCCCGGCAAGCAGTAATTGTAACAACATTAGGATACGGCCTTACAGCCCGGCAAGCAGTAATTGTAAAAACTTTGGTATACAGCCTTACAGCCCGGCAAGAAGTAATTGTAACAAAATTGGACCACGGCCTTACAGCCCGGGAAGCAGTAATTGTAACATCTTCGGGATACGGCCTTACAGCCCGTCAAGCAGTAATTGTAACATCTTTGGGATACGGCCTTACAGCCCGTCAAGCAGTAATTGTAACAACTTTGGGATACGGCCTTACAGCCCGGCAAGCAGTGATTGTAAGAACATTGGGATACGGCCTTACAGCCCGGCAAGCAGTAATTGTAACAACTTTCGGTTACGGCCTTAAAGGCCGGCAAGCAGTAAGTGTAACAACTTTGGTATACGGTCCTACAAGCCGGCAAGCAGTAATTGTAACAACTTTGTGATAAGGCCTTACAGCCCGGCAAGCAGTAAATGTAACAAATTTAGGATACTGCCTTACAGCCCGGCAAGCAGTAATTGTAACAACTTTGGGATACGGCCTTACAGCCCGGCAAGCAGTAATTGTAACAACTTTGGGATACGGCCTTACAGCCCGGCAAGCAGTAATTGTAACAACTTTGTTATACAGCCTTACAGCCCGGCAAGAAGTAATTGTAACAAAATTGGACCACTGCCTTACAGCACGGGAAGCAGTAATTGTAACATCTTCGGGATACGGCCTTACAGCCCGTCAAGCAGTAATTGTAACATCTTTGGGATACGGCCTTACAGCCCGGCAAGCTGTATTGGAAACAACTTTGGGATACGGCCTTACAGCCCGGCAAGCAGTAATTGTAACAACTTTTGAATACGGCCTTACAGCCCGGAAAGCAGTAATTGTAACAACTTTTGTATACGGCCTTACAGCCCGGCAAGCAGTAACTGTAACAACATTGGGATACGGCCTTACAGCCCGGCAAGCAGGAATTGTAACAACTTTGGGTTACGGCCTTATAATCCGGCAAGCAGTAGTTGTAACAACTTTGGGATACGGCTTTACAGCCGGGCAAGCAGTAATTGTAACAACTTTGGGATACAGTAAATGTAACAAATTTAGGATACTGCCTTACAGCCCGGCAAGCAGTAATTGTAACAACTTTGGGATACGGCCTTACAGCCCGGCAAGCAGTAATTGTAAGAACTTTGGGATACGGCCTTACAGCCCGGCAAGCAGTAATTGTAACAACTTTGGTATACAGCATTACAGCCCGGCAAGAAGTAATTGTAACAAAATTGGACCACTGCCTTACAGCCCGGGAAGCAGTAATTGTAACATCTTCGGGATACGGCCTTACAGCCCATCAAGCAGTAATTGTAACATCTTTGGGATACGGCCTTACAGCCCGGCAAGCAGTATTGGAAACAACTTTGGGATACGGCCTTACAGCCCGGCAAGCAGTAATTGTAACAACTTTTGAATACGGCCTTACAGCCCGGAAAGCAGTAATTGTAACAACTTTTGTATACGGCCTTACAGCCCGGCAAGCAGTAACTGTAACAACATTGGGATACGGCCTTACAGCCCGGCAAGCAGGAATTGTAACAACTTTGGGTTACGGCCTTACAATCCGGCAAGCAGTAGTTGTAACAACTTTGGGATACGGCTTTACAGCCGGGCAAGCAGTAATTGTAACAACTTTGGGATACGGCCTTACAGCCCGGCAAGCAGTAATTGTAACAACATTGGGATACGGCCTTACAGCCCGGCAAACAGTAATTGTAACAACTTTGGGATACCGCCTTACAGCCCGTCAAGCAGTAATTTAACAACATTGGGATACGGCCTTACAGCCCGGCAAACAGTAATTGTAACAACTTTGGGATACGGCCTTGCAGCCCGGTTAAGCAGTAATTGTAACAACTTTGGTATACGGCCTTACAGCCCGGCAAGCAGTATTGGTAACAACTTTGGGTTACGGCCTTACAGCCCGGCAAGCAGTAATTGTAACAACTTTGGGATACGGCCTTACAGCCCGGCAAGCAGTAATTGTAACAACTTTGGGATACGGCCATACAGCCCGGGAAGCAGTAATTGTAACAACTTTGGGATACGGCCTTACAGCCCGGAAAGCAGTAATTTTAACAACTTTGGTATACGGCCTTACAGCCCGGCAAGCAGTAATTGTAACAACATTGGGATACGGCCTTACAGCCCGGCAAGCAGTAATTTTAACACCGTTGGGATACGGCCTTACAGCCCGGCAAGCATTAATTGCAACAAATTCGTGATACGCCTTACAGCCCGGCAAGCAGCAATTGTAACAACTTTAGGACACGGCCTTGCAGCCCGGCTACGAGTAATGGTAACAACTTTGGGATACGGCCTTACAGCCCGTCAAGCGGTAATTGTAACAACTTTGGGATACGGCCTAACAGCCCGGCAAGCAGTGATTGTAAGAACATTGGGATACGGCCTTACAGCCCGGCAAGCAGTAATTGTAACAACTTTCGGTTACGGCCTTAAAGGCCGGCAAGCAGTAATTGTAACAACTTTGGTATACGGTCTTACAGCCCGGCAAGGAGTAATTGTAACAACTTTGGGATAAGGCCTTACAGCCCGGCAAGCAGTAAATGTAACAACTTTAGGATACTGCCTTACAGCCCGGCAAGCAGTAATTGTAACAACTTTGGGATACGCCTTACAGCCCGGCAAGCAGTAATGGTAACAACTTTGGGATACGCCTTACAGCCCGGCAAGCAGTAATTGTAACAACGTTGACGCCGGCCGTGAAAGGCTCAGACAAAATTTGAAAACAGATAAAATTTTACATATAACGTTAGTAGAATATTCATAATTTTTAATTTTTTTGGGCTGTCCTTATATAAATTTTTGTTGTGTAAACATTTCTTGTATAAACTTATAAATGTTCCGTTTCTACATCCTTTTTATGCCTTAAACAATGTAGGATCTGTCAACTTCAATAGGTCTTCAGTACTTTGTTTTTATTGTACTATCTATTACTCTGTTTATTTATAAATGTTGTTATGAGTAGATGAAATTTGTAAGAATTTTAATTTCTGTAGCATTTATACAGTGTTTACGTGTCTCAGACTGGTGAATAATTTACTTTTGTTAATAAAAGCTATATTATTCGCTGCGCACATATAACCAATTTTGTATTTAGAAATGTATTACTGCCTCAACTTACTACCCAGCTAGTTGTTTTCTGAGCACCAACTCAATATCCATTGAACCTATTACAGGTAATGTGTAGAAGATCATTATCGCACTAATAATCTGAACTGGCTCTAATTGTTCTCAAGCGTGTTAGCCTGAATCTGGTTATACAACGCACTATTTGCTAATTTTCCGTAGTCTTGTTCCATGTAATGCAATGCCAGTGGGCTGTTTGCTTACACTATGATACCATGCAAACGTACAAAGCCAACAGATAAAACGAAAATGATAAGGCAGACAATGTCTACCCATCTAGGCAAAATTTTATTATAGAAGACGACAGTGTAGAAGCAGTCAGAGGTTTCACGGACTTAGGAGCGACGATATCTGAAGATGGGATTGAAGAGACAGAGATAAGGAGAAAAATAACTCTAGTCAACAAGGCCTACGTATTTCGCGCTTATCACCACCTTTAAATCAAGAGTTAGTCATAGGCAGACAAAACTGAGCGTATACAAAACTACCATACGACCCATCCTGTGCTATGACAGTGAGACCTTGATAATAACACAAAGAGCAATTGAGCGCCTTAAGATATTTGAAAAGAAGCTCCCGAGGAGGATCCTGGCCCCATATACAGAGGATACGGCATAATGATCAGATATATTTTCACTTCAACGACCAACGGTAGAAGTGTACATAGAACTGAGGAGAGATATGTTGAGAGTCCGAAGATGGAAGTCCTGTGCTACGGATAGAGAGAGGTGGAAGGTCAGGATAGTGAAAGGCAATGCAAGACTTCGGGCTGTAGCGCCATAGGAGGCGGACGATTTAGAACATTAAAAGTGGAAGTGATGAGATCGTGAAATATAGGATTCGTTATGATAAGCTAACTTTAACATTGTTGTATTATTAACGATTGCTTGTGTGTATACAAGAGACACTTTACAGTATATGGAAATGAGGTTCTTCAATAACAACTGATGCGAGACTAATTGGTCTCATACCTATTAATAACGGCATACGTGCATTGTTTGAAAGCTTTGAGAGATCAAAATAATATCGACACCGCATTGTTTCCTTAGTTTTGTTGTTATTTGGCGATCAGTGTACGCTCCAAACTATAGACCGTGAATCAGCTGTCTTCTACATACGCACACACACACACACACACACACACACACACACACACACACACACACACACACACTCATTTTTTCAATCCTAAAAAGAATAACTAATTTAACTTTTACAAGTCAACGTTGTTGTTGAAAATTTGAGCGTGATAAATAAAATGTTAAGATTTGTTGTTCTTCTTCTATGGTGTCTCAGTTTGGAGTCGAACCTTCCATAATCATCCACCTCCATTTTTCCTTGTCCTTGGCAACTGATGCCCATCGTTTTATTTTAAATAAAGTATTAGCATCCCTCCCCATTGCGTTAGTCCAGCGAGGCTTGGGTCTTCCGACAGGCCTTCTACCCTCGATTTGACCAAACAGTACATTCCTAGGTATTCGGTTGCCTTCCATCCTAATAATGTGCTCTGCCCATTGGAATCTATGCAGTTAGATGGTGGTGGCCAGATAATTGTCTTATATATTTAAACATAATTAATGCGGTCCAAGTCACTAATGATATAATTTACCTTATGATTTCCGTCAAGTGACTTCTAACGTAATTTGAGCTGGGTTACGCGTTTCAGGCCATATGTCCCATCTTCAGACCTTCACTCCAAAGGAGCTCGTTATATATTAAAATCCATGGTAAAACTAACACACAATAAATAAACACGTAAAATACAATGAATGAACATATTATAAGCGTACTAGTAACCGACACGGTGCACCGCGTGTAGCATGTCAAGACTGTGTCGATGGGCACTATTATTTAGTTTTATCTTTAAGCGATCGCAGCGCGGTATCATACAGTGGGTTAGACCTGAAGTTGAGTTTATCATCGAGTATGTCGTCACATATATCTGGGTTATTATGACCTCTATATATCTCGAATTCTTCGAGTGCATCCATGTAACGGCCCTTACTACAATAATGTAGAGGTATAAAGTTAGCGTTGAAACTGGTATATGAATGATTGCTTGAAATTAGATGCCATGTAAAATTAGATTTAATATTTTCTAGGGAAAAATCACCCCTGTTAAAGTGGCTGTGTGGTGTGTGTTCACGGAATCGTTTGATAAAAGGTCTACCCGTTTGGCCGATATAAAAACGGTCACAATCGTCGCATATAAGCTTATACACACATGTTTTGGATTCAATGTTGGTCTGAACGACTGGACGAACCAAGTTCCGTAGACGGTTATTTGTTTTAAAGGTAACGGTGTAACCTATTTTACTTAAGGTGGATGTTAGGATCTTAGGCATCAACTCGGTGTATGTTGTTGAGATGAATTTGTTATTAGGTGTATTATCTTGTGTCTGTCTGGAAAGACGGGCTTTGTGTTTTTTAAGGATGATGTCAATCATTTGGCACTCATAGCCGTTGGCCATAGCTATGTGTTTAATTATGTTGAGTTCACTCTCGAAATCATCATTATTTAGGGGGATCATCAAAACCTGTGAATGAAACTGTTGTAGGTCGCTAATTTTTGAGAGAAAGGGTGGTGTGAGTCTGCATGTATGGTCACGTCTGTGGTGGTAGGCTTTCTGTAAATTTTAAAATTTAAGTTGTTAAGTCGCCTAGTAACGGTAGGATCGAGAAAGTTGAGTTCATTGTTGGTTTCAGTTTCCATAGTAAACTGAATATTGTGAGTAACAGTATTCATATGGTTTTTAAGATTACTGATTTGGCGTAGAGTACCATTAAAAATCAGGAAAGTGTCATCAACATATCGGCCATAGAAGATAATATTATTGGCGAAGATGTTATTATTAAGGATGTAGTTGTTTTCATAAAAATCAAGATATATATCAGCCAATAGGCCAGATAACGGTGAACCCATAGCCAGGCCATCTGTTTGAATATAGTAATTCCCGTTGAAAGTAAAATAGTTTTGTTGAAGGATGAGCCTTAGTATGGTAATTAGTTCTTTAATGAGTTGTGTGTCCAGTTTGTTAGTATCGTGGAGATTGTCGTTCAAAATATCCAAAGTTTGGTTCACGGGTATATTCGTGTATAAATTGACGATGTCAAAAGAGGCTAGTTTGTAACTGGGTTGTAATTTTATGTCGTTGACCTTGTTTATGAAATCAATATTGTTAACGATAATATGGTTGTTTTTTAGAAAGATGTTGTCCTTAATTAGCGTGACAAGTTTCTTGGCTGTTTTGAAACCCGGCGCTGTGGTAAAATTAACTAATGGCCTGATAGGAATGTCATTTTTGTTGATCTTGGGTAAGCCGGTAAGTTTTGGGGCGCGCGCGTTAATAGGTTTTAAGAAACGACGAGTGCGATCATCAAATAAATTGGTACAATTGTTAATAGTAGTGTTTAATGATTTTACATATGAGTCGGTGGGATAGAATTTTATTAGCTCGATATTGTTATCGGAAATGAATTTGTGTACTTTCTGTGTGTATGTGTCGTTGTTGATTTTCACCAAAGTATGACCTTTGTCTGCTTTAGTAATAAGTGCGTTATTATCAAGTAACTTAGTATTTATCTTTTTGAGTGTCTTGCGTTCAGCCTGCGCTCTTATCTGTTTCTGTATGGTACGACCATCAGTATTATGGTTATTTAAAATTTTAATAAATTTATGATTAATTATGTGACGTGATTCATTTTGGAGTTTCGAGTCATTAATTGCTTTGACAGCGGTCTCGGCATTAATGACTTCATCAACGATATTATGTTTATTATCAGGCGGAAAGTTGTAGTCTATACCTTTATTAAGTAGATTCATTTCATCGCTATCAAATGTAATATCAGTAAGGTTGACCGTGCGTGGGTAAAACGAATGTTTACATTCGGGAATACGATGTGAGCGTTGTGTTGAGATCAAACGTTTAAGTTTCAAAGTCTGTTTTTGTCGTATCGTACGCATTGTGTCTGAAATGTATGTGTTTACTTTGTTCATTATAATATCTATAATGACAGGATGAATCTGGTTATATATTAATAAATGCAGCTTGAACAAAGTTTTGTAAAGAATGGCTTTTTTGACGTATTGCTGTATTCAAAGAATTAGGGTACGGTTACACGAGCGTTTTGTTCCCGGCCGTTTGGGTGCGGTTGGGAAACACATTAAATTTAACACACAGACGCCAATTAAACTGGCCACACGGACGTGGAAAAAACGCACGGTTGTCAACTCTACTGCGTTTTTAAGGTCTCCCACATCGAAACGCAACCTGCTGCGTTTTTGGTCCGTTTTCAACACCCACGAGGGTGATCACACGGACTGTTCAAAGATGCCGGTAAAATAGCATTTTTTTATTTACTTGTTACTATGGTAATTAATTTTGGTATACATGGTGTTGTAGATATTTTCATAAAAAAATATGTAGTGTAAAAAATGTTCTTAATAAAGATTTATCTACTACTGATAACTAATGTTTTCTTTAATCTAAACACGGACGTTTCAGTGCAGTTGCGTTTTAACCTTTATAGCCAGAGCTGTAGGGGTTGATGTAGAGACGTCCCAACGCTGCCGTCCGATTATAAACTGCCTGTTACACTTCCGTTCCGTCCACGTACGAGAAAAAACACACGTGGATACGAGAAAAAACGCACGTGTGATCACTATGCGTTTTTCTAAACTCCACTCGCGTGCACAGCCGGAAAAAGACGCTCGTGTAACCGTACTTAAAGATATATAATTATGAATATATTTTATTGTATTTTATGAGTACGTATTAGTAAATAAAAGAGAAGGATATACGACGGATAATTTCTATAGAGACAGTAGAAGAGTCGGTATGAGATATCCAGCCGGTGGAACTGATACAGTGAAATTGAGACGGCCCACTTGTCCGTCCGCTTTTAGTGATCCATTACTGGAGCACAGCCAAACGTAGTCTGAACGGATCCTTTCTCCCCTACTTCATCCTTGCCGAGACTTATTTAAGTATACTGCACATAAAACAAGATTTATTGCAATTACTTAAAGATGTAGATTTTAATTTTTATTACGCACTTTAAAGTTAATTTTTGTTGACTTTGTTCTTAACTAGAAAGTAAAATAAAATTATTTATAAACAGTTTGAGCATTTTCCACTAAGCCTAGGGGTGAGGAGAGAAACATACGATTGTATACGATGAAAAACATTATTCATCTAAACAATTTATCGGCGACACGCTGCTTACTCACAGGCACATCTTCACGAGCGAGCCTCCTGCTAGATGCAATCATTTTGTCGGCTTTCCATCTCGTTTCAGAGCGCCCTGGTCTTCAACATCTGCGAACCAAATTTAACATCCCTTCCGATGTTAGAAGAAGTTTAAGTGACAAGACTGCAGCTACCGGTGTACTTCTCCTCATAAAGGAGACTCAATTGCTAGTAAAACTATAGGTACGGACTATGAAATTTATAAGAACATTAAAAATTGTGTAATTTCTGGGATGATTAAGTTAATGGATTGATTATGTGGTCGAGATTGTTATTATGTTTTATTTATTATATTATATATTTATTATTATGTAACTTGTTGTTACATTTATTTTTATATATTGTTTGTCGTTGCATATGTTACTACGTGTTATATTTATTATATTTTATTTATGTTACATATCTGCATGATGTGTATTTATAATGTTTGTGTTGTGTGGGACAATATTTCTCATTTTATTTTAAATTATTTAAAGAAATATTTTTATTTGGTAAATATTTTTATTTACCTGGTTTATTTGAATTATTTGGTATTTAAACAAATATTTAATGTAGTTTCTAAATCATACCAGTTCCTGTCTATTGTGTTGCAATGTTTGTCTTAGTAAGCACCTTCTAGTTTAATAAATGTTACTGCATCTGTATGAGAATTTTTGTATGATTTACAAATTCATTTTTATAATTTTTTTAGTCGCTAATTACCAATTACATGACCGACGCTATTGCAGCGACCTTATAAATAAATAAATAAATAAATAAATAAAAATTTAGCTTAACCAGATTGAATTTAATTTTATGTTACAACACAATTTTTTGGATTTAATTAATTTGTACTCTTTTTCAGGTGTTTTAAAATATTGTATTTTGTAATACTTTGTTATTTGTTATGAAGTGTTATAGTCTGTCTCCAACAATCCTATACATCTAAAGAAAACATTTTGTAAATTTCTTTAATAATTAGCTGCATATTGTCATTAATGTTTTGAAAATTTTATTTGTTTAAATTCCCTTTTTCAAACGGAAAGAATGGTAAAACGTATAAAATTCTCTCCTTAGTAAGAAGAAACAACTTCCTTTTCTCTTCTACAATAAATTGTATGGTGATCTTTGGTTTATGAGGAAAAGTGAATTTTAATTATATTATACAGACTAGAATGTAATAAGTTAAGAGTTTCTAGTAGCATTCTAGCATTAGTGGCAACAGAGTATAGGGCTGTACAGAGGACATGTACGAAGTCAAACACACTGCATGTACGTACTTTCAGCTAATCAAACACTGATTCCTCTTCGGATAAAATTTTTGATTCGAGAAATGTAATTTGGGTCGTGTAATTTTACAAAATAATTTATATTTAGAAACTTGCGTTAGATCAGTATAAGAAAAAAAATTCGTAAAAAATAACGTTGGCATTTGGTGCGGAGACTCATCCTATTTGATATATTGTTATAGTTATTATATACTCTACAGTTCCTGCGCATTCATTGTTTCTGACATACTACAAAATTAAAACGTTTCAAAATAATTTTTATTAAGAAATCCCATTATCTGTGCTACAAATTATAGAGTTAAATACTTACAAGTATAATTTCGCCACACAATGGCTAAATAATAAACATCAATTTCCATATATTCAAAACGTTAAATTAATACAAACATGGTAATAAAATATAAACGCGTGTCGTGTGTTTAGTTTCTGCCACACGTTGTATTCGTCAATTTGTAATATAATTAGAAAGTATGGTTTAAATAAAATTTAATTGTTTGATATATTATTTTGACATGTATTAAGGTTTGTAGTTGTTTTTAATTGAAGGTTACTAATGTTGTAAAGCGATTTAAAATGTAACATTCGAGGTTACTCAAAGTGTGTTTACAATTGTGTAATTATAATTGTCTGAAAAGAATTCCCTTAAATCAAACAAATAAAATAGTTGTGTTGGTAATATTTAAATACTAATTTTGCTTAGGTTTAAAAGTAAAGTACAATAGGTCGCTCAATGATGATGATCGTCTTGTTGATACTGACTGTGAAACTTCTCCTCCAGGTCGATAATAGTCTAAGTACGTTATGTCTAGTAATGTCTGGACAATATAATAAACATAATATACTTTCACGTACCTGGTCGTGTTTTCTAGAAGTTCAATAAGCTGTCAACTCAGTTTACAAAAACCAACTCACTTTAGTTGCGAGGTTAGATTGCCTTGTTTGTTAGTGGGCGCCACACGGATTTATTTTGGGAAAATCCCGTGTAAAACCCATGTATTGAATCAATTAATGATTTAAAAAAGTTTAAAATAATTGTTTGTTACCTTTATGGCAATGCTATTCCATATATTCAATCACAACTGAAGGTTGTTTAAGCTTTCCTGAATAAAATATTTAACTATCTGTTAGAAATAAATTAAGTCGAGTTATGCTGTTAATTATGGGTTTTATTCATACCCTTGATAGAGAATTCAAAACAAATACAATTAAAAACATATAATGATGTACAATTGTAAATAAGTTATTATATACCCTATAAGGCTTGCTCAGAGCACAAGTGGTAATTCTGGCTAAGTCCAGATATTTGTTATTTTTAACATTAATATTATTAAAATCTCAGATATGAGTTCTTTGAGACACGAAAAAGAAAGTCATGCCTACACAATGGCTAATAGTTTTCTGATATAATATTGATCAATAATGTTTTTGGCGTTACTTTTATAAAGTAAACAAATAAAAATAGCCTATTTGATAGGTTGTGCGTTCGTCACGCCTGATTTATGAATTACAAAGTTTATAAATTGAGAACACTTATAACTAACATTTAGCTTAATTAATAATGACAAATTCATCAAATAAATTGAGACATGGTGTAATATTGAAATGTTCTGTGGTTTGCGTCAGTACAGATCAGTGTATAAAAACGTACAGGTTATAGCGCTCGTAGAAAAAATGAAATAATGGTTACACTGTTACCTTTTGGTTTTAATTATTTAATTAAAACTCATTTAGCACCTTGATAATCGAATTATAATGATTATCATTATTCACTGCACACGCACAAGAACAGAGTATTTCGATCCGCTTCTAACTTAATGGATCATGAATAGATGGCGAGCACACGTTCTGCACTGAATGAAGTTGATAAGTGTCTGTCGAGAATCGGTTACATTCTCTTATATACCCCGCCCGTCGATCGGCGTTAGGCAAAAATGTTAATTACTAACTAATTTTGTGATTGGTTCTTGCAGGTGTGATGAGTATGACGTATTGTCTGTATAGCCGTTAATAACGGTTTTTTAACTGCCAAACTCTGAGGTGACAGATAGCTTTCAATGTTGTTGGTATTAGTAAACAAATTTCTGATGCATATTTCGTAAATGATGCTAACACCTTTCCCGCACTTAATACAGTTGCGATTGGGTCGATATCGTCATCAAATTAAAGATTATTTTGTCCTCTTTAATTTGATATCACTTGATACCGAGTTAATTTCACTTCTACTGACATTGCTACATAAACAATGTTCAGGTACACTATTTTGCACTGTCGTCTGTTTACCTGAATCGACTATCATACACTTTGATTAATATTGTTTGTGTTCACATAGCATTTTATTACTCAAACGTTTATGTGGGAACACTATTAACTCTATACTGACCTTCAATTACTGAACATTATGAATACACCTTAACTTTATACATTGTAATGAACGATTCTTATTACTATGACATTTCGTTTTACGCTAACTCGTTCTATTCTACTACTTAACAATTGAATTATGATTAAATATATCATTTTAATAAAGTTTTTTGCTATGTTGGAGCATAACAATTGTTCTGTGTATTTAATTTACACTTACGTTACCTCCCAATAATCAACTCACTGATTATTGCTTGGTCTAGGCCTTGTTAAGACATACCGTTTATACAGGAATTTTGCCTTAACAACATTTATTGGTTCACAATTCGGTAATTTGTTGAGGTACCTTATTCGTATAAGATTCCCTCTTACCAATGGTTTTTCTTTCTCATAAGTATATTTGATATTGAAATATATCTTTGTTCTCACTTTGTAGCCATTGCTAATTTTAGTTTTTGGCATTCATAATTTACTAGTCATGGTTAAATTTATTATCAGCAAAATGTTAATTCTGATTTCACAGTATTCAGATTCTTATTGATTCACTTTTTATTTACATATCATATTCTGTTTATATTATCTACTGACTTGATTGACAGCTTACTGTAAATTTACTCTGTCTATCAGTTTGTGTTAGTCATTGTCTGGTTGTAGTGTCAAACAGTATTTGTGTTTACTGTTTCATGTGGCACTTCTGCTTCTTTCTTCTTTCTTGACTCCTCTCTTCTTGTTTATTCTTATTACTATATTCCCTATTTACATTATTGTTCTGTCCTTATAAAATCTGACAGTATACGTTTAGGTTAGGTAACATTTTGTTATGTTACAACATTCAAAAAAATACCAAAATAAATATTTGAAAATATGTCAACATTTATGAAAACACAATAATAATAATTTTATAGTTAACAAACAAATTTAAATAAAAACAGAGCAAAATGATTACTTAAAATTCTAAATTTTTAAAAATAAAATAAATGTAAACATTAAATATTTTTAATATTGCCATCAAAAGAGCTGACTTATAAACAAACATTACAAGAATCGGAAATTTTAATCGAAAAAAATTGATTATTTGTTAATTAAAATTAAAATTTTTCATGATACACATTTATTCTGTAAAACGTGGGTCAGGTAAAAATACAACGACAATAGTACAAGAAAATGTACTTGGAGACGTATTTGTTATTTGAAAAGATACATATTATAGAGAAGTCCAGCAAGAAACAATCACAAGTTAATCTGTAAAAGAAAATAATTTAATTATAAGTATTGAGAAGTAACAACAAATGTGTAAAAAGTATCTCAAACTTTAAAATAAACATTTTTTCTGCTATATTTCACGTTGGCTTCCGCAGGCGGTGTCCATTGTGATTTTGATGTCTTGTTCCGGAATGGACCGAGCAAAAAAGTCTTGTGTGACGTTTCACTCATATTACAGTGAGTATCCTCAGGGCTATCTTGACCTGAAATTTTGAACTCAGGTCGCATAGACGTGAGGATACTCACTGTAATATGAGTGTAACGTTGTCATACAAGACATTTTTGACGCGGTCCATACCGGAAGAACATTTCAAAATCATAACTCTTCTGCAAGCGTAAACAAGAAATAGTATAGCAATGAAGAAGTGTATGCTTGTAGACAGTGATTTGCCTTATTTTGAAAAAGTACACTTTTTTTTTACTGGAAGAAAATAGTTTAAAAAACAGTTATTTGTCCCGTCAATTACCCAATGATTCTTTTATCATATTATAATATATACTGGTGCCAATGTAATTATAATTGTGACGTGAATGTCTTCAATTGATTAATATCGTCAGTATAACCAAAATAGAATTAGTCCGTCAGTCGTTCCTCTCTCATATGTGTCTCTTAACTTTTTTTTAATTTTAAGTACATTACATAATCTGCAAACAAAAGTTGCAATAAATGTAAAAGTTCACAGAAAATTCACATGAATGAGTTGTGCCCAGTGGCATAACTCATATAGTATTATTGAACAGTTCGCTTAATTATGAAATCTTGTAGGGAGTGCCAGTACATCATAGCGCTGAAGTCTGTATATCACCTCGCTGTTGTCGAGGAGGTTTAATGCCAGTGGATTTGGGTGACTGTCCAGCCTCAGAAGATACCTGTTGGTGTGTTCGCTGATGGTTTCTTTTACAGTTTTCATGTGTAGATCTTTATGTATCACTGCGTTGCTGACGTACCACGGCGCGCTCAGTTTTGTTCTAAGAGTTTTTGACTGAAATCGTTGTAAGATTTCGATGTTTGAGTTGGACGCCGTTCCCCAAAGCTGCACTCCATAGGTCCAAACCGACCGATCTCTTAACTTCGCTTAGAAGATTTATGTAACGTTTGCTCTTGTGTAGCATTAACAAGGTTGAGAAAATAAGAGGCTACAGATTGAGCATACGTACGAGTTCAAACACACTGCAAGTGTTTTAAGCAAATCAAACGTTGCTTCTCCTCCGTGTAAACATTGTAATTCGACAAAATTGTGTCCTATAACTAAAGACAGGAAATGAGATACTTGAGACGAGTGGAGGGTAAAACTTGCAGGGACCGAGTCAGAAATGTTACAATAAGATCAGCATTAAAAGTAAGACCAGTGGTAGACACAATAAAAAAATCCTTAATGAGATGGTTCAGGTGAGTAAAGAGACTTGCCAGGAAACTATATGAGGCAAGAAGCACGGGACGACGATCTAGAGGAAGGCCTACAGCGAGATGGCAAGACAATGTGGAAGGCTTCTTGGAGGTCAGGGGCATCCCTTAGAATCAGTCAAGAACGCTTGGTGTCCACAGGCAACAGTGGCCATCGCTTTGCAACTCCATGACACCCCAGGGTAGAAGAGGACGCGAATAAGACTAAGAAGACTAAGTGTCCTGTAGCTGACGCTTATAACGTTCAACGGGAGGAGAAAACGCAAGTGAATTTGTGTGAATGTGTGTATTTGTGGGAGGGGTAAAAATCAGTGTGTGTAATGGGGGCCTTTGGTTTATGGAAATATAAGAAATGTAAGAAAATATTTTTTTCACTGGCTTGGTGTTTATAAGTATTTGTGTCGTATTCCATGATCGTGATAAAGGGACGTGTTAATCCTTTAGTAAATTCTACACAGCTTTGATGACAGTCCGTAAGATAACATTTAACACGTGTCTTCCTAGAGCTTTTAGCCTACCCGTGAAGATTCGCAGATTGAAACCAGCTAAAGTACAGCTAAATGAATCAGCGATATAGTTCTAAATGTTTACAACGAAATGCACGTATTTAATACCGGCGCGCGATTGTATTGCTGTAAATTCCAAACTTATATTTACCTTTTTTCGGCACGTTACAATTTATGTTCAATATGTATCCGGTGTAGCTATTTGGACGTATAATACTAACTACAAACTAATCTCTGGCTGAGGAACTTCTGTGCAAAGTTATCTTATATTCCAGCAGATTTTTACCCACTTCCTAATACCTGGCTGTAAGTTTAAAACTGTTGCTACTGAAACTAAATGTTTTACTATAAAATTGAATAAACCAAAAATTAATCTAGCGATTTCGTACTTTTCAAAAGATTCTATATATTTGGAAGAACTTCCAACTCAGTCACGACTTGTAAAAACGAGTGTGAACTAGACGCGCAATGTTTTCTTAGATGTCAGTCAATAAGAGTTGATCAATAGAATCCGTGTTATTAGTAGTGTTAAGACGGTCTCACTATGGTTCAGTGGAAACAAAATACAGACACAAATGAAGTCGCTAATTACCAACTTCAATTAGTCACAAATAACAATTTGTAATCAACACGTAGGTCTACCCTCATACAATAATTCAAGTTAAATTTGCCTACACGCAATAATAATGTCAACTATTAACAGTTTCACGATAACACAGTAATCATTTTCTACAATCAAGTGATCTGCACTAAAGAAATCGCCCACTGTAACAGACTTGTAAACCGGCCGATGTTGATTGTATATGTCTCGCAACGGTGTTCCAGAATAATTTTCCACTTGTTTCGGCGCCGTACCAGCATAATTTGCATAGTTACAAGTACTCTGGAACAGTCTGGAGTTCTACGTGAGTGGGTGGCCTTGGCATAGACGCCACACGGCGGGGCTATTCGAGAAGCGCGTAGAACGACACTCTCGTCTTTTTGAGAAGGTTCCTTAATTGTCGTAGCAGTAGTATTAGGGGCAATATTTATGAAATAGTTGTTCAGTGATTGTACGGTATCTAACCTAAACCATTTATTAGATTACCACTCATTCCTGTTTCTATATATTGTTACGACGGTCACAACAATCGTCGTGTTGATCAGTGGAAACAGAATAACTGACACCAATGAAGTCGCTAATTACCAACTTAAATTAGTCACAAATAACAATTTGTAATCAACACGTAGGTCTACTCTCATACAATAATTCAAGTTAAATTTGCCTACACGCAATAATAATGTCAACTATTAATAGTTTCGCGATAACACAGTAATCGCCTTCTACAATCAAGTGATCTGCACTAAAGAAATCGCCCACTGTAACAGACTTGTAGACCGGCCGATGTTGATTGTATATGTCTCGCAACGGTGTTCCAGAATAATTTTCCACTTGTTTCGGCGCCGTACCAGCATAATTTGCATAGTTACAAGTACTCTGGAACAGTCTGGAGTTCTACGTGAGTGGGTGGCCTTGGCATAGACGCCACACGGCGGGGCTAGTCGAGAAGCGCGTAGAACGACACTCTCGTCTTTTTGAGAAGGTTCCTTAATTGTCGTAGCAGTAGTATTAGGGGCAATATTTATGAAATAATTGTTCATTGATTGTACGGTATCTAACCTAAACCATTTATTAGATTACCACTCATTCCTGTTTCTATATATTGTTACGACGGTCACAACAATCGTCGTGTTGATCAGTGGAAACAGAATAACTGACACCAATGAAGTCGCTAATTACCAACTTAAATTAGTCACAAATAACAATTTGTAATCAACACGTAGGTCTACTCTCATACAATAATTCAAGTTAAATTTGCCTACACGCAATAATAATGTCAACTATTAATAGTTTCGCGATAACACAGTAATCGCCTTCTACAATCAAGTGATCTGCACTAAAGAAATCGCCCACTGTAACAGACTTGTAAACCGGCCGATGTTGATTGTATATGTCTCGCAACGGTGTTCCAGAATAATTTTCCACTTGTTTCGGCGCCGTACCAGCATAATTTGCATAGTTACAAGTACTCTGGAACAGTCTGGAGTTCTACGTGAGTGGGTGGCCTTGGCATAGACGCCACACGGCGGGGCTAGTCGAGAAGCGCGTAGAACGACACTCTCGTCTTTTTGAGAAGGTTCCTTAATTGTCGTAGCAGTAGTATTAGGGGCAATATTTATGAAATAATTGTTCATTGATTGTACGGTATCTAACCTAAACCATTTATTAGATTACCACTCATTCCTGTTTCTATATATTGTTACGACGGTCACAACAATCGTCGTGTTGATCAGTGGAAACAGAATAACTGACACCAATGAAGTCGCTAATTACCAACTTAAATTAGTCACAAATAACAATTTGTAATCAACACGTAGGTCTACTCTCATACAATAATTCAAGTTAAATTTGCCTACACGCAATAATAATGTCAACTATTAATAGTTTCGCGATAACACAGTAATCGCCTTCTACAATCAAGTGATCTGCACTAAAGAAATCGCCCACTGTAACAGACTTGTAAACCGGCCGATGTTGATTGTATATGTCTCGCAACGGTGTTCCAGAATAATTTTCCACTTGTTTCGGCGCCGTACCAGCATAATTTGCATAGTTACAAGTACTCTGGAACAGTCTGGAGTTCTACGTGAGTGGGTGGCCTTGGCATAGACGCCACACGGCGGGGCTAGTCGAGAAGCGCGTAGAACGACACTCTCGTCTTTTTGAGAAGGTTCCTTAATTGTCGTAGCAGTAGTATTAGGGGCAATATTTATGAAATAATTGTTCATTGATTGTACGGTATCTAACCTAAACCATTTATTAGATTACCACTCATTCCTGTTTCTATATATTGTTACGACGGTCACAACAATCGTCGTGTTGATCAGTGGAAACAGAATAACTGACACCAATGAAGTCGCTAATTACCAACTTAAATTAGTCACAAATAACAATTTGTAATCATCACGTAGGTCTACTCTCATACAATAATTCAAGTTAAATTTGCCTACACGCAATAATAATGTCAACTATTAATAGTTTCGCGATAACACAGTAATCGCCTTCTACAATCAAGTGATCTGCACTAAAGAAATCGCCCACTGTAACAGACTTGTAAACCGGCCGATGTTGATTGTATATGTCTCGCAACGGTGTTCCAGAATAATTTTCCACTTGTTTCGGCGCCGTACCAGCATAATTTGCATAGTTACAAGTACTCTGGAACAGTCTGGAGTTCTACGTGAGTGGGTGGCCTTGGCATAGACGCCACACGGCGGGGCTAGTCGAGAAGCGCGTAGAACGACACTCTCGTCTTTTTGAGAAGGTTCCTTAATTGTCGTAGCAGTAGTATTAGGGGCAATATTTATGAAATAGTTGTTCAGTGATTGTACGGTATCTAACCTAAACCATTTATTAAATTACCACTCATTCCTGTTTCTATATATTGTTACGACGGTCACAACAATCGTCGTGTTGATCAGTGGAAACAGAATAACTGACTCCAATGAAGTCGCTAATTACAAACTTTAATTAAACATAAACCTAATAACAATAATAATAATATTCATCATCATTGGCTCGTCAGCCCTTTGTGGTCCCTGCCCTGGCCTTTTTCAGAAGATTATCCCGTTCTTCTTTATTCATAGCCATATTCTTCCAGTATTTAATTCCAAGAGTACTGATGTCCTGATACACTCCGTCCCTGCATTTCACATTTTGCCTTCCAACTTTCCTTTTACCTCCTGGCTTTTCATTAAATATCTTCTTAACAACTCTGCTTCGGCAAGCACGTATAATGTGTCCAGCCCATTCTAATCTTTTTGATTTAATAATGGTGACCACATTAGGTTCATCATACAAATTATAAAGCTCTAAATTATATATTTTCCTCCAGGCTCCTCCCTCTTCCACTAGACCAAAACTTTGCACGATGAAGATCCTCCTTTCAAATACGTTTAGTTGCCTCTCGTCTGATCTAGGTAGTGTCCATGACTCTAATGTACAAGTCAGTACTGGGCGCACCAGGACCTTATACATTAGACAGAAACAGCACTCTTATAATTCAAAAGTCTCTTTTTAATTCAAGTTAAATGTTACCTTATTATAGTCTTGCGCTAACTAACACTATAATCAATTCTCACTAATCCGTCACAAAGGCTCCGCAAACTGCAGTGTAATATATATGGTCTATCACTGACTGGGCCGCTTCAAAATTACAGTACTTATACCTCCGCTGGATTGTATTGTAGTTAGATAGCGAGCCTGGATGCTAGTAGAGTTCAGTAAACTTCTGGAAGGGGAACTGGCGTCTCGCGTGACCAAGAACATAATTCTGCGGCGCAGAATGATCTGCAAACGCCTGGAACAGTATCTCTCGCCAAGAATTATTTGGACACTCATCAATGCAAATTAACTTGTTTCAATGACACTGGTTATTAATTATGTCATTACCTTTGTTCTTTTTTCTTCAATTATAGTGAGTTGGTAACTGTTCATGTTGAATGTTTAAGTTTAATCCCTTTCTAAAACCTCTTTATAAAGCAAAACACCCGAAACAATCGGCAAGTATATTATAATTATTATTATTAATCAGTTATTTTAAGTAGTTTTAGATACTATTATTTCAAAAACTGTGTTTAAACAACAATTTAAAAGTAAAAAAGTAATTATAATAGATCAATTCAAATTGGATTTTACATTTTGATTTTAAGGTAAAAAGCCCATTTATTTAACTTTTGCGGAAAATCAAGGTATAAATTTAGAGCAACCAAACTTCATATCATTGTTGTTATAGTAAAGAAGCATCTATTGATTGCTATTAAAAACAATATTTGATAAAAAAAATGTAAAACTATTGTAGAGAAAAAAGTTTGGATTTTTTGTAAAAAAAACCTTATTCTTAAGGCTTTTGCGGCACCTCAAGATATAAATATAGAACAACAAAACTTCGTAGTGTTATTGTTGACATACAAAAGCAACTTTTAAATGCTATTAGAAAGTTATTTGCTGAAAACAAATGTTGCCCTATACTTTCATTTCACCCGTGACACACCTGTGTCCTGTAGGTTTGTATTTCAAGATTTGTTTGGCCCACATTTTGTTAGACACACATTCTTTTTAAGTGTTCTTTCCAACATTGTCTGTGATAGTTTAATTTTTAATTCAAGTTAAAAGCTTGTAACTCTTCTATTATGGCCTCAATATTTATACAGTCAAGTTTAGCACACCTTTTAACTCCTCTTAAGAACGCCGTTTCCGAGGTCTGTATTTTACTGTCTTGTTTTTTGGTTGTTGTCCACAATTCTCACCCATAGGACAGTACAAGGACTGCCATAACTTTGTAGAACTTTAATTTTATATTTTGTATTTGTAATTTAATTTTTTCAGTACCTCAGATTGTCGTAGACATATTGTTAGCTTGTCTTGTAAGAATTAAACATGGTGAACAAAAATACCACACACACTTCTCGAAGCCAAAAAACCTCTCGCGTAGCAACAGACAACTTTTGTCACTAATCGTGTACTACGTGGAAGTTCAGGGCAGATGGTATTTTAGGCAAGCACAATGGCACAAATGTTTCACAGATTAGATTGCAAACTCATTAGTGCTTAAAGTGACCAAATTCCAGATTAACAATTTGTCTCTCCTGTTTTTCAGTCCAATTTTGCACACTCACGATATTATTCTTATAATGAAAATAATAATATCCAAAATGTAAATGTGGAAGCAATAGTGCGCACATAAAATAAATAGCCTTCCTGAAAACTTAAATTAAGTTAATCTACATTTTAAGTTAACAACAAAAGCATAATAAAGCCCAGAGAAAGGAATGTACTCAGTTTATTTTGCGCAAACTGAGTCAGTGTTTATTTTCCAGTCAATCGCGTTTTCCGCTCAACCGGACTGCGCTCTGTGTAGACCTACGTAATCTGGTCAGCCAACTGTAAGGCGAGAATGATTTGCCCTTTCTACAACAACTGCTTGCTTGATAGTTCGCTTTGTTTAATAGGTCAATCGGGAGGTAATTAACACACACACACACACACACACACACACACACACACACACACACACACACACACACACACACACACACACACACACACACACACACACACACACACACACACACACACACACACACACACACACACACACACACACACACACACACACACACACACACACACACACACACACACACACACACGTTTCTTTGCGACAATTGTTTGTAACGACCACCTCTTAATCAATAGTCTTGAATCCACGGTAGACTTATTTATTTTAAATACAGAGGAACTCGCGAATAACGAGCTCGTTTATAACGAGAACTCGGATGTAACAAACAGAATACAAGATTGTTTTAGTTTTGTATCTTAGTAATGATAGTTAAACTCGATTTTAACGAGTAGGAACACGTTAGAGACTTGGTTATAAAGAGCATTTTATCAAAGCTGTTCCTTGGTTAAGGTCTAACAAAAGTTTGTCACAATACAGCATTTAAACATTTGTTTAAAATCATTAACGCAATTTAGTGAAACTAATAATGTAAGTCATAAATTCGTGGAATATTTAAGTAAATTACAAAACCGTTTTGATATCTACAGATCAAAGTGCTGTGTAAAAAATATAATTTCGACGATTCCATTTAGAACGACGAACAAAAAGACAAATAAATTAGAGTAGATTTTTTTGTAATTTAAAATAAATATTGTACATGTGGCGTGAAAAATATTGCGTTTCTTGCCAGATAACAAACTTTTGGCTTACTTTTAGTTTGTACTACTCAGTTACTTTTACCAGTTACTTTTACTATATTTTGGGAATTCATTGTATGCCAATATTCAGCAAAGAATTTTAGCGCCTAAAAAATGTTTAAAGTCTAAATTTCACTTTCAAGACTAGAATGTAAAACATGTGAAAATTATATTGTGCAAAGTCTCTTATATAGTAGACTTTTTTGCTTGCGAGTCGACAACTCGGATGTAGCGAGCACACGGTTTTAACGAGCACACTTGTCGCGTTCCACTGTCTCGTTTCCTTGAGCAAGTTCCCACTGTACATTGAAGAAAAAAGACAATAAAATGAACCTGCAAAAAACTAATAAACAAGCGTTGTGTCTCATTCTCTTCCCACAAAGAGTAAACAATAGTCTTTTGGGGATGAACACCAAACACCAATCAGAACTAAGGCTGAGAAAAACAACGACAATTGGATTCATTAATTATTGGCTGTGTCGTTTGCCTTATGCTTTTGGTAATAATGTACTTAATAAACTTGATAACCACATTGTGACAATTACATATGTTAATGTTAATCTGTTATGTTACATATCTGAACTGTTAATGCGATTACTTGAATTAAATTTAAAAGACTCTAGCTGTGCCAGTAAGATTTTATGTTAGGGGATCTTAGATTCTATAGACGTACAAACGTACAAAGATATATTAGAGTTACGTTCTTTATATGTACGGATCTCTGCATTCAAAGTTTTATTTACTCTCCTGATGTAGCTTAATGCGCGAAGGATCAGAGCGAAGTTGAGTGAATAAATTGATCAGTTATATTCTTGCATAAGAGTTAAGTCAGAACACTGACAGTAGATGCACAAACTGTCAAGTACACGGCAAGGCATGGTTTTTCTCAATTTATTGAAGTTGGCATCACTTTAAACCCCCAAGATTAAGGCAATGACCCCACAGTTTCTTCCTTGGATTACCCAAGGCAATATACGGCTTGGCATGTAGGCAGCGGCTGCAGTAGGGCGCCACCCGCTTTTGCTTCATTGCTAAGACCGACGCCGCAAGAGCTTGGGGAAGGTGGCTAAGGGAAACTTCTGGCAGTTCTGTGGTGTGAAGTCTATGCAGGCAGGAAAGGAAAAGCAATAGGCAGAGGAAAATACTATCTATAAAGCAACCATTCTACATAATACATGCAGTCCACAAGAAAAAGGACTGAAAAGAAGAAGAAGAAGACGTTGTTATAACGCGATGGTGGCAAGGGTTACGAGGTTGCTTTTGAAGCAGGGGGCAGGGTGTTCCGCCGAAATGGAAGGTTGCTGTGCTCAGGCTCCACAACGAAGATAGTAGCGGGCCTCTCTTCAGATGTCGAGGAGTTGCGGTGTTTCTTCGCCTTACGTAGGGCTGGGGTTTTGGACGGAGCCTGAGGTGGGGTTGCCTGTGACATAGGTGGTTGCTTCGGTGGAAGTTATTCTTTTTACCTTGTATAACTATGGCGACAGTCATGGCAGCTGTAGCAGGAGGCGATGGGCCTGGGTGGTCAGTTGCAGGTCTTGAACCCACGACCTGCCTCGAGGGTGGTAGGGGCCCTTTTGGTTTTCGCCGCTGGCGTTTCTGCTTGTGCACCGGGCAGGACCGGTAGTTGGCGGGGTGACTTCCGAATCCACCTCTTGAACGCAGGTGTATCGCAATGTTTCGTGAGGTGCGGCAGAGAGCAAGCAGGGGCGTTGCTACACGTATTAGTGTGGTGGCAGAAACGCTGACTTGCTTTGGGATGAAGATGTGGTAATCCAGTTTGATGGTGTTGAGGACGACCAGGACATGGCGGTACGCGTCCATTTCCCAGACATCACTCTTGACGGTGTCGTCCCCAAGGAGCTTCAGTTCAATGTTGGTCGGAGAAGGCCGGGAGCCGCAATTAATTGCCAGGAAAACCAATGACGTTGCTCACGCCGTGAGTAAATACGGGAGGATTGCGAGCAGCAGCTGGCGGCGCCTGGGTGTCGCCAGGTACAGTCGGATCCGGGCCGGATTCGCCATCGGCGGAGACAACTTCCATGGCCGAGGCTGAGAAAAAGGTTGAGGAGAACCTGTTCCGCATCGGTTTCTTGATTGGGCCGCACGTAACCAAACCGGCACGAAGGGGTCAGGTACGTCGCCGGGCAGCGGGACCGTCCGGAGTCCGTCTCCATCAGTGGAGATGTCGGCGAGTCGCTCAAGTGGTGCACTTCAGAGGCGAGCGATTGCGTGCTGGTTGACTTGCCCTTGCCGGGGATGCTAGCCATCGAGCGGTTGGTTCGGCGAGCAGAGACAGCAAGGTCGCCTCTGCCAGTAACCAGGGACCTGGGGTCCGGCCCGAGCCGGGCCTCGTAAAGTTGAACTGGATTGTCCAGGGAGAGCTGGTCTAATTGCCGGCTTCATTGAATACCCCTCCTTACCAAGAAGGGTGTCTACACGCCCTCTTTACCCCGGCGATACCCCAAGCTCGCTTACTATTGGTTGGGGCTCGCAAGGGTCGTCTGGGGCAGTGCTACCAAAGAGTCTGAGCAGCAGCGAGAAAGATGCACTCAACAAATAAAGCTCTGGCAGGTCGTCTTGCGGCAGGTGATGGCGCCTGTTCCTTGTTAGGGCCGCTCGCTGGTCCTTATAAGGTGCTCAGATGTTCTTCTAGCTGGCTACTCAGTTCACCGGCTACAGCTGTGTCGAAGTCTTTCCTCTTCTGTCGTGTTGTGGCGCTGTCTTCTGTGTTGGGGAGTCGAGACTCCGTTTAACTGAAGCGGGGCAAAACAGGCAGGGCAAGAGATAGTGTAGCTGTGTCCGCTTCGAACACCTGTCGTCTTTGCAAGCGAAGAACGCAGAGCAGGCAGTAGTAGTGGCCCCAAAGTTGAGCCCTGTGGAATACTTGAGGTAATTGTAAACCAATTTATAGCCTAATCTCTCCAGCTATCTTAACATGAAATTACCAATTGGAGAGAGAAGACTAGGTTCACGCTAACATGGATCCCATAATACCACCGAAAAGAGTTTTCTTAGCAGAATATTATGAGGCACCATATCAGAAGCTTTCCTAAAATAAAAATATGTCATATCCAACTGTTTTCTACTTTCCACCTCAGGAGCCACAAAGGACATCATGTCGTTTAGGTTTGTTACTGTAGGTACTAATATAAATATTAGTAAAATAATAATAATGGTAATGATAGTTCTAATGATGACGTTGATGGTAATGAGGACAGCGATGGCGATGACGAGACATACGGCAATTTACGGCATGTTATATGCGCAACACATACTGACTATTAAGCATGGTTTAGTGCAGTAGACTAGAGAAAGGGAGGACAATATTTTAAATATTATATTACAGCAAGTAGAGTTTTGTTGCTAAGTTTAATGCAGAAGGGCAGTTATATGGTTATATGCGCTGAAGGCAGAAAGCGTACAGTATATTACTATTATCCACCCCACAACTAAACGCGCTCCGTCTTCAGTTTGCCCAGCCAACAAATTGACTTCTTCAAAGCTACTGTATACGTTTTCACAGAACTGAGTACAAGACACGGAGATGATTATTCCTTTATTCGTATTGCAAATCGTATGTGGGCAATAATTTAAATATCACACACAGTATCTGAGAGAAAAACAACCAATAATATGTAAATAATAATATAAGTATGTTTAAATATCCATTGATTACAATTTATGATAAATATTTACTGCTTATAATCTACACCTGACGATACTGAGTAACCGGCAAAATACTGTGATGAATTTGAATTTTAAAAATAAAATATTGTTGACAACATGAATTGTATGAATATTAATTGAAGTTAAGAATATCTAAATAGAGATGCAAGCACTTACGCGAGTTTTATCTTATTAAGGGCCAGTTATCGACATACTAATACACTATTCACGTGTGTGGCACTGAGCGCGAAATCAAATTCGTGTTTATTATCTACAACTTATATTTAAATTGTGACCCGACAAGTCAATATTGTTTCACATACATAACTCAAAGTCTGATGATTCAAATTGAAATTGAACCACTTTGAGTTAGAAAACTACCACATACCTTTTTTACGAGGCTAGGTGAAAATCTGTATAAACACTAGGAACCCCGTAGTTCCTAGTAGTGTGGGACTCTAACCCACTAAAAACACTAACCCTTAATGCTACTACTGACCAAGCTTATCCAGTAGCTTCTCCTTCATGTTTCCTTTACGGCTGATCGGGTGAAGCCCAGTGGCTAAACCCAAGATTATTCTGTCTCTCTCTCTCTCTCACGTAGAATTTTATGGATCTATACATATTAACTGCTTTCTATTGCGATACCAGACCATGTGGCTTCTGTCTTTTGAGTCGCCTCAGGACGTGTGGAGCTTCTTCAACCACGTGTTGCATTATTGGTTTATCGTGGATCTGAATCCTCTGATCTTGTTTGTCTGCATATTATGTTATTATTTCGCTGACGTATTCTACATTAAGGTCTCTATGTAGTTTGCCGTTCCTTATATACCAAGGGGCATTTCCTATGCTTCTGAGTACTTTATTCTGAAAGGTATGTATCTTTTCTAAGTTTGTTTTCTTTGTACAGCCTCACAGCTGAATTCTGTGACTCTACACAGGCTTCAGAACTTGTTTGCACGTACTGTCGGTACCACTTTGTACCGAGTTAGTACCACACCGCAGAAGTCTTAATGAAGGATACTTTCAAATTGGTCATTGTCACAAATACATACCATGCAGTAATACTCACGTTTACATACATTCATATATACATGTAAGTTCACCTTAAAATATTCACAGAAAGATTGGCAAACATTTCGTCTGTTATTATTTATGATAAAAATATTTAGAATACTGTTAATACATAGCCCTTAACTGGGTAACAAATACCACCTGTCTCTTTTGTAATTATTTGATGATAAATAAAATAGTGTTTGTGTTGAAGGCGTTACCTGCAATTATAGATACCAAATTAAGTAGAAAAATTACGTCTTTTACAGTGACGTGTGTTACAACATTTTAAAAAACGACTTTGTAATTGGTTAATAAATTAAACGTTTAAATTATTGTTACGACATTACAGAACAATCTTCGTGTGTATCGGATGTTCCAGATGAATCCAGCTGAATCTGTGTGGCGTACGTGATTCTCGACGCATTAGCTAGACTGTCCTAGAAGCCACGCGAACTGTGTCAAGGCCGCAATGAATTACGCTCCAAAGTTTTCCTTTATTGTTAATGCGCAGTATGGAATAATCTAGTATTTCGGGAGGGGGTTATAAATACCAGTACTCAACGACGTTCAGTCTCAGTTATAATTGCGATATATTACAGTGCGGTTCGAGTTTATTGTCGGGCGATTACTCTGTGCGTTCAAGTGGTTATTGTGGGGAAGTGTTGTGTTTTATTACTTCCATATTCCTTAAGGAATGGAAGTATGGTGATGGCAAAAAAAATCGTGTTCGAGATTATTGCAGATTCTGATTCTACTACACTCAAAACATGAAAAAAAGTCGTTTTCCGAAAAGTGTCTGTGTGTGTGTCTGTCTGTCTGTCTGTCTGTCTGTCTGTAGATTTTTTTCTATGGCAAACGATAACTGCCGCAAATTCAAACAGAATCAAATAATTTTTTGCATACAGCCCTGATTTGTAGAGTACTCAAGACCTATAGTTTTTGGTGAAGATCGGTTGAGGGAAAGGGGTAGTTCACCTGCAACGGTTTTTTTTTATCAATGGAATTTTTTTTTTTTTGGCAAACGATAACAGCCGCAAATTCAAACAGAATCAAATAATGTTTCGCATACAGCCCTGAATTGTAGAGTTCTCAAGACCTATTGTTTTTGGTGAAGATCGGTTAAGGGAAAGGGGTAGTTTACCTGTAACGTTTTATGTTTTAACAAGGGTATTTCCTATGGCAAACGATAACAGCCGAAAATTCAAACAGAATCAAGCGATTATTTGCATACAGCCCTAAATTGTAGAGTTCTCAAGACCTATTGTTTTTAGTGAAGATCGGTTGAGGAAAAGGGGTAGTTTACCTGCAACATTTTTTTAACAAGGGTATTTTCTATGGCAAACGATAACAGCCGTAAATTCAAACAGAATCAAATAATGTTTTGCATACAGCCCTGATTTGTAGAGATCTCAATGACTTTCGATTTTGGTAAAGATCGGTTGAGGGGAAGGGGTAGTTTACCTGCAACCTTTTACGTTTTAACAAGAGTAAAGTACTTGAAAATTTATTTAAACTTTTTGAAACAATGGTAATTGTTAAAAATAAAATAATTTTGTTGCCAGGCAATAAAATTATAATTTTTTCATTTTAATATAATATAATATTTTTCATTTAATACAGCAATAAAAAGGCAGGTAAGACACAGCCTGGCTGTTTGGCTGAAAATGATTTTAAATATAAATCTTAGAATATGGAAGTCATGTATGGTTCTCCATACCGATATTTTTATAATTGGGCGGTATAATTGTAATACAATATATTGTGTGTTATATTAGTTGGAATTTTATTGCGTGTGAACAATTTTTATTTTATTTGTTGTAAGAGACTGTGTTGTTAACTACGACCTGTATAACTGTGAAAATTAAAGCTGGTGATTAGTACTTAATTGGTACTTAAGCTGGTGACTTAATTGGTGTCTTGTATTTTGTTTTCCACTGTACCTACGCCGATCAAGTAGACTGTCATAACATTATTAATACGAGATTTCAGAAAATTCAAATTATATAAGCTGTTTGTAAAATTTTGCAGACTTTAGTTTTATGTATATTTATCGACGTTAAAATTGTATGCAAAATGTATTGGCTTTACAAACCTTAAAGGATTATAGAATATTATGTGTTTAATATTAGACACTACAACGAAGGTAGAGTTAAAAATCCCTGATTTTTAAATTTAAAAACTGCCTGAATCTACGTAAATTCATCACCTTTCGCGTAGTACTCTTATTTAAAAAAAAAGTCAACTGTTTTCTTAGCCCACAAAAATTTGTGCACATTTTACTGATGCAACATTTTATCAGGCAAAAAGTGTGTTCACAAATTAAACAAAGAAGAAAATTGTAATAAGTAGTAGTAGAAACATGGTGTAAGACAGGGTGATGGTTTATCGCCAATTCTTTTCAACTGCGTCCTGGAGAAGGTAGTGAGAATTTGGAAAGAAAAATTAAAGGAATGCAAAACATCACCAATCATGTTGAGACGAAGGAACAAATGCATTGAAATAAACAGTTTGACATTCACAGATGACTTTGCTATACTTTCTGAACATCTTACATCTCCAGCAACACAAGTTAAATTTTTAAATTACATAACCAGAAGAACAGGCTTAAGAATTTTCTGCAAAAAAAAACGGATTTCTCACGAACATTAAAAATTCGCCAGAATTCCTGCTAACAGATATTGGTCGAATAGAGAGGGTTAGAAAATTTAAGTATCTAGGGTAAATCATTCAAGAAAATGGTTTAGAAAAATCTGCTATGGAATAAAGGATTCATAAAATGAAAAGAGCATATGGTATAACTACAGATATTTACAATAAAAAGTGCATATCTAAAGATGCGAAAATAAGGCATTACAGTACAGCAGCAAGGCCAGAATGCCTTTATGCAAGTGAATGTTTAGCACTGAATTATAATTTAGACAAACTAGAAGTATTGGAAAAGCAAGTTATTAGAAAAATATTGGGGCCACGAAAAACTTCAGAACGTTGGAAATTAAGAAGTAATGATGAAATATATCAAAGTATAGAAAGTATAACAGAAACAATGAGAAGAAAAAGGCTATTATTTTTTGGACATTTACATAGAATAGACGACAATACATTAACAAATCAGATCTTCAAATATCTGTGGGGGAAGAAGTCAACATGAATTTGCATTAAAAAAGTCCAAGAGGATTTAGAAAAAAATAATAAACATGCAGAAGAAGCAATTGAAAGAGACGTTTTTCGGGCAAATTGTTAAAAATGGAAGGAGTCCAGGGTAGGAGAGAGAGAAACGCAGGTTCAAAGTGGACTGAAGGCAGGAAGAAGAGACACCGTGAAAAGATGAAAGAATATTGAAGAAAAAGAAAAGAACAAAGAATAAAGAATTGAAATTGGCATGTGGTCCTCAGATGGCCGATACAAAAAAAAAAAGACAAAAATAGTAGAAACAAAGAGTTGAAATGATGAAGGCAGATGAAGAGAGTGAATGAGAAAGGTAGTTAATGGGAAAGTAAACAAAGAGTGAGAGATGCTGTAAAGGGTTCGTACAGCGTTAATTCATTGCTAAAAGGTGAATGACCGTGGTGTTGGGCGTAGGTGGTTTTTTGTGAGGTTCGTTTACAGCAGGATTTGTTGTAGAATCGCCCGCGCGCGCGCGCGCACACACACACACACACACACACACACACACAATATTCTCATTACGTAATCTACATTTAAGCTGTAACGTAGAATGGTAAAACTGAAAACCCTTTTGCTTCTCATTCTGTAGGTATTAACAACGATTCCACTGTCTGCGCCAAGACATCAGCTCAGACGGTTGAAATAAGCAAGGGTGAGCTCATAGAGAATTGTGCTTTATCCAGTAAACTTGTTAAATCTGTTCTGTTCCGTCAGCTCGGATGCAAATGAGGCATTTCCGTTGAAAAAACGACGCATTGTAGCGTAAAAGTAAATCTGTACAACGCTTGAATGTACACTTGGCTTAAAGTTACTTGATTTTTATATTAAACCAAATTTAAAACATTCAGCTTTTAAAAGTTTTCAATAAATTTTATTATATTTATATGTTTTCATAATTGTTAGAAAATACTGAAATGGCGTTATATTAGAAAATCGTTATGATTGATATGGCGGCGGTGTTTGTAATGATCGTGATTAATATGATCGGTAGTGACATCGCTACCGATGACAATGATGTTGATGATGAAATTGCTGAGAGAAACATTGAGAACTGTGCGTATGCCTTTTATATACTGAACATATTTAACATTTTTAGGACCGTAGTGAAAGTAACTGTTACATGGACAACTACTTATTATCAGATAATAAAAGATTATTTATATTTATTTTTTAAATTTCTATCTCCTTCTTCACGTTATGGTATATAACGTTCCGCCTTCACTGAAGCCCTCGTCTTCCTTGAGGTCTGTATCTTATTATACTTGTTTAGCTAGTCTTATATCTTCCATTTTCTCGATATGTTGCCCCCATATTCTTTTGGGCATAGAATACACATTAACTCGGTACTTATATTTTCATTTCTTATTTGATCTCTAAGTGTGCAACCACTGGTTTTTCTCAAGAACTTCATTTCACTTGTTTGTATTCTTCGCTCAACATTTCTCGTCATCGTACAAGTTTCACTTACATAAGTTAAAACAGGTGTTGCCATTATTTTATAGAATTGTATCTAAAAAAAAAGTAAAAATAAAATTAATTTATATTTATTTTTAAAATTTTTATTTATCCTGAGTTATATTATTTTAAGTTATAAACAACAAGAATTGTCTATTAAATGTTTACACACTAGATTTTTCCTTGTCACATTGGACCACGCTTTTATCCCCAAAATATCATTGGCGAGCTTGATAACAGTTTTCCTCATTTATACCGTAAATTTTAATTACGTTTAGCTATAAATAACTTTTAATTTTAAATTTTAATTTAAACTTTTATTTTTTATACACCCTCAAATGATTAATATGGATAGTAGGTTGTTAAGTTTTACTACCAGCGATAGCAAATCAACACTGTCTGAACGTTTGACACTAAATTTGATAACAACGTTGGTTAATACTGTGGAATTTTTTTTTGTAAAATTTGGCAATACAAACACGCAAACGGTAGCACAGTCAAATCTGGTAAGTTTTTTAATTTGAAAGTAAGAATTTCGAAAGTTATATGAAGTTACTAAATGCTGGAGCTGCTAGCTGATGCAACATAATATTACGGGGGTCATATAAAAAGTAAATTTCCCTGATTTAGGAAAAATAATAACCACTTGTAAAAATTAAAAAAAAACTATACTTTTATTCAAAACATGTACTTATTTTTCAATATAATCTCCAGCCTTGTCAATACACTTACTATAGCGTAAAAACAGTTTTTTAATTCTTTCTTTGAACTACTGCGTGCCCAGATTTCGGAGCCAGGCGCCAACCGCATGTTTCACTTCCCTATCCGTTTAGAAACGTTGTCCCCCCAGGTGTTCTTTGAGATGAGGAAAAATATGGAAATCACTCGGAGCCAAGTCGGGCAAATATGAGGAATGGTAAAAAATCTCCCTTCGAAAGGACTCCAACAGATTTTGCGTGACTCGCGAGGAATGAGGATATGCGTTGTCGTGGAGCAGAAGAACTTTATTCCTCAAGAAACCTTTCCCTTACAAGAACGATGTACGTCACCATGGGACCATTTGCATTCAAGTCCGCTCACAGAAACTAAGTGACGATGAATTTGAGCCACTGATTCATTTTTTTGTAGCAAACAACTGTATCACACTACGCAGTTTACGGTCGTACACGCTCGTAAATGAAACAGCAATGATTTTAAATTTCGTGTTGTTACGTTGCTACGCAACGGACGAGTCTTATAGAGTACTGCCACTACACACAAATAAACGTTCTCCAACCTTCGTCAGCCTGGTTGCGCTATTTCCCTTTGAAAGAGACAATAGGAAATCTTACTTTTCAGATGACCCTCGTACACTGCAGACACATCACGCGAAAAAATTGTTCTAATTACTTTTTTTTTACAAACCTCGCATGTTACGAGTTCTCGGTCAAGTAATATTTCTAGTAACTATCGGTTTTTCCTGTGCTGTCTTTTTCGACACTCAGAAATTTTGTCTACTCTTCCCATGTGACCCATTGGGTCATTGTACTTTGATACGGTCTACTAGTTCTTGTATACTACACAGGGTAGATATGGTCTACTTTGACTGTGTAATCTCTACATAATAGTTTTTGTGGACTTTTTGAAGGCGTACAACTGGGACTTTATAGACAGGGGATACACACAATAGCCTATCAGCACGATCTGACGACAGTGAAACAGTTTATTATTCATTTGTGTAATATTAAAATATCCAATCTCTATGGCAACTAAAAAAGATGAGACACGTTTGTTGTCTGTCACCCTCATTGTTCAAAATGTACATACACAGTGTTATGTGAAATTGGAAAGAAAATTACAAAGGTGATATCTCCCCAGTTAATTATACCATATTAAATTTTATATTATATTATTATTAATAATAAATAAAATTTCTCCTACAAAAATATATATATTTTTATTATGTTTTGATACTACACTCTTTCAGTAGTATAAACTATCATAATCACATATACAAATTAATCAATTTTAAAAATCAATTGTTCTAAACAGCTGTTCTATAATTTAAATGGAGTATATAATATTTAATGCCCTGACTGTAATAAATTTTATATAGCTAAACTGAAAATAAAAACGTTTAAAAGAAAGATTTATACAACACTGTAATTCATCTTTTAAACCAGATATATACTCGTACAAATGAAATTTAGCTACACACTCAGTGAAAAATAATCATATATTTCCAAACTTAAATAATATCACTTTATTAAAACTCATTTACAAAGGTCCAAAAATTTCCTTATGAAAAAATTTAGAAAAAATTGAACATAAAATAAATAATAAATTAATACCAAAACAACTTCAGGTTAGTACAAAAAATGATAGTATTTTCAAAGTTACTAATTTAATAAAATAATAAATAATATTTATATTATATTTTACAATAAATGATATACATATATAAGACATTAAATTCAGTCTACATATAAAAGAAGGGGTTTTGAGCAATTGATTTTTAAAATATATTATTTTGTATATCTAATGATAGTTTATAGCCTACTATCAAAACAGCGTAAAATTCAAAAAAAATAATAAAAAAATGTATTCTTGTACACAAATTTTTATTTATAATTAATAATATTATATAAAATATATATATGACTAATTTAACAAATATGAATGAATAAATTTAATATACATAACAAAAATATAGATCATTACCTACTATAGCTGTAGTTAGGTAAATTGTCTTAAATTACATCCTTCTGTACCTTTAACATCATCATGGATTTAGTGTGTTGACCCAATGAGTAATTCTTAACACGTTGACACATTTTGTCTCATAACCGTCTAATATCAAGTGAATACACTGAGACATAGGTTCTCGTTTGAAATCTACGTGTTTGGAGACAGCATCAGCCGCAGAAGTCAGCGATGACAGAACACGTGGGTATGTCGCGTTGTGTGAGCACGAGACCGGATTCTGACCCCTTTACGACATTATTTGGTTTGCGTGTACAAGGACGAAATTGAGATATTCAATCAAGCAGGAAAATAAATTCAGTAAAATAGGACGAAAAAAGGTTAAATGCGCCAAAGGCGATCTATTTCGAACAAGACACTGAATGGAAGAATGTCTATGGATGAGTCACAACATTGATGTCGAGATAGATTGACAAGTGCCTTGACCAATCAGAGGGTCAACCAATTAACTTAAGAACATTATCCTGGTTAATTATAGTAGCACTCTATAGTTTAAAGCTACTAAGAACACGTCAACACTTACAGTGAAGATGACTGCTACATCTTCCGTTGCAACTTTTGAAGAAAAACAAATTAATTTCTTTGTAAAAAACAAGAACACAAAATTTTTAAATACCAGCTTTCATTTGTAGACGGTAAAAATTATCCGAGCTACTTGTGCAACATTACGCGACCTTGAATTGTGAAAAGACCTACTTCAACAATAACAAAGTCCTGGCCCATGACAAGTTATGCCAAGCTTCACATTGTGAAATATAATTGCTTTGTGATCAACAGCGAATCTAGAATTTGGTCTTGGAGTGGGCTCCGGTCGAGTCGGCTTCATACAAAAGAAAAAAAATTTTAAGACACAAAAATCAATATCACAATCTCTAAAGTGGTTGAAAAACGTGTTATAGTGTTATAACATACTGAAATCAATCTCATTAAAATAATAACACAATAAAAATAAGCGCCATTGAAACATTCTTTATGAGATCCTTAGTTGGATCTTAACTGGATTTCGTATATTTCATATTTCAAAGTACATAAAAATGGTGTGTAATGAACTTGTTTGTACAGCTATATTTAAAAAAAGGTTACTATTGTGTTAGCGGACACAGCTCAGAATTAAATAAAAACAGCTTATAAATTATGAGATTACCAAACTTTCTTGTTTGTTACTTATGCTTTGAACTAAATTTTAATATGTTACTCTGCAGTCGTATTCTATTTATATTAGTCTGTGTGTGTGTGTGTGTGTGTGTGTGTGTGTGTGTGTGTGTGTGTGTGTGTGTGTGTGTGTGTGTTTATATAAGGGTTGCCTATATGTGTCAGTAGCAGAAGTAATTGCTAGTGACATGATAGTTAATTGAGATGTCATGTCTCTGACACTTCTCATATTATACAATTCACAAATGGCATTCTTTATTAAGAACGTATGAGACACGTGTCACAAACATTATTCGTCACCATCAGCTGTGTAAAACATCTCCCTGTGTCACTTTCAATAACTGCGATGTCCGTATAGTTAAATGTCGCGTCTGCTGACAGCTGATATGCACGTTCTGGTGTCGGAACACGTTGCTGGCCTTTAGCTTGTGAGTTAGTTTTTAATTACGCTCACTAGTTTTTAGTTTTTGTGTCCATTTACGCCCATAAATGAATTAGTTTTTAGTCCCATTCATTCCCCCCGTAAATACGCCTCTGTGTGTGATTAATACGATTCATGTGTCTTTCTTCTGTTCAGTATTTATTGGAGAATATACTAACTTGTATTATTGTGAGGCAGTCTCTGAAGCGCGCTCCTACAAAGATGAACATCGAGGAACGAAATTTCGAAGTACTTCAGTCTTGGTAGCCGCACCAACAACTTCACCTGAACAACAACATTTAATTCTCAATAGTTTGACTAATATCCGTGTGCAGAATGTGTCTAATACTTTTGGTATACGTTCATACATTATTATTATTAGTATTAGAAGTGATGAGTTACGTGAGTTAAGGTTTGTTATGGTTTACGCAGGAACAGTTTTCAACATACATTGTTATAGAGCTTGTAGTTATTTCCAATTAAACTAGTTATGTTACTAGAGATTCCCCAACATATTAATAACAGTTACTGGAATTCTCCATCTCACAGTAAACAGTACACTCGGCGTACACAGTTTGAGTGTGTGTGTAAAATCCTAGTGTTTGCTGACATCTCTGTGAAAGCCTGAATCCTGGTATAGATAATACTTTTCTAATTAAGAGTCTACAACTAATTATTTTATTAATTCAAGAGAGTTTAAGAGAGTACAAGCAGTGACGCTACTACCATACTGATGGTCATTTTTTTCGAGCAGTTTGAGACTTGTCCCGAAGTGCTGGGGTTGATCTGGGGCAAAGTCCCCTTCAGCCGTATGGTAAAGTCAAGAGGAGACGTACGCCAGAGCGGGGCGGAGGCGGAGAAAGTAGAGGTACTAAAAATAACGAGTATTGTGTGGGCGTGTGTCAGTGTAATGTGATCAGCCAAATTGGTGTCGGAAGATTTTGATGGAAGTTCCAAAATAGAAAACTATAATGAAGACTCAAGGCGGGGTCGAGTAGCTCAGGGCGCTAAAGATGGAGGGAAGCGGCAATGCGGCATCAAGGTTTAGGCCGGTGACACAATGAACAGGGCGTATTATATGGTGTGAAGAGAGGAAAATTTATGGAGTTAGGTGATCCAGATGAACGAAGAACACAAACAAATGAAATGAAGTTATTGAGAAAAACCAAAGGTTGCACCCTTAGAGACTAAACACGAAATGAATGTATAAGAACCGAGCTAAATGTATGTTCTATGGCCAGCAGAATAAGAGAAGGACAAATAAAATTGAAGCAACGTATCGAGAGAACGGAAGATATGAGACTGCCCAAACAAGTAATAAGATACAGACCTCAAGGTAGACAAATATATAGGCAGACCAAGGAAGGGATGGCTTCAGTGAAGGCGGAAAAGGCTGTAAGCCTATACCTTGACGTGGAGAAGAAGTTGTGTAAGTTCTTGCTCTGTTGCGATTAGCGCAAGATTAAAAGTTTTATTACTGGTAAATTGGGACTTAGTTTTCTCGTAATTTTCTTGTGGAAAGAGAAAGGTAAGTAGGGCATCATGTAGACGGTTTATTAAACGTTATGTATTTTCATTTAAAGCAGATGCAATTTTCAATTAACAGTTCTGTATTAGTACTACTAAACACACATGAATATAATACTGTGCCTTCAAGAGCGACAGTCACTAGAATTCTCCGTAACGTAGCCCAACATACCATATCTACTACATTATATTCCATGTTCTGACATACAAATAATAAACTCTGCCCACTCTGTTTGCGATTGGTCACTTTCTCCCTCTCACATTATTCTCTCACTGTCTGTTTGCCTTCCTTACGTTGGTGGAATCTCTTTGCACCACACGCGTCATGGTGGTACGTAAGCAAAAATAACCGTGAGCAACCGTAAATGTCAGAACACGTTTGCATATAAACGTAAAAATCGATATCGGAATGACTTTCATGTTCTAATTAATTATAAAATTATTTTTTATATGTAGGCTTACACTCAGAACGAAACCAAATATTTCAGCATGCTTTTGGTAAAAACGCTGAGATTGATAACCAAATTCGAATTGTACCTAGTTGTTAGTATTTTAAAAATAAAGAATTAATTTGAT
Organism: Magicicada septendecula; assembly: GCA_034769895.1. Classification (NCBI taxonomy): domain Eukaryota; kingdom Metazoa; phylum Arthropoda; class Insecta; order Hemiptera; family Cicadidae; genus Magicicada; species Magicicada septendecula. The sequence goes on along the minus strand of CM068372.1, from coordinate 400,652,567 downwards.
TAAGCAACGCGAAAGAAAGCTAATACCGCCCTGCTTTGTTATCTGTGAATTTCTGAAAACGAAAGTTATTTTGTTTACGTATCCGTGGTTCCATAGCATGAAACGATATCAATTGTTAATATTTTATAGAAATGTTTTAGTTTTCGGTCGAATAAATTTATAACATCAACACAAAAAGTTACACCTTTCCTCTTCAACTACCTTTTTCATTTATAGATATTTCATCTACCTTTCAACAGTGGATTATTATGACTTTCTTTTCAGGATACTTTATTTATCAGAAATAAGTAATTTACTCTTGTTAAAACGTAAAACGTTGCAGGTAAACTACCCTTCTACCTTAACCGATCTTTACCAAAATCTATAGACCTCCTCTACAAATCGGGGGTCCTCTACAACTCGGGCACATATGCAAAAATTTATATTTGATTCTGTTTGAATTTGCGGCAGTTATCGTTGGCCATAGAAAAAATTCCACACACACACACACACACACACACACACACACACACACACACACACACACACACACACACACACACACACACACACACACACACACACACACACACACACACACACACACACACACACACACACACACACACACACACACACACACACACACAGGCACCTTTCGGAAAATGACTTTTGTTCACGTTTTGAAGGTAGTACAATCAGAATCAGCCCTTATCTCAAACCCGATTTTTTCGCGATCACCATACTTTCATTTCCTTACGGAATATGTAAGTAAAAATGTAGGTTAAAATAAGATCACTTTATTTATAATAGTGTATAAAACAATAAGTTGATGGGAAAGTGTGTGTGTGGAAATTCTAACATTCGCTTCGTATTTGTAGGCTGACAGTACATCAGTATTCCATTCCCTTATTATTCTTATCACATCCTGCCATAAATCTTAGAATCTCATTTTTCTTGTTTTTATTTTTCTAACGTTCCTTCTCGTTAAAGTACATGCCTCACTTCCATATAAAAGGACTGATGGGTGAAATCCACACGTGGTCCCATGTAAGTGTCATGGCTTTGGTTTTCTGTTAAAATTATGAGATTATCTTCATCAATAAGTAAATTTACCTCACGGTGGCTCCTTCTTGTAAGGCTTTACTGTTAGCTGCTATCACTTACGATAACATAGCTAGCTAATTGATATAGCGAAAAAAGGAGATAATAAGGTGCAAACCTGTGCGCGCGCCTGTGTAAATCCAAATACATTAATATTCTATTCTCTTATTATTCTATCATACACTGCTATAAATCGTACGAATCTCATTTTTCTTGATTTGTTTCTTTAAGTTTCTCTATGTTAAATTTCGTTCTCACTACCGTACAAAACCCCTGAATATCGGATTTTCATTATCGTGTTTGGCCTCAGTACGTTGTCTCCTGTGACATGGATTTGGTTTTGTGTTCAAGTTGTGAGACTATATTCTACAACAATTAAATGTTTTGGAAAGAGTTTCTTGCGAGCCTTTACTGTCAACCGCTATCAATATCATGGCCAAGTAAGGCAGTTATTGCATGTCGTTTATTGTTTAAATAGTGGGTCTAGAAAGTAAGACACATTACGAAGTCTTCTCGTTGCTACATGTAAAGTATTATTTTTTTAGCGTGTAGTATACAGCGCGCTTGCGTGTGGGTATGTGTTCAATCCAAATTTGTTTTCGTATTTGTAGCCTACCCTTACCTCTGTATTCTATACTCTATTATATCATCCTCTTGTACGTATTTTTGCGACGGTCTCACGGATCGTCGTATGGTACAGTGGAAAACAAAACACAGGACACCAATGAATTCACTAATAACCAGCTTTAATTGTCACTATGGTTTGTAATCAACCAGTTATTCAACAAGATTATACTTGTACAATAATTCAAATTAAATTTATCCACACGCAACAATAATGGCAACTAATAGAGTCACGCACAGTAATCACACAATGACACTTCGCCATAATACTTCGAATCTCACTTAAATAAATCGCCACTTAAACCCACTGAGCAATTGCCCGAAGCAAACTGAACTGAGTAATTGCCCACGTAAACTGAAACTAAAGATCGCTGAATGCTTCTATTTATACCCCGGTGAGATTCCAGAATAATCTGTCACTTTTGGATGACGTGTTAAACAGGCGGTCTCTAATCCACTAGAAACAGTGTCCTTGAACTCAGTACGCTGACCGCGCGGTCTGGAATAGGCTCCATGGTTGACGCATGACAAGTGTCATAGCAGCAGCAACATGTACCCACTCACACATTACACCTGGGCTCTGCTGGGATAGCCGAGATACTTGTAGAACGTTCCGTATTACGTAACAATATTATACATAATGCTTCCAGAAACTGACTATAGCCAATAAAAAGATACTTTTATTTTTATATTCCAATATCAACGGGAAGACGAGTTGCTCAAGTTAATGATTATTTATTAATATACGATTTATTAATATATAAGTTTAATGATTACAAGTTGATGATAAGCAAGTCATTGATTAATGATATGTGTCATTAAATAATGAAACTTAGGGTAAATATTCATTGACTGGTTTACCAGCTTTTGTTGTTGAAACTGCCAGTGGTAAAGCTAGTCTTTACCTCAGCTAAACTCAGCTAAAAATGAGCTTTTTCCATCGGAGGATGCCACATCATAGACAGGGAGAAACATTTGGTGTTCAAAAACGTTACCAGTAAAACGTGGTTACCAACCAATGTGCCACTTTATTAAATCAACAAAATGGTAGTCTATCATACCAAAAAGGAATACAAATAATTTAAAACACATAAATAACGTAGTAACATGTAACCAGACAATAGGAAATTATTATTTAATACAAATAAATTTAATTCTATTTGTGTCTCAATTAACAATCGGAAACCTAAAGTAAATAATTTTAATTATAAATGACTTACTGCCGCTCTCATAGGAATCAAAACTGCCAGTCGTATCGTCTGTGAATGAATTTAATGGATATTTAATGGTGGCACATTTGGAGTAATGTTTTCATCCGGTATGTGTACAAATTGATAATTTTATTAGTAAGTGACATAAAATGTTTATGTGTAATAAAAGACGTATATGAAAACGTAGATAACATTCCTTTAACATATGAGAAAATAAGTTATAACTTTAGGATCAAATATAAACACAAGCATACTGAAAAACAGGAAGGAATTTGTCATCAGGGTTTCAAGTGACCAAAGGTTTATGCCAGGGATGTTGTCTATCAGCGACGCTTTTCAAAATTTATACGGAGGAAGCAATAGAGAGTTGAAAAAATGTGCAAGAACATGGGAATTTCACTTGATGGTGATACAGTTTATTCATTACAGTTTGCTGATGACCTATTACTTTTAGCTCAAGATTTTGAAGACATAGAGTACTGACTAGAAAATTGATACAGGAATATCAGAAATGGGGACTAAAGGTATGAATAAAACACAATACTGGCAATAGATGACTTTCATCAAGACTTGATATTAGAGGAAGACATGGGGAAGATTTCATATACAGAGGGATGCAAGTATTTAGGGGTTAAAATTACGGTCAGTGGGAATAACGGCAAAGAAATACAATCCACAATTAATTTGGGAAAGATGGCTGTATCTACATTAAATGGAATCCTGTGGGATAAGTAAATTACAGCAGAAACTAACACCAAAATATTTAAAACCATTGTTAGAAGTATCATGACTTACGGCTCAGAAGTTTGGACTACTAATAAACTCACAAAAACAAAATTAATGACAGCTGAGGTGGACTTTTACAGACGTTTGGCAAGAGTATCCAGACGTGATAAAATTAGAAATTAAGTTATTAAGGAGAGAATGGATGTAAATAATTCATTTGTTTATTTTATCCAAACAAAAAAATTACAATGGTATGGACACACGAAAAGAATGGGACAGGAAAGATTGCCATTGGAATGGACCGCACCAGGAAGAAGGAAAAAAGGAATACCACCTATCATCTTGATAGAAGGAATTCAGACTATATTGAGGGAACGAGAAACTGAAGATCTTTGGCTGGACAAGCAGCAGTGGAAGATGAGAATTCAATCAGTTCTGTAAATCTTTGGTTCCGGAAAATGTGTAAACATTGTACAGCCAGAATAATAATAATAATACCACTAATTTTTTTTTTTTTTTTTTTTTTTCTTTGCGGGGGAGGAAAAATGCATTATGCACCATCAGGAGACACCCGACTGGTCTCCCGGTGTGTGGGACTCGCACCCACTAAAAAACCTCCACTTTACAGGCAGGGAACCCCCCCTGGAACAACTATTCGTATGGCTTCAGGGTGGCACCTCGTATTGCACCTACAAGGCTTCTACAGCTTTATCTATATCATCGACCTGTGAGACGGTCCAGTTCAGGCTTCTTTTGCCGCAGGACCATCCTCACGAAGGTCACAACCATGTCCCAGTTCTCTTTGCTGTTGAGCATGACGTCTATGATGTTATCAGGCGTCATGGGGCCAATCTCCGATTCGAGCCCTCGCCTCTCCAGCACCCACCACCGTTGACACTCGAAAAAAGTATGATGAGCGTCATCAGAGTCTGAGTCGCCATACACGCACGACGGATCCTCCATCTTACTCATCCTTCGCAGGTATGCACAGAAATAACCATGCCCTGTCAGGAATTGAGTAAGGTAATAATCTACCTCGCCGTGCGTTCTGTCCACCCATTCAGGGAGGTTCCCAATCAGCCTCGCCGTCCACCTAGCTCGACTCTTCTGAATAATACCACTAATAATAATAATAATAATAATAATAATAATAAAAACAACAAAAACAACAACAACAACAATAATAATAATAATAATACTGAAATATAATACATGAATATTCTACGACGTCCCATGTTATTACTTAAGAAGTTACCACTTTACAGAATCAACATTACTTATATGTAATTTAAAATTTAGTATGTTCATCTAAAATTGAAAACACGATTAATTACTTATTTTAAAATAAAACTTTCTACAACTTCGGCAATTACTACTCAGTCTTAAATAGTTTTTCTATCTATACTAGATTTTCTATTGTTGTGTGATATTCTTCAAAGATACTCGGTTCACTTAAACATATATATATATATATATATAAATATATATATATATATATATATTGTAATGGGATCTAATAGAGAGTATGTTAGGACGTTTGTAAGCCCCACTGTTGTAAACCAATTTAGTAAAGAACTCCTTGTTAATTATGTGAGGACGTATGTTATATTATATGCTGCACGCGGGAAACGTCAAATTGTAAAGAAATCTTGTCTATGGGTGTAATTAGTTATAAGAGACTCCTGTGTATCAAACGCCAAGTAATACGTTGCAGGTGGCAATTCGTAACAATTAAGATGTTGTTACCTGGTTTAATTAATATGTTATTAATTAATATATCTTTCGGTTGTGACCGGTGAAACCCTCAGAACATAGATTATTAAGCAAACAAAATTATAATTATGTTCCTTGAATTTATAATCATACTACTCTATAGTCTTAACTTAGTTTTCAATGTTTGCGTAATATTAGCGATATGTATAGAGTATTGACGGAATGTAAGAAGCATTTGTGTCAACCCTAGTCACTCGATGGTGGAAAATTTCATTCAAATTTAGTATTAAACACAAGCTGGTTCAGCAATCTCCCGTCCCACCAGCTGCAAACTTTGAGCGCTGTTACTAGTAATAAGCGTGCTTATAGGTTAGTTATTTGTTGTGTTTGTATCAATCTTTTTGTAAATTATTCCACCCACCACATATAGTATTTATTCTGCAATAACTTAAACGTTATCTCATACAATAAATGTACTTTATTTATTTTCTCTATTAATTAACAGGTTACGTTGTCTCAAAAAACAATAATACGATCCAATCGATCATCCAGACATATATCGATTATTAATTACTCAAATTCTAAAAACATATACACTTGAAAATAATAACAAATAATTCTTATCCCAGGGTTCGTATAGTTCTTGGAACCATTAGTAAGGCCAGGTAAAATGCATAAGTAAGGTTGTTCAATTTACAAAAATAAAATTATTTACTTTAAATACAGTGAAATGAAAATAAGTTGTTTTTTTACCAAACCGACGAAAATTTCGTCTGGCGGTGGACGTTTTGTCAACAGTGGCCAAAATGCGGCTTATCTCGTCTTCATCCAGTGAAACTGCTCTGGTTTTCAATAAAATTGATTGTGGTGTGTACTGGTAAACCCTCAGGAAATCTTCTGGCTTCTATTCTTCTTTTACGATCTTCACAATTCTTGGTCCCAGTGAACTGGAATTAGGATCTCAGCTTCTGCTGCCAATGAAGGTTATTTCGCCAAACCGAGTCTTCTGGTATTTCCAATAATTCCGTTAATTCAGGCTTTAATTCTTTACTGGTCTTCGATTTATAGCATGAATTGGTTTAATACCGAATTCAGCGGAATTATTTAGTGAATGAGGTGAGAGGCCTTCAATTCTTTTTTACTGTATTCATTTACAATTTGGATGGTTATTTAATTTGTATTATTCATTAGCATTAAAGTATAATTGTTTTACAAAAAGGGTTTTTCAATTTGGATACATATTTCCTTTAAATTTATTCATATTTTTTAAATATATCGGTCCATCTCAACCTAATAGCTTGTAACAATCAGAACGAATTAATTCAAAATCAACAACTTCTGCAATTCAGTTACCTTAACAACCACGTTTTCTATATATCCTTGAGCCGGCGTTATAGAATATTACTACTCCTTTCCAATAAAATACTCCATGCTTGGATTAATATTGAATCACATAAAATTCTCCCCTAACCTTCCTTACTAAACAGTAAATGTTTTACCAGATTTTCGTTGGACTGGGTTTACTAAAAAGGTATTAATTTCCTTTCACTAATATGGAATTTAGGCCTATAGATTCACTTACAACCATTATAACATTATTTGGTTTTTTAACTTAATTTTCTTTTTACCTGACCTACTGTACAATTAATTATTGGTTACATGGTTAATTACATGAATTTTAATTTATTGGTGGTTATTTTTTTATATTAATTAACTGGTTCTGGAACCCTTTATTAATTTATGATATAATTGTCCTAACTACTTGTTAGACTTGAAACACTGGTCACACTCCTGATCCAGTTTATAAACATTAATTAAAACAACAGTATTTTTCAACTTTATACAATACTGAGAACTTAGTACAGTGCCTAACATTGGTAACTATACTGGGTTGTATAAAGACAAATCTGATATAAATATAAACATAATTATTGATGAAGTATTATTATCAAACAACATCATTTCATTTTTAGCATATTCAACATACAACATAAATACTCTGTAGACCTTAACATGTCACAGTACAAAATAAACATTTCATTACATTCAATCATTCATTGGTCTGGCTCTTTTACATTTAACATTAGTCATTGCCTCCTTTTGACTTGAGGTACTTCTCAAGCACATGAACTATTGAACAACCTTAAGTCAGGGTATGGTCATTGACCATATTTCATCCAATTTTTATGTAACGTTGGGGAACCTCAACTATGTTACGTTACAATATATATATATATATGCATAAGAATAAGAGTAAGAATATAGATAACGACACGCGCTCACGCCTTGATTTCGTTTTAGAGTACGGATAAACTATACCACGCAATTGTGTGGTAAGGACATAAATGACTTTACATTTCTCAGGCAGACTGTAACTCATGAAATACAGTTACACATTGTGTCAGAAACGTTTGTAATACGTAGTAACACATAGTTTAGTAAATGAGTTTAAAATGACAACACATTTACATAACGCATTGCCGTGAATAATTCATAACAACACGCGTCTTCCAGGTGTGGAAAATAATACAACCACTCTTTTATGTTATAGTTCTTGTACACAACCAACTACTTCAATTCGTAGGGTCTATACATTGTTTGATAAAATTGTATAATTGAAAAGCGTCTTCATCGTTTGTAATAGACTGAGAACATTAGCAAGTTTTACATTACGTCTCTTTATAACATTGTTACGACGGCCTCACTGATCGTCGTACGGTACAGTGGAAAACAAAATACAGCCACCAATGAATTCACTAATAACCAGCTTTAATTAATCACAAATAACAATTTGTAATCAATTCGTACAATAATTTCAGTTAATTTGTCCACACGCAATAATAATGTTAAATAATAGATTTCCACACTAATTATAACACAGTAACACTTCGCCACAATACTTCACAGACTACACGATCCGTACTAAGGGAAATCGCTCAACGCACTGTTCTGACAAAGCCAGCCTCTGTCCCTTATATACGTAGCGCACGTGTTCTAAAATCTTTCCATCCTTACCGCGGTTTGTCTATTAATGCGTATCTGAAGTGTTCTTGAACACACTGGAACATACTCGAGAGTGGCCTTGACCACCTGCTTGACTAAAGGAGGGACGAATGGAGGACGCTCTCGGCTGTTCGATAGTGTTCTCGTTACAATATTGTTTGCAGCTCTTGTTTGGACTACTCGAGAGGCTCTCTTGTTACATTCTTGCATCATGTTCTTCACGTGTGCCCGTATATCAATTTTCGTCGCTTAATCTAACTTTCAATTTTATCTCATAGTTAATTCCCTAAGACGTATGTTTACAATTCTGTCAGGTTGGAAAGTGTTACATATAGTCTGGAGGTATTGTTAAAGAGAGTCGATAGCCTCTATGCTGTGTATGTTAAATTCCTCAAATTTAGTTACATTTTTGTCTGAATCCTGATGAGATAGAGTTGTCTTAAAATTTGTGTAGGCGTTTTATGTCTATTGAAGCAAAAGTATTTAATTTTCATGTATACAACAAGATTCACATTAATTTTAATATTATAACTTTTTCCAAATATTTGTGGTGTGGTTCATAGAAATCTGAGAAATAAATCAAGACACAGCACAAGGATTCAATTTTGTAAGACAATTGCAATATCCACACTGACAAGTGTACGTGAGGCGTGGGTCATGACCTAAAAGGAATGCGGTAAGAAGATTTAGAGTGCTGAAATGCAGTTTCTCCGAAATACTTTAAATTATACATTGCAAGATAGAATAAGGAATGAGGATTTCACGTGCACTTATGAGAAAGGAGAAGAACTCGAAGTAGAGGACATAAATGAAATTATTTCACCTTGCGGAAAGCAATGTTGCGATCAAAGAATGACAGAGGATCGATTGCCGAAAGCGGGAGTGAACTACGAAGCCATTGGTACAAAAGACATGGGTCGTCTGAGGATGAGATGGGTGCCGAAACAGGTTTGTATAACCTAATCCTTGAAGAGAAGAAGTAGAAGAAGAAGACGTTTTTCAAGAAAAAATGAATAAGCATTTATTTTTACAACACCTAAAGTATACAATTTAATTCTACAATTCCCTTCAGTATGTAGAGACGACTAGCTTACGTCAGCCCTGAAAATTGTAATATCCCACGTATGAGCTTGCTTTCTCAGCTATATGTTCCTAAGTGTTGAAAAATATGGTTTTCAGATAACGCGTTTGAAGTATATCAGTAGGAACTAACGAAAAATAAAATTCTCGACCAAACACTATTTTCAGGCACAAAAACAATACATACATTGTAGCCATATTGTTGACTTCATAGCTGCCAGCATGAAGTACAAAATATCCCCTTTTACACAGCCAAACCCATATCATGTTAAGTTAAAGCATTTATAAAATATGTACTATTGAAAGAATCGCGTACAAAATTGGAATGATTTTACTGTGTGCAGACGTACCTGAGAGTATTTATAAAATGTGTTTCTGAGCTAATTTGTATCCTAAATTATATTACATACCATTTTATCCAAAAATTTTAATAAAACAATTTTTAAATGCAAATTTTTAATTGTTTGTCTTCAGACTCCCCTTAACAAAAGTTGTGATTTACTTTTTAAACTCGTTAGACCGATGTTAGTTGCGATCCAACCTTATAAAACGCGGTCAGTTGCGACCGAGGTAGAAATTTGAACCCGGTGAATTGGGATCAATTGCATTTTCATGTTATTATTATAACAATACAGAAATTATCTTTATAATTCTATTCATTCCTAGCCTAACCTAACCTAACCTGACCTATCCTAAGCTATCTTAACGTAACAAAGATATTGGAAGAAGAGGTTACTCGCACAAATGAAAAGTTGCGGAATTGAAATCCCATCGATATTCAGAACACCAACTTTCTAAATGACAGATTCGGTCAGTAAGTGAAAGTGCGGGGCGCAATTGACCCCGTAAGAATTGGTAAAACATTGTTTTGTCCGAGACCGTTCTCGTTGAAGGGGAAACTCCTTACAAAAAGAAACTTTACTCATTAGGGAGATTAATAAATATAGTTTACATTTCATCGTAGTATTTTCGCTTCTTCGACTTCAGGAAGTACAAACTGGCTTATGTTGACATTGGTTTAGCTGTATATCGTTAGATGATTGGAAAGGAATTCAAAAAAGCTTGTGACAACAAATCGTAAATCAAAGCGTTTACTCTCCTGTAGCTGTCTTTGCGCGCTCGTGTGCGCTTGTTAAACATTACGGTAGACGCCAGTTATTAAGCATACTTTACACGATCGTGCCAGTGCAATATTAATTCGAGAATTAATGTTACGCACCCGTTTCAGCTGTTTCTAGTAACACACGTAATTTATTGAATAAAATACTAATTACTCGTTGGAAGGTATTTTTATAAAATAAAATTGTCCTAACTAGTTGCGTCTTTAATATGGCAATTGTTACATGCAGCCCTATACTAAACGTAGTTATTCCTAAGGATGACGGTACATATTGTTACAACAGTCTCACTGATCGTCGTATGGTAGAGTAAATAAAGAAACCAATTAAGTTACTGATCACCAGTTTTAATTAATCACAATTAACAGTTTGAAATCAACAAATAATTTAATTAGAATATACTTGTACAATAATTAAGTTAAATTTGTACACACGCAATTCAAGTAATAGAGTCCCGCGCACAATAATCACTTTTCACTAATAACCAGTTGAACGCACTGTGTAATCGCCCGACCTAAACTGACTTCCTAGCGGCAGGTTTTGGCCATTTATAGTCATCCGGGTTTCATAATATGCGTTCCGAACAATTACTCGAAAATTCTAGAGGATACTTCAGCGCGGTCTTCACAGAAACACGCACGTGTTGGGCTAAGCTAGAAACGCGTAGAACAACGTTGTCCATAGTACCAGAACGTTCCGTATTACGTAACACTGTAATTTAATTAATTTAATGCGTATTGAGTAAAGCTTTTTAAATTAATTAAAATTAAAATAATTTTAGGAATAACTGAAAACGGTTTTAGGTTTCTTATTAATACCAGTAACGTTGTACAATAGTAGGGTAGTTTTTCAAATAGTTAATTAAAACACTGTATTATTTTAAAATATAGTCACTTTGCAATAAGAAAATAACTTAAATTTTCGTTTAAATCGCTGCAACAATGACAGCATACACCAAAACGTTGCCTCTGAGGCGTTGGAGGGGATTTGGTGGTTACACGCAGTTGTAACATTCATAGTGTGAAAAAGATTAATATACGAAAAACCTAGACTAAGCGTAGGGTATGGTAGGGCTAATTTTTGGCAGAGAGACGAAACACAATATTGCCAGAGGGTGGCAGACAATGTAGGGTGGCTTGTGGTAAATTAATATTGTCGCGCGCGTCTCGCTTTTTGTAAAGTGTCAGTAATTTGTTTCACCCGTCTATATAATACTGTGATCGGGTTACGTTGTGACGACAACAAATTGAATGGTTACTGTGAGTCTGCTGTATGTGCCACATGAATAGTATTAATAATAATAATAATTTTCTTTTTATTTTTGAATACAATGATTTAACCGTGTTTCTCTTGTGTGTGGGACTCTCGCCCAGTAAAAAGCCACATCTCATTCAGGCATTCATATCTATCTGATTCTTGTTGTTCCTGATTTTCTACTGCCCGTTGGGTGCAAGTTGGGCCTGTCTTTTTTTTCTAGTAGGAGCCACTGAATAAATGCAGAGCTGCGAACCCATACCGCGTTGTCAAGAAGCATAAACTGAACTACGCTTTCGGGCGTGAACTCCCCGGGCTCCTTCTACGATGCCATCCTCTCTCTTGTGATTCTGCAGCGCTCGAAAAATGTGTGCACATATAATAATAATAATAATAATAATAATAATAATAATAATAATAATAATAATAATAATAATAACAATAATAATAATTGTCTGTTAATTTGCACCGTCAGAGGAGACCTTGCTTACACTGGTGTGTGGGGCACTCACTCACTAAAAAAACCACCTCTAATTCAGGCATTCAGGCATTCATATCTATCCAGGAACCATTTATTGTAATACTTCAGGATGAAGCCTATTGCGTTTGATTCTTGTGGTTCCTGATTTTCTACTGCCCGTTGGATACACGTTGGGCCTGTCCTTTTTTTCTAGTAGGACCCAGTGAAAAAATGCATTGATGCTGTCCCATTCTGCCTTACCACGAAGCATAAGCGCAACTACGCTCTCGGGAGTGAACTCCCCATGCTCCATATCCTGTAGGAACTAAGATAGACGTGCCTAATCAGATTTTGGGTCAGATTAGTCATTTTAATTACTTGGGTTGTGATATCTCCTATGGAACCAATATTGATTGGGATAATAAGCTAATGAATTTTAGACGGATCTGTGGAACGATTCATAGGTACCTAAAATATAAAAGAAGGAAGGATACCCGAATAAAATTTTACAAAACTGTGGCTGTTTCCACATTCCTGTATGCTGATGAGACATGGAATCTTGGTAAAAGGGACGTACAGAGGGATTCCTGGAGGTGAAATAAAATTTCAAAGAGGGACGCAAGGTTGTTCTCTCCTGGATCGGAAAAGGAACGAGGATATTAGATGAGAGTTAAACATTGTATCGTTGCACCAGAAGATTGAAGACCACAGGAGGAGATGGTGTGAACACTTGAACCACATGGCTGATGTCCATCTACCCGATGGCTACTTTGGGCTATCTTGGCTACTGGGAAGAGAGATGTCGGTAGACCAAAGAGGAGATGAGTACTGGAACAGTTCTAATCCCTAACCCTTGGAGTGATGATGATGATATGTTATTTAGTTATAATGGTAGGTGTTTAAATGTTTATTCTATATTTGCGGTTTTCAGAACAAAGTAATAGATGAAACTTTTTCGTTTCGTACAAGACTAGTCAAACCGGATACTGGTCTTCACGTTAACAATTTAGATATATACGTATGTTTATATCACAAGATGTTTATTCATAACGATGTGCCTCTAAGAAGGAGGCTAGATTGTACCACTGGCTAGATTGTTAACATCTTGTGAATGGGGTATCAGCTGATAAAGTATAGATTAGTTTTGTCTGCAGGTGGAATGGAATTCAGCTACAAGTTTAACGAATCAAGTATATATTTTGTAGTTATTTCCTAGTGTTAACACGATGTATTGTGATTTGACAAAAAGTTATCAAGGCGGCAGTTCGGATTCGGAAAGTAACTTTATCATCCTTGTCTTGCATAAAGATTTAGTTAGTATTAAATTATACTCTGTTCAATAATCAAGTATAGTACAACTTTTGTAACTTATATTTTAAGTAAATTATTATAAATAAATCACCTTATATCCGTCGTGTGTCTTCGTTACGTCGATTAAAATGACGCGTTTCCGAACATCTGCTCCATCATCAGATAAAATCGCTCTATTGAGGTCGTTAAACGTTAAAAACACATGTTATACATAATTGTCCACTATGTAATTCACTTGCTTCCTAAATGGTGCGCACCACGACGAAGCCGATCGGACACTGAACTATTATCTGAGTGATTACGCTTAAGCAGGTTCAAAGCTGTATCGTATAGCGGGTTGGATTTGAAATTTAAGTGGTCATTCAATATGAAGTCTCGGCTGTTTATGTTATTATATACTTTGTATATTTCGAACTTTTCTATTGCGTCCACGTAACGGCCTTTGTTGCACACATTTAGGGGTATTAAATTAGATTTAAAATCAGTACAATTATGATTGTGTAAGATTAAGTGGCGGGCAAAGTTGGACTTGATATTATTTAACAAAGTGAGATTATTTAGGTGACGTTTTGGTGTGTGCTCTTTAAATCGTTTGAGGAAACCTCTCCCCGTTTGACCAATGTAAAAACTGTTGCAGTCGTTACATGATAATTTATATATGCCGGATTTCTTTTCTAAAGGTATGGGTTTTCTATGACGTAGTATTTTTAATAGACTATTGTTTGTTTTGGAGGTAGCAGTAATATTCAATTTATTAAATGTGGAGGTTAGAATCTTTGGCATTATATTTGTGTATGCGGTGGAAATAAATGTTATTTTTGTATCCTTATCTATTGGGGGCTTGGATTTTCGAATTTTATGTTTCTTGATGAGATTATCAATTAACGTGTTTTGGTAACCATTAGCTAAAGCTATATGTTTAATGGTATTCAACTCCTCACGGTAGTCATCATCACTGGGCGGTACTGCCAACAATCTGCGGATAAAGTAATTATAAGCTGCCAACATTTGCGAAAATGGATGATAAGAGTCATACATGATAAGAATACATGCGGATACAAAAATAACATTTATTTCCACCGCATACACAAATATAATGCCAAAGGTTCTAACCTCCACATTTAATAAATTGAATATTACTGCTACCTTCAAAACAAACAATAGTCTATTAAAAATACTACGTCACAGAAAACCCATACCTTTAGAAAAGAAATCCGGCATATATAAATTATCATGTAACGACTGCAACAGTTTTTACATTGGTCAAACGGGGAGAGGTTTCCTCAAACGATTTAAAGAGCACACACCAAAACGTCACCTAAATAATCTCACTTTGTTAAATAATATCAAGTCCAACTTTGCCCGCCACTTAATCTTACACAATCATAATTGTACTGATTTTAAATCTAATTTAATACCCCTAAATGTGTGCAACAAAGGCCGTTACGTGGACGCAATAGAAAAGTTCGAAATATACAAAGTATATAATAACATAAACAGCCGAGACTTCATATTGAATGACCACTTAAATTTCAAATCCAACCCGCTATACGATACAGCTTTGAACCTGCTTAGGCGTAATCACTCAGATAATAGTTCAGTGTCCGATCGGCTTCGTCGTGTTGCGCACCATTGAGGAAGCAAGTGAATTACATAGTGGACAATTATGTGTAACATATGTTTTTAACGTTTAACGACCCCAATAGAGCGATTTTATCTGATGATGGAGCAGATGTTCCGAAACGCTTCATTTTAATTGACGTAACGAAGTCACATGACGAATATAAGGTGATTTATTTATAATAATTTACTGTTCATACGTGACATGGATACCAAGAACTAATATCCATTTTAAATTATATTTTAACGTTAAGTGTGAGATAGAGAATTTGATAATTAATTTATAAAACGTCGTAATCTCTAAAATTGTAAACGTACAGTTTGTAGCCCTCCAACAGCCATGTTTTAAAATTCCATTTTGGAATTTTTCCCTTAATTTTCTCTTTTCCTTATGCTTGTTACCCATTTTCCGCTTACGACTTTCCTCTCTACTTTCAAATTAATTCTGATTGAGTGATAAGCAGGTAAAGAAGAATAAGGTTTTGGAGGCAAATATTACCGCAGGCGTATAGAAGAATTTAGCGCTCACGTTTCCATGACAACTTAATTTACCGGTTCCTACTCACAGTAACGTTTGGATTATTTTCCTTCTGTCTTTTGACTAATGTATTGCTACGCAATACGGAACGTTCTTGTACAGTGGAGAACGTTGTTCTACAGGTATCTCGCCTAGCCCAACAGGTGCGTGTTTCTACAAGGCCGCGAAAGTACTCTCTACAGTTTTCGAGTGCCCGTTGACGCACATTATGGATATTTCTGGAACACTTGTGCTACCTATTTAAACAACACACAGCTGGCTTCGTTTTTGTTAGTTTATGTTGGGCGATTTATCAAGTGATATCAAATAGTTGTGTGTAATTCTTTATGCGGAAATAGTTGTGTAGTTGTAGTTGTGTTATGTTGTGTGCGAAATTCTTTAGAGTTGACATTATTATTGTGTGTGGAATAACTTAAGTTGAATTAGTGTAATACTTGATTACGAATTGTTATTTGTGATTAATTAAAGCTGGTTATTAGTGATTTCATTGGTGTCTGTATTTTGTTTTCTACTGTACCACACGACGATCTGTGAGACCGGCGTATCAGTAAGTCTCTGGTATTTAGAAAACTGGCAGGTGGGGTTGAAACTGATATTTATTTCACACTGTAGGAATATTCGAATTTTCATACACGTGTACGCTATGAATACTATGACATGTCAAACACATGTGGAGTACCTTTTCAAATGACACATCCGAATGTCACTCAGTCGCTTTATCTACGTGTTCCATACATTGCCACTTTTGACACTATCCTGCCTGCACCGTGTCCCGCTGTTATCAATTTCCTGTCTCTTGTCATTCCCTCACCCATTACAACGTGTTGAATCACAGAGTACGTTTCGTTTGGACACCGTTTTGATACACAACAGTGCTTACACGAAAGGTCTATATAATTTTATTTATCATAAACCAGTTAGCTTAAAGGCGAGCTTTCGGATTTTTTTAAATGTTTTAAAGACGCTGTAATAATGTTGATTCCTAAACGATTTAAGGCGTATTTTAGGAGTACAATATATTTTTCATAAGATAACCAAAATTTTCAGTTATGAATTAAAATGAAAATTTAATTAATACTGTTGTGTTAGTGGTTATAATCACGAATAGAATTAACGCTGTTGCACACCACTATAGAAAAATTAGTGATGATGAGCTGTGAAGCTTGAAAGCGCTAATTGGAATAATTTTTCTATAGTGGTGTGTAAAAGTATTAATTCTGTTTGTAAAAGTATTTATTATTTTTTCACTTGAGAACATCATTTATTATGTGTTTATTTTAATTAGATCAGTATAATTACAAGTTTGTAATTAAGGAAAACTATTACGAGACTAAAATTGACGCGAATAGTGTGCACGGGTGCTGTAGTATTCAACATAGTTTTGGAATTGTAAATTTGTAGCAAAAGACAAAGAGTTTCGTGTAGAACGTAATTTATAATACAGTACTGTACAATACAATACAACAAAATTAATAAGTATATTAAAATATCTAATTATACAGATAGATATGTGTATCTTTTAGTGGAGTAAGTATATATTTTTTTGTTTCAAACCTCAGTGGTGTTCACTTTTGTATGAGATTATTTGATACAGCTCTAGTACTGGATAACACGTTATCAGTTTATAAACACAATTTATAATCAAAATACATATTTCTTTTAGTTAGAGTGTTTATATTTGTAATCGCCTCCCCAAAAAGTGAAACACAGTTTATATGCATATCTATACATTTGTATGCTTATACATGAGTATTAACTGTGGTTTAAATTTAATATTTTGTTTCTTGCGTATGCACCAGAGTTATCGTCGTCGTCGTCTCGTCACGGTGTAGTCCTCACTGCAGTCATCTCTTCCAGGGCCTACCCATACCCACACAGATCTTCTGCCAACTGTTTCGCAGTCTACAGCACGCTTTACTAGCCTCTGGTGGTCCATTTTGTAGACGTACTCCATCCACTGCTGTTCGTTCTTCTATCTTATCACTGATGGAGAATATGTTCGGTCCTTATATGTTCATTACGCATTCGATCCCTTAGACGATAACCACTCACGTGCCTTAAAGAATTCATTTCAGCGGCTTGTTATGCTGCGTTTCTTTCTCAGTTATTTTCCGTGCTTCATTACCATATATAAGAACAGGTATCGCCATTTCTTTATAGATCTTCATTTTAGGATCAGTTCTTGTTTTGTTTCTTAGTGTTCATTGTATTGTTCATTGTAAATCATCTGATACTTATTTATGTTTTTATTCTTATCATCATCATATTCATAACTTATATGACAAGCAAGAAAAGCAACGTACAATACCCGCTCTAAAATCTTATCCCCAATAACTGTTTTTTAACGGATTGGAAATTTCCCTTTAAAGACCATAACCTTCATCTTGCTTTGAGATATTAAAAAAATTATATGTTCCACATACACGGTTCAAGTGATATATCGACTGCTGCAGAGCATCTTCGCTCTTCTGGATTATCACCTGGTCATCAACGAATAACAGAGTACCTATGTATGTGGTGGCAGGATGTAAGTTTATTCCTGGATTGACTTTAAGTTAAAAAATTTGTATACTAATAATTATTCTACAGCAGAAATTATTAATATTTTGATTGGGGTTTTGTGAACAAGGATTATGCCTCTCACTACAGTGTAACCGTTAGGTTAACACTACTACTCTATTCGTTGTAAGGTATGTCTTAGCCTCAAACACTTATCAACACTACCTTCTACTATCATTTCATTCTATTCTTCATTGAGTCCAGTTCATTCCTGTATTCAAATTCTGATCGTCTCAATATACATTTCGACATCTTCTCTTAAGCTATTGTTACAGCTACCTTACTGTTATCATAAACGATTTTTTTCTTGTAAATTATGATTTTGGCACTAAATTATCTCTTTTTATTCTGAATGAGCAAAACATCATTTTTGTTAGGAAATGTTTAAGGCAAACTGAGATATTTAATATTTATAGCTCTTTGGTATTTATTTTCCAGTTATTTTTATTACGCTGACCCGAAATTACTACATTTAACATTTGCGTTAGGATGACAAAGAGATTGATATTTAATATTTTATAATGAGAAACCAACACTATTTTCTCAGTTAAGTTGTATTAAGTTGAGAAAATAGAGTTACATAGAAGAAATTGGAAGGACCAACTGGAGCGTATGGATGATCGACGACTACCAACAGCGGCACGTAGATACAAACCAGTTGGAAGAAGAAGCATAGGGAGACCAAAGAAAAGATGGTGAAGCCGGACAGGATCATGAAGGCCTAATACATTTTGGGGAAGAAGAAGAGAATGACGAAGCGGTAATACAGGGTCCGCCAGTGAAGCGGGAAAATTAAAAGTACCCAATTTTTTCATGAAACATTTATTATCAGAATTTTGTTTTACAGATTTGAGTTGAGTAAAGTATGCCATTAATTTACTTTTAAAAAATAACGCCGCTCAAGTGAGAGCCATTTCTGTGTAAACATTCTTCTAATCTTGACCGAAAATTTTCCATCACTCGACGAAGCAGGTCAGGTTGAATCCGTGCAATTTCTTGTCTGATATTCGTTTTTAATTCCGGTATGGTGTGCGGTCTATCAATGTACACCCTGCTCTTCAGAAATCCCCAAAGAAAATATCGGTATGGAGAACCATACATGACTTCCATATTCTAAGATTTATATTTAAAATCATTTTCACCCAAACAGCCAGGCTGTGTCTTACCTGCCTTTTTATTGCTGTATTAAATGAAAAATATTATATTACATTAAAATGAAAAAATTATAATTTTATTGCCTGGCAACAAAATTATTTTATTTTTAACAATCACCATTGTTTCAAAAAGTTTAAATAAATGTTCAAGTACTTTACTCTTGTTAAAACGTAAAAGGTTGCAGGTAAACTACCCCTTCCCCTTAACCGATCTTTACCAAAATAGAAAGTCATTGAGACCTCTGCAATTCAGGGACGTATGCAAAAAATTATTTGATTCTGTTTGAATTTGCGGCTGTTATAATTTGCCATAGAAAATACGCTTGATAAAAAAACGTTGCAGGTAAACTACCCCTTCCCCTTAACCGATCTTCACCAAAAACAATAGGTCTTGAGTACTCTACAAATCAGGGCTGTATGCAAAACATTATTTGATTCTGTTTGAATTTGCGGCTGTTATCGTTTGCCATAGAAAATACCCTTGTTAAAAAAACGTTGCAGGTAAACTACCCCTTTCCCTCAACCGATCTTCACCAAAAACAATAGGTCTTGAGAACTCTACAATTGAGGGCTGTATGCAAATAATCTTTTGATTCTGTTTGAATTTGCGGCTGTTATCGTTTGCCATAGGAAATACCTTTGTTAAAACATAAAACGTTACAGGTAAATTACCCCTTTCCCTTAACCGATCTTCACCAAAAACAATAGGTCTTGAGTAATCTACAAATCAGGGCTGTATGCAAAACATTATTTGATTCTGTTTGAATTTGCGGCTGTTATCGTTTGCCATAGAAAATACCCTTGTTAAAAAAACGTTGCAGGTAAACTACCCGTTTCCCTCAACCGAACTTCACCAAAAACAATAGGTCTTGAGAACTCTACAATTTAGGACTGTATGCAAATAATCTTTTGATTCTGTTTGAATTTTCGGCTGTTATCGTTTGCCATAGGAAATACCCTTGTTAAAACATAAAACGTTACAGGTAAACTACCCCTTTCCCTTAACCGATCTTCACCAAAAACAATAGGTCTTGAGTACTCTACAAATCAGGGCTGTATGCAAAACATTATTTGATTCTGTTTGAATTTGCGGCTGTTATCGTTTGCCATAGAAAATACCCTTGTTAAAAAAACGTTGCTGGTAAACTACCCGTTTCCCTCAACCGATCTTCACCAAAAACAATAGGTCTTGAGTACTCTACAAATCAGGGCTGTATGCAAAACATTATTTGATTCTGTTTGAATTTGCGGCTGTTATCGTTTGCCATAGAAAATACCCTTGTTAAAAAAACGTTGCAGGTAAACTACCCCTTCCCCTCAACCGAACTTCACCAAAAACAATAGGTCTTGAGAACTCTACAATTTAGGGCTGTATGCAAATAATCTTTTGATTCTGTTTGAATTTGCGGCAGTTATCGTTTGCCAAAGAAAAAAATCTACAGACACACACACAGACAGACAGACACACACAGAGACACTTTTCGGAAAACGACTTTTTTTCATGTTTTTAGTGTAGTAGAATCAGAATCTGCAATAATCTCGAACACGATTTTTTTTGCCATCACCATACTTCCATTCCTTAAGGAATATGGAAGTAAAAAGTCGCATGCGGACAAATGTGGGGATCTTGCAGGCCACGAGATGTCGCCATATCTGGATACGAGTCCGTCCGGGAAGAGTTCTCTTAAACAGCCATGGACACACGAGCAGTATGACTTGTGGCCCCATCCTGCTGGAAAAAATTAATTTCCGGAAACCTAGGGAGCTGTTGCATAAAAAATGTTCTGACCATGTGTGTGTAGCGGTTTGCATTGACAGTTGTGGTGTTTCCTCTATCGTCTTGGAAAAAATATGGCCCAATAATGCCAGATGATGAAACTGCACACCACACCGTAACTTTCGGACTATGTAATGGCTTTTCATGCAACTCACCTGGGTTTTCATCATTCCAATATCGACTATTTTGTTTGTTTACATATCCATTCAAATAAAAATGTGCTACATCTGACATAAACATGCGGTGAATAAAGTTTTCATCATCGACGTTTACACGTCGCAATATTTCTTCGCTGAAAATTCTGCGAGCCAGCATATCGCCATCTTTCAACTCCTGGATTACTTGAATTTTTTAAGGATGGAAAGATAAGTCTTTATGCAAAATTCGTCGTAACGATGTGTCACTAATGTTTAGTGCGGATGCATGTTTCATTGCAGAACTTTGTGGACTACGCGTCAATGCTACTCGAACTCTTCCAATGTTTCCTCTGTTCTTACAGACCTTGTTGCTCCTCTATGCTTTAATTTTAATGTGGAACCAGTTTCTTCAAACTTTTTCATCCATGACATAATTGCATGAGCGGACGGCACTCTTCCATGTCGTGGAATATTGAAATGATTACGAAACAATCGTTGTACAGAAGTCACACAGTCACCATTCTTATAAAACGATTTTACGCAGAAAGCACGCTGTGCACCGGACCACTGCTCCATGTTTAACAAATGGCATTAAATGTAAAACAACAATCGAAAACCTCCACGCCCTCTCGTGAGCAGAAAATGAACTATTGGACTTTCAAAATTTCCCGCTTCACTGGCGGACCCTGTATATTAGATACGTAACCGTGCATGCAAGAATATTGAAATGATTTAATATAAAGATTTGTTAGACAACATAATGCGTCGCTGCTGGATACAAGTTGCAGATCACAAGTACGGAAACAATGTACTGTATGTCAAATGTCGGTCATGCCCGAAGGTAACTTGTTAATGTCTCATTTCGTTACTCCCATATTTCCTTCGTGCGCATGTTGTACGCACATTTATCTTGTGTTGTGTGGGTGGTTTAATGATAGCATATTACTGTACAACGTTATAGGACCCGGAGATAAGCAACAACGCAGAAAATTGTTGTTGCAAATGTCACTCCCGTTTAATAAAACTTAGAATGTTGTTGTACACTAGTGAACGTCGGAATGTTTCCGCCACTTTGAGTGGTTGTTAACGTTTATTGTAATACGTTATTTGCGAGGTTTTATCAGAACGTTTATGCAGTTCTTGCTAATTTTAAAAATTATGCCTTGTTTCATCGAAACTTATACTGCCCTTTTAAAGTAGTCTCAGACAAATATAAGATTAAGTCAGCCATTATGGGGTCTTCAAAATATTTCAAGCACGCAAGTTTTTGGTACAGCCTTGAGCTCGTTTACCGATTTTCGTCTTACGTCTTCAACGGCCGCGAAACGTTGTCCTTTCATAGAAATTATTACTATTGTGTGGAGGAAAGATCGCGTTGGGCGAATACGGCAGTTGCCGTGCCATCATTATGATGTTTTCTTTTGCCTAGGTTGGCAGAATTCTTAACAAGAAATGACGTGCGTCCAGGTGCATTATGGGGCTGAAATTTTTATTAATTATTCCTCCAAAAATTTGCCGTTTTTTTACGAACAGCTTTATAGAAGTGGCGTCAAATGCCTCTATAGTAGCATATACCTTATTTACCACTGCGCGTACCGATGAAATTTCGTGAAACACAAAAACATAATCTTCGTCTGACAACCACATTCTTCAACTCATAATCGGCAGTCTTTAAAGCTTGTGAACCGCTTGTTCACGCACAGCAGTCTCGCCAGAAGCCGTCTGAACACGATTACCTGGAGATAGCAGTTTATCTCACCGTTTACACAAAATAGTGTAACAAAATAGACTAACCCCCTTGTCAGTTTTTCCCTACAATTGATGTTTTGACGTGATTAAACAGTTTTAATCTGACTTGAATGTAGCGTTTTGTGTGTGTGAGAACTTAAAAAAAATAAATAAACCTATGCTCAACAGACCGTAAAGGACCAAGGCATACCGCGCGGCTTGTGTGTTTAGTGGGACGGTTGTATGGTAGTACAACGCGTCGCCAGCCGCTAGTTGCGGTATCCGCAGCCAGGAGGCGCCGCTGTTATCTCAGTTGGCTACTCAATTCTGGGGTCACGACGCTGAGTGCACGCCTTACGGAGGGGACCACGCGCACATGAATCGCCCGTGCTAGCCACTAGGCCATCTGGAGGCTCGTGTGAGGAATTTAACAACTTTAAAATGGAAGCTGTTACTAGACTCATTTTAACGGCAGCTGTAGCTTCCAGATTTAATTTGCAAGCTTTAATCGAGTTAAAGACACAGCTATTGTATCTGGTAGTTTATTGTGTTATTCATTATCACTACTTATAGTACAATGCGTCAAGTGTTGGTTACTAGACAGGTAATATGGTTAAACTATTAACAAAACGATGAGAAATTTGTTACGTAGCTGTAACATGACCATTACTTCTAAATGATGTAAGCTTGTTACTACTAGAGAACGTCTGTAAAGTTAGCATAAAATACTAAGGTTTTAAAAAACATACAAACACTTGGTAAGTTTCACAGTTTATTATTTAGCTCTGACAATTGTTACAGCCTATTAAGCTATTCTCGAAGAGAGCATAGAAATAACTAAACAAAGAAAATGAGGGTGGTAAACATGTGTTAAGAGCGTGTACAGGGACATGTGTATGACGGAGAGGGGGGAGTAGAGAAGCTAGTATAGGAAAGGTCAAGTGTATGTAAAAACTAAGTACAAAAGGAAGATAAATTCTAAAAATTAACTAAACTAAATAACAACTTTTAATAAAGGGCATACACAGAATTCAGTCTCTTCGTTTGTTAAATTTTTAATATTTCATTGCTTTTCTAATTTCTATAATTTATAATAAATCCATTTTTTTACCTTTTTCTATGTTGTACAGTTGTGTTATGTTTTTCGTATCTATAAAGTGATTGTGTTGTAAGCAATAAACTGTAAAACCTGTAGTGGCTGTATTATTTAAAATCGCTTTCTTGTGTTCAGAAATGGGATGCTTCAGAACATTGCCACATTGTCCGATATAAATAGCATCGCATTCTGCGCAGTGTATTTTATACACTCAATTTTTCTCTAGTATGTTTGACTTTTCTTTATTGTTTACTAGTAATGAAAAAAGATTATTTAATTTAGTTTAGAATCTCTTTTAAATATGAACAACAAACAGAGTTAAACGCTTGGTTACTCAGTCCATTGCTTACTTGGTTATTTAACTGTTAACTGAAAGATTTGTAAAGAGTGTACAGTATATTACAATTGTTCAAGATTGAGATAAGTAATGAACTAATAAAGTCTGTTTTATTACTATGAGTTTGTTTTAGCACCTAGTACCACGCCCGCTCACTATCCCGACAATAGATGTACTTGCCTGTTGCTAACTGTTTAGTCTCTATCTTTAAACACACAAACGCGCACGCACGCGCACACACACACACACACTTTCATTACGTAGTCTACATTTAAGCTGTAATTTTGATTGAGAAATTTGAAAAGCTGCTTTCCCATTTCATTCCGTGCGTATTAACAAAGATCCCACCGACTCTGGCAATACTGTGATACATCGGCTTAAGCAGTTCAAAGAAACGAGTGTGAGCTCACAGGGAATTGTGCTTTACCGACTAGAGTTGCGAAATCCGTTCTGTCAGTTGAGTTGCAAATGAGGCACTTCTTTGTGAGATCGACGCATTGTTGCGTAAAACCGAACCTTTACAACGCTTGAGGGCACATTTGAGTTAGCACAGTTTTAAATTGTTTGTTTTTTGTTTTAACCAAAATTTTAAACGTTTGTTTATGTTTTAGATAAGTCTTCTTATATTTATTTAATTTGTTGTTGATTACAGTAATTGTATAGTATATTTTTAAAGAAATATTGTTATCTTGTATTACTAATATTACAATTAGTAATACGTTACTATATTATTCAAAATTAAAGAAATTTTAGTATTTATTATGATTTTAAGTTCACAAGGCATTTTAAAATTATTATACTTTTTTTAAACTAAAAGCCGTCAAGCGGTTAAATAAATACAATATATGTGAGTAATAAACATAAGTAAATATATATGTACATATATTTTGCATGTTGTATTACAACCCCTGAATATTTTGTAAAACGTTCGTATGGTTATAAGATAAAATATAACTTACTTGCTGGCTCATTATTGTTTTCCAATACAGTATTAATAAAAACACGTGAGTAGGAGACACAGACAGAGCAGAAGAAAAAGAGAGAAACAGCAAAGCAGAATAAGAGAAAAAAAAGTATGGGAGAGAGAGAGAGAGAGACAATTGGGAAGACTGAACGCAGACAAAATATAGAAAATGAGAGATATAGAGAATGGCAGTAAAAACTTTAAAGGAGAGCGAGACAGAAGAAGGAGACGTTTTGTTTAGTCGACAAATAATTACAAAAATGACTATTAATCTAACAATCTTATTGTTTAGAGAAATAATTTTTTCTGCATATGCCTTATGTGGCTGCGGTGTTACATTTGCCCTTTGAGTCTGAGATTATATTCAACAATCCAAAAATACTGCTCCAGCAAACTTCGTCGATACCGAGCCAGGTTGGCGAGTATTTTAACCAATCAGAAGATGGTACGGTAAAAATAAGCTAAGTCAGAATTTTGAAAGTTGTGGATTGAACGCCCAATAACTTTAAAGAATTAATGTTAGAAGTATGTTTAACAAATGCCGTTAACTAGTAGAAACTAACGGATCAAACAGAGAACAGAAACACATAATTACTGTCTATAAAAAATAGGTCTCCATAAAGGGCAGAAGATAAAACAAGAACAACACAAAAAAGATAATATTACGACGGCCTGACGGATCGTTGTGTTGTGCAGTGGAAACAAAATACAGACACCGATGACGTCACTGATCAGGCCTACCAGCTTCAATTAATCAAAAATAACAATGTGAAATCAACAAGGTACTCTCGTACAGTAATTCAAGTGAAATTTGTCCACACGTAATAATAGTGTCGACTATTAAGAGTTCCGCACTAATTATAACACAGTAATCACTTTCCACAAAAATATTCGATCCGCACTCAACAATCTCGCAGGGTGTAATTTACTACTAAGCTTATACAGGTCCCGCAGGTGTTAAGAATAATTTTCCATTCTTTTGGCGGTGTGCCGACATAATTTGCATAGTTAAAGGAGCTCTCGGACAGTGTGGAAGCTACTCTTGTGCACGGACTTGAGTGACTACTGAGAAACTGCACCTGCTCAGACTCCCCGAGAAACGAGTGGAACACGTAACTGCACCTGCCGACTTTTCGAGAGTGTCACGTAATTGTCGTAGAATATAACTGAACTACTTTTCTGGAATATTTTAAAGTTAAAACAACCCAGGATACGCAAACAGGCCAGACATCTGTAGGCAATCATTAGCAGCCATGTATTCTTAAAAAATAAATAAATAAAAAAAAAAAAAAAAAATTGAGCGTTGTTTTAACATTTTTTAATTAATAGTTTGTTGTAATTCATGTATTGGTTTAATGCGGTGGAGGGTGAAACGATGAAAGTCTCTTAACTACGTGATAGTTACTGTATTTGTAATTAGTTGAAACGATGACGACGACTTTCAGTAATGAATGCATTGTTGACGGTCATAATGGTAATGAGGATCATTGAGAACTCCGCGCATGCATTTTAAAGTTTTAATATTATTTTGTTATGGATATGGTGAAAATAATTATTACTTGCCTATTACTTACGAAATTAATAAAAAAAATTATAATTTTTGATTCTATTTATATATTTTTTTCAAACTGAACGATCGTTTTTAAAATTCATTTCCAGGCAGTTAGGTATATTTATTCCCAGCACTGTGGTCACTAACGTCTACCACCTTATGTTAGCGTAACTCGATTTTACACTGATGTGCCAGTCGATGGCACTGCCAAAACGTTTGTTTTTGGTGAAAACAATGGACCAAACAGCCCGGGAGTGAATTTTGACAACATTGACTCCGGCCGTTTAAGCCTACGAAGTACATTGGACAATCTTTGTTTTCAAATGATAAGTAGCACTACGTCTTTGGGTTCTTTACTAAATGATATTTGTTTAAAACTACGACCTGTAAAGTGATTTTTCTTGTTTTATACTTTATATACCTGCTGTGTTATGTTCGAGTCTGAAATTATATTCAACAATACACAACGTCGTCGATACCAAGTCTGTAAAGTCTGTAACGTCGTCGCCTGGGTGGCTTGTAATTGTTGTGATGGTATTCTAACCAATCTGGAGATGTTACGGTAAAAATAAGCTAAGTCAGATTTTGTAAATTGTGGATTTAACGCATTTTACCATACCTTTAAGAAATTAATAATAGGAGTGTGTTTTAACGCATCTGCGATGACGTGTTAACATTCTTTTACCAGTAACATTTAATTAAAAATTCTACCGTAGGATTCATATATTCTCGCAGATTATTACGGGCAGTGATTACACGAATCATACGGAGAAGCCAACGAAGACCGAACAGGCGTTAGAAGCAAACAATGCAGCGCGCTGTATTGTTTGAACAGGAGACCGGGTTAAACCCCATTACAGGTTGATTTTCGATGTTTGTACAAAGAGAACTTGAGATACAGTACTACAGTACCTACACTGAAGATGATTGCCATGACGTTTGTTATAACCTCTTGAAAAACAGAAACCAATAAAAAATTGATTAGGACTCTACAATCTAGAAGTTATAAACAGTAAAGTTCATTATATTAAAGCTTTTACGGCCGGAGTCATCTTCAGTAAAATTATTTTCCTGGCTGTTCGGCCATGGTCGTTTTATCGTAAATCCAAACGTTTCGCCTGCAGCTACGGCAGTCATTTTCAGTGGGTATTCTGTTCTGCTCATCTGGGAACTGTTCAGTCGGAGGATCAGAACAGAGCACCCAACGAAGGTAACTACCGCAGCTGCAGTCAAAACGTTTGGATTTAGAAGAAGAAGACCACTGCCCGACAGACCGAAAATTAATATTGTTACGACGGTCTAACTGATCGTCGTATGGTACAGTGGAAAACAAAATACAAGACACCAATTAAAGTCACTTATCAACAGTTTTAATTATCACAATTAAGCAGTTTGTAATTAACAAGACAGTCTCTTACAAAAAATCAATTAAAAATTGTTTTCACGAAATAAAATGTCCACTAATAGAGTACTTCAGAATTATAAAACACATAATACCTCGCCATACAATAATTACTTTTCACTAATAACCACTTGAACGCACAGAGTAATCGCTCGACAATAACTCGCAACTCAAACTGAACTTAGCTTCGCTAAGCACTTATATTTATATCCCGCCGAAATACTAGAATATTCCATACTGCGCGTCAACAATAAAGGAAAACGTTAGAGCGTAATTCATTGCGGCATTGATACAGTGCGCGCGGCCGCGCGACCTCTGGACAATCTAACTAACGCGTCGAGAATCACGTACGCGCAAACGTTGCAGCGTACAGTAATATCGTAACAATATTAACGAAGCGTACCCTTCATTTACAATCGTTTAATATGATTAATTTCTTTGTTTATAATTACGCAACTTGAAATCGTTACGAAATACGTCACAACAACAATAATATGCTGAACGTGACAAATCTCGCCACGCTACAGTTGGTGGTAACAACACGATTAGTACCGTTTATGTGTCTTCCTTGTGTTAAGTGCTTATTTGGGCGCATACGAACTTGTTTTAACATAATACAGTGACAGAAGTTTACTATTGCAAACATAAACTACCAGGAGCAGATGTAATTACGTTTTCCATAGTTAGCAGTTGTAAAGAGGATTTCAGACGTATATCAACATTTAATTGCCAATACTTTGGCTGACTACCAGGCACAAAATGTGTCTATTATTATTTTTTATTTTGTGCCTGGTAGTCAGACGTATACAATATTATTATATTTTTATAATAATAGGCCTACGGTTATACACGTGCGGTACTACTAAAAGAGATGCGATGCTTGATGTCAGACGTAGTTATGGTTTCCTCGGTAATTATACACGTGCGGTACTACTAAAAGAGATGCGATGCTTGATGTCAGACGTAGTTATGGTTTCCTCGGTAATAGTTTATAGTTAAATTGTTGTGAAGCAAGTCGTGTTTGCTAGTTAAAACTTGTTATGTTATCCCGTATCCGCTAATATGGTGCTGCATTTCATAACACGTCAGAAACAATTGGCAATCTGTGTGTTATACAATTGTTACGACGGTCTCACTGATCGTCGTATGCTACAGTGGAAAACAAAATACAGACACCAATGAAGTCACCAATAACCAGTTTTAATTAATCTCAAATAACAGTTTGTAATCAACAAGTTATTCAACGAGATTATAATCGTACAATAATCTTTTTTTTATTCCCCTCTTCAAGGATTAGGTTATACAAACCTGTTCCGGCACCCATCTCATCCTCGGACGACCCACGTCTCTTCTACCAATGGCTTTAAAGTTCGGTGCCGCTTTCGGTAATCGATACTCGTACAATAATTCAAGTTAAATTGTCCACCGCAATAATAATGTCAACTAATAGAGTGCCGCACAATAATCACTTTTCACTAATACACCACTTGAGACGCACTGAGTAATCGCCCGAAGTAAAACTGAAACTGACCGTCGCTCGATGCTTATATTTATACCCCGCTGAGATGCCAGAATAATCTGTCACTTTGGATGACGTGTTAAACAAGCGCATATTACAGGTGGTCTCGAATCCACTAGAAACCATGACCTTGAACAAGGTGCACTGACCCGTGCGATCTGGAATAGCCTTGATTGTTGATGCGTAATAAGTGTCACGTAATTGTCTTTCATCTCAAAGTAGCACCAATATGTACGCACACAAATATTGCAGCTGGGTTCTGATGGGGTAGTCGAGACACTTGAAGAAACACGAAACACTTGTTTCGTGTTACGTAACAATATGTTTGTTTAAAAGTTAGTGATAAGCACGATCAAGGTTTTAGATACTTTTCTAATGACTTCTGGTTCAGCTATGTATTTAACTAATTCAACAGAGGATAGGGAGTGATGTTACTACTTGAGCGATGTTCGCCCGTTAAGCACAGTTACTAATCACGGAATCATCTGTACCGTCCATCAATTATATGAAAGTTAAACATATTGTCTGTTGTTTTCCATGTTATTAATGGTGTGCAATACTGACTTTCTTTACTGCCACCTGAAATAGGGAATTCAGTTTTTAAATATACCACATCAAGAAACAATGGTGTTATATCATATTCTTCAGTAAATTTAAAATACTTAGTCTCTACAGTATATTGCGTGTATCTTAATTGTTCTCGTTCAATAAACGAAAGAGATTTGTATCCCGTCATCATCATCTGCACTTCACGGATTTGGCTGCAGTGCGTGTTCAGGAAACCATTTAGTCCTCGGACGCCCCACGTTACGACACCCTGTGGACTTATAATTCAAGGAAAATTTGGGAAGCCGATCTTGCTGCATTCTTCTCAAATGCTTACACCAGTTGGCCTTGTATTCCGTAATTGTATCCTGTAATTAAAAAATTTATAATTCTCGCCTTATCTGCGCATTATTTATTCTGTCTCGTCACGTGGACTCTTCGACCAGCCTGGCAAATTTCATTTCTGCTGATGTAATCTTCCCTCTGTCTCTCTGTGAAAGTACCCATGTCTCACAACCACACAGCGCTACCGGTACAGCCATAGTCTTATATAACTTAAGCCAAGTGTCTTCCCTAATTTTGTATTTTAAAGTTCTATAGATTTTCCCACGTATATGTTTCAATTTATTAAATTCATTTTTGACGTCACAATTAACGGCGGGAGATGTTTTACATCCAAGATAATTAAAAACTGGATACCTGGTCCAAGATTTTTCTATGAACCTCTATCCTTGTCCTTACTGGATGCTTCCCTCTGAAAGCTATTATTTTTGTTTTATACGGTGATAGCACCAAGATGCTAAATACCTCAAGAGGAGATTCCTCTGATAAATACCTCAATAGGAATACTCCTGTCTGGAAGTCATTTTCTATCTTTTGTATCGTAACAACATCGTCTCCATGTAAAATAATACTCAGAGATTTGTACATGCAAATACAAATTTACTCTATGGGAAGGAGACATATATATTTACGATGCATACATTAGTGATACCGGATACGTAGCCTCAAGGACGGCGAAAATAGAAGTCCTATCCTGCAAGGGAAAAATAAGCGATCAAAGACTGAACGAGAGAGGAGGCGTCTAACCAGACGACAGGATAAACGCCAGGAAGCGACAAGACATTTTCTATATGAAGGAATACAATTCGACTAGTTTAGACGGTTGTGTTAAAAGAAAATAAATATTAGAACCTACCACCAAACTCTCACTAAGGTTAAAGGACATAAAATATCGGTATGGAGAACCATACATGACTTCCATGTTCTAAGAATTATATTTAAAATCATTTAATTGAATTCGATTCGATAATTTGTAAAAAAATATCGCCCACCCTCAAACTATTTTCACTATTTCTAGATATTTCTATTATGATAGGGTAGTCGATTAATATAATGTTATTTTCGAGCCACGTTATCTATAAAAATAGGGTACTTTATTCTTAAAAAAAAAAAAAAAAAAAAAAAAAAAAAACTGAACAAGGGAGATAATCGCGCATTAATTACATATTTATATAGTTATGTAATTATGTGGCCACAAATTATTTTGTGGCCTGCTGGGCCATGGTTTTGGTTCAGCACGCAAATTTTAATTTTATTGCCTGGCAAAAAAATTATATTGTTTTTAACAATTACCATTGTTTGAAAAAATTTTAATCGATTAATTTTTATTACTTCCATGTTCGATAAGGAAATGGGAGTATGGTCATAGCGAAAAAAATCGTGTTCAAGATAAAGGCAGATTCTGATTGTACTACCCTCAAAACATGAAAAAAAGGCATTTTTCGAAAAGTGTGTGTGTGTGTGTGTGTGTGTGTGTGTGTGTCTGTCCGTGTAGAATTTTTTCTATGGCAAACGATAACAGCCGCAATTGAAACAGAATCAAATAATTTTTTACATACAATCCTGAATTGTA
Organism: Magicicada septendecula; assembly: GCA_034769895.1. Lineage (NCBI taxonomy): Eukaryota > Metazoa > Arthropoda > Insecta > Hemiptera > Cicadidae > Magicicada > Magicicada septendecula. Next base: position 400,620,140 of record CM068372.1, on the reverse strand, counting down.
GAGGACTCAAGGCATGTTGTTTTTGGTGAAGATCAGTTTAGGGAAAGGGGTAGTTTACCTGCAACGTTTTACGTTTTAACAAGGGTAAATTGCTTAATTTTGATAAATAAAGTATCCTGAAAAGAAGGTCATAATAATCCACTGTAGAAAGGTAGATGAAATATCTATAAATAAAAAGGATATTTGAAGGGGGAGGGGGTAAATTTTTTAATAAATTAAAATGTTAGTTGATGATGGAGGAAGTAAATATTATATGTTTTATATGTGTAATACGTTAATGACAACAAAGAAGTAGTTTCTATGGAAACATTTCATTTCACTTTAACAAAATTCTATATTTTTCATTTTAATTTAAATCACGTATGAGTGAAAATATATCGTTCCTGGGAGGCAAGCATATCTCAATTATGTAATGTTTACTTTTCCAAAGTTTTATTATTGTGATTACCGCAATAAAAAGGCCGACAGGACACACACACACACACACACACACACACACACACACACACACACACACACACACACACACACACACACACACACACACACACACACACACACACACACACACACACACACACACACACACACACACACACACACACACACACACAATTCGCGTTATTTCTGGCCTCAATCATGTTTATTGTTTATTTCCTTATGTTTGCAAGCTTTTTAAATGAAAAGTGCCGAAACCCACAGCAACACAACGCGTGCAAAACGGAAAGGTGGACAGCGATTTTCTTACTGTGGCTCCCTGGCCAGTGTTATAGCACGTGTTTACAGAGGAACATTTCATAGACAGACTTTTGGTCTTTAGGGAGTGAACCTTCTGCAAGATGCTTAGGGTCTCTTACTTAGTAATTAAGTAAGAAAACATTTGTTTGAGCCTATCAAACTATATAGTGGTCTGCGAATCTTAAACAGTTATTGTAGGCTTGTAATCTTACTAGAGACTATAAGTAATATAAAAAAGTCAATTAAAATAATATTAAACCCATAGTTACCAACTACCTAATGTAAGGAAGGTGAAAATAATGAAAATAACATTTATTAATGTTAAAAAGCAATGTATAAGTTTTCGGAATATTGTGAAACAAAAGTGTTTAAGAAATATATCTTGTTATAATATAAAACATTGAGTAACACATGTAATTTATATAAAATAACTATGTAGCTAATCTAATAAGATTAAGCAATGTGTACAATACTTATAACTAGTGGAATATATTCGTAGAAATTAATTATGTACATCAGGGGCAAGTAAAAATATGTTTAGAATAAATCATGTTAATTATAAATTGTAAAAACAACCCTGTGAACCCATAAAACATGTTGTGAATCCAAGAGCTTTACCGAGTTAATCTATAGAAAAAAAAGAAAATTGAATTGAATTGTTTGATTTTATTAAAAATCAGAACACATATAATTTAAAGCTGAACATTTCTAATAAAATAATTTTCATTTTATATGTGTACTACATCATCGGCAAAAAAGAAGTATTTTGTTGTTAAAATTCCTTCCCGGGCTATTTGGCTGTATTCCAATGTTTTCTGTAAAACCAGACGTTTTGACAATGCCATTGACTTTCATAATCAGTGAAAATCGAGTACGATAACGTGAGGTGGTATACGTTAGTGACCACACTACTGTGGTTAAGGCTGAAGCAGTAAATAGAAAGAAGTAATTTCTATGGAAATATTTCATTTCGAAAATGATTTTAAATATAAATCTTTAAACATGGAAGTCATGTATGGTTCTCCATACCGATATTTAATTTCATAAAACTCATTAAATCAATACCATACGTGAAGAAATTACCCCCTACCTTTTCGTTTATAGATATTTCATCTACTTTCCTACAGTGGATTATTATGATCTTCTTTTGAGGATACTTTATTTATCAAAATTAAGTAAGTACTTTACTCTTGTTGAAACGTAAAACGTTGCAGGTGAACTACCTATCCTCCTTAACCGATCTTCACCAAAATCAATAGGCCTTGAGTCCTCTACAACTTGGGCAAACATGCAAAAAATTATTTTAACAGACGTTTAGCTATTTCCGATCTGACGATGGGCTGTGAAGCTTGAAAGCGCTAATCGGGATAATTTTTATATAGTGGTGTGGAACAGTGATCATTCTGATTAAAAAAATTATTTGATTCTGTTTGAAATTGCGGCAGTTATCGTTCACCATAGAAAAAATTCTACACACAGACAGTCGTTCACGGACACTTTTAGTAAAATGACTTTTCTTCACGTTTTGAGCGTAGCACGATCAGAATCAGCCCTTATCTCGAACACGATTTTTTCGCTATCACCATACTTCCTTTCTTTTCGGAACATGGAAGTAAAAGGAATAGATAATGTGGAAGCAAATAGTACCTCTCACAAGGTAGGATGATGAAGAACATTTGTATCACACATTCATAGTTGTGAACGACTTAACGATATTGTGGTACTTTTCGTGTACGTAGAAATATGTTGGCACAAGTTAATGACTATACCACCACTTATTAAACACAAAATCCACATCTTACTTTAACTTTAACGTGACGACAAAGTACACATCCGTTTTGTAGCGGGAAAGCACTATTTACTACTGATTCTTTAGTGTTGTAGAACCTTTACGTCAGTTTACGATATTGACAAAATTATCCGATTATTTAATCAATCCGTGTTTCGGTTACAGTTAGCAGCAGCGGTATTTGTTCAAATGTATGTTAACTACGGAGAATCTTCTTGAAAATATAATGGGCGTGTGGCACTCCATGAAAATAATATAAAACAAATTATCCAAAGAAAAGAAAATATGTTCATAATGTTTCAATTACATTCTTCACTTTCATATAAATATATTTCTTCTTCTTCTTCTTTTTCTTCTTTTTCTTCTTCTTCTTCTTCTTTTTCTTCTTCTTCTTCTTCTTCTTCTTCTTCTTCTTCTTCTTCTTCTTCTTCTTCTTCTTCTTCTTCTTCTTCTTTAATTTCCTTGTTAGGACCCTGTCCTGTTTTATAACAACGGTCCTACATGCAGTCACTCCACCTCTTCCTTGGCCGAACAATGCTCCCCTTGGTGTTTGGTTGGCTACCTCTTGCCTTTTTACTAGCCTTGTCTCGTCCTTTCTTGATATGTATTCATTCCATATTCTTCTTCTTTCAGCAATGCAAGAAGTAATATCTGTTATGTTACACGTTTCTTGTTCTGTTATTCTGTCATTTATGGCAAGCTTACACCTTATTGGGCCATGTGACGTTGTAATTGATTTTGCATTCTCTTCCGCTATTTTTCAAGTTATATTTCTGGCATGTATTCTTAAAATTATACACAAGTTTCTGTAAGTCATTTTCATTTTCCGCTATTAGAATAACGTCGTCTGCATAACACATAATATTAAGCACACTTCTACTTATCCTATATCCTCTCATATGCTTTACCTCCTTAATAATTTTATCCATAAATACATTGAAGAGTATGGGCCTAAGGGAATCCCCTTGCCTGATCCCTTTTGTGTTAGGTGTATTATTTGATAATTCGCCATTGACTTTTCCTCTAATTGAAGTGTTCGTGTAGATCTCTTTCATAAGCATTGTGATGTTGATTGGGACTCCTCGTTACTGGAAAATTTTATTTTTTCAAGTTATATAATTCTATACAGGTGTGAGCGTCTTTTAAACATTATATTCCTACTTTATGCCTGGTAGGGTGAGCCGAACTTGAAAAAGTGACGCCAGATACAGAGCGTAAGGCCGTCTGTGTTTCAGTTGAAAATAAATGACGCTGACAGCCTTGGAGAGGCCTCTTATTTCACCTTATCATATCATATCACATCACAGTAAAATATATTGCGCAGGTCAGCCTACAAAAATGCTTAAAAGTAGAAAGACGACGTTTGTTTACAAATAAGCGTTTTATCAGTTCAGTTTCGAATAAAACAGAAGATGTTAACATATTTTAAGTAGACATTACGTTTTGGTCTACGTTAAAATATAAATGTTGCTTAAAATTACAAAGAATACAGGTCACCATTAGTCTGTCTTAAAATTAAGTTACATTCGTCTAATCACGCGTTTACTTCTCCCTCTGTATTTTAATCGATCTTTCACTTTTACAATAATAATAATAATAATAATAATAATAATAATAATAATAATAATAATAATAATCATTATCATCATCATCAGCAGGAGCAGCAGCATCAGCATCAGCATCACACCGCCGCCAACAACATCGTCATTACCATCACCACCACTACCTACACCACCACCGCCACCACCACCACTAGCACCAACATCAACACCACCACAACAATCATCACCATCATCATCCCAACATCATCGTCACCATCACCACAACTCCCTACACCACTAGCACCACCAACACCATCACCACCATCATTATCATCATCATCATTGTCAACAATAACAACGAGACTATCTTTTCATGTAATAAAATATTGTTACGACGGTTGCACGGATCGTCGGAAACATAATAATTGACACCAGACGAAGTCATTAATTGCAAATTTTAATTAGACACAAAAATCTTACAAAATCTAAAAAGGCACCTTTTTACAATAATTCAAGTTAAATATGTCCAACACACAATAATAAATATCATCTTATTACTGTTTTGCACTAATTAACACAATATCACTTCCCAGTATACCGCAACAAACACTTCGTTCCGCACTTGTAAAATCGCCGTGTGTAACTGAAACTCAGTCGCTTCAAAATTCAATACTCATACTCTCCGCCTTGCCCTGTACTGTATGGCATAGCGGGCCGAGATCCTGGTAGAGTAGACGTGTAACGTCCGGGAGAGACATTTCGAATGACGTTATTTGCGGAGGCCGCGCGGAATCATCTCCAAACGACTGGAAAAGCCTAACGCCGCCGCGTGCCAAGAGTCACGTAGGGGTTTTGTTATTTTTCAGTTGGAGGTAGTAACATCAACTTACTTTATTTTATTTGTAAGTTATAAACACATTAATATTTATTATATCGTTGACAATAATTAAAGTCCATCTTTTCTTTCGACCAGCTGTGGGCTACAATAATTCAGCGGTTTTCTTCAAGGGATTTTCTTACTTAGAAAATAGGCAAGGAATAGGTCGGTGGGATAGGTTGGTCAATCTCTCCATCATATTACTTTTATTTTTTACTTCCATGTTCCTTAAGGAAATGGAAGTATGGTGATGACAAAAAAAATCGTGTTCGAGATTATTGCAGATTCTGATTGTACTACACTCAAAACATGAAAAAAAGTCGTTTTTCGAAAAGTGTCCGTGTGTGTGTCTGTCTGTGTGTCTGTAGATTTTTTTTCTATGGCAAACGATAACAGCCGCAAATTCAAACAGAATCAAATAATTTTTTGCATACAGCCCTGATTTGCAGAGTACTCGCGACCTATTGTTTTTGGTGAAGATCGGTTAAGGGGAAGGGGTAGTTTACCTGCAACGTTTTTTTATCAAGCGTATTTTCTATGGCAAACGATAACTGCCGCAAATTCAAACAGAATCAAATAATTTTTTGCATACGTCCCTGAATTGTAGAGGTCTCAAGACATATTGTTTTTGGTGAAGATCGGTTAAGGGGAAGGGGTAGTTTACCTGCAACGTTTTTTTATCAAGCGTATTTTCTATGGCAAACGATAACTGCCGCAAATTCAAACAGAATCAAATAATTTTTTGCATACGTCCCTGAATTGTAGAGGTCTCAAGACATATTGTTTTTGGTGAAGATCGGTTAAGGGAAAGGGGTAGTTTACCTGTAACGTTTTATGTTTTAACAAGGGTATTTCCTATGGCGTATTTCCTAAAGTCATTTTTCGAAAAGTGTGTGTGTATGTGTGTCTGTCTGTGCGTCTGTGTGTCTATAGATTTTTTTTATAGCAAACGATAACAGCCGCAAATTCGAACAGAATCAAATAATTTTTTGCATACAGCCCTGATTTGTAGAGTACTCAAGACCTATTGTTTTTGGTGAAGGTCGGTTAAAGGAAAGGGGTAGTTTACTGGCAACGTTGTTTTTTTAATCAAGGGTAATTTTTTCTATGGCAAACGATAACAGCCGTAAATTAAAACAGAATCAAATAATGTTTTGTATGCAGCCCTGAATTGTAGAGTTCTCATGACCTGTTGTTTTTGGTGAAGATCGGTTAAGGGACAGGCGTAGTTTACCAGCAACATTTTTTTTTATCAATGGTAATTTTTTTCTATGGCAAACGATAACAGCCGCAAATTCAAACAGAATCAAATACTGTTTTGGACACAGCCCTGAATTATAGAGTTGTCAAGATCTGTTGGTTTTGGTGAAAATCGGTTAAGGGAAAGGGGTAGTTTACCAGCAACATTTTATGTTTTACCAAGGATAATTTTTTATATGACGAACGATAACTGCCGTAAATTCAAACAGAATCAACTACTTTTTTGCATACCATTTTGAATTATACAGAACTCAAGGTCTGTTGATTTTGTTGAAGATCGGTTAAGGAAAAGGGGTAGTTTACCGGTAACGTTTTATGTTTTAACGAGGGTAATTTTTTTTATGACGAACGATAACTGCCGTAAATTCAAAGAAAATCAAATAACATTTTGCATACAGCCTTGAATTGTAGAGTTCTCAAGATCTTTTGTTTTTGGTGAAGATCGGTTAAGGGGAAGGGGTAGTTTACTAGCAACGTTTTATGTTTTAACAAGGGTAATTTTTTTCTATGGCAAACGATAACAGCCACAAATGCAAACAGAATCAAACAATTTTTTGCATACGGCTCTGAATTATAGAGTACTCAAGACATGTTGTATTTGGTGAAGATCGGTTAAGGGAAAGGGGTAGTTTACCTGCAACATTTTATGGTTTACCAAGGATAATTTTTTATATGACAAACGATAACTGCCGTAAATTCAAACAGAATCAAACAATGTTTCGCATACCGTCCTGAATTGTAAAGGTGTGAAGGTTTGTTGATTTTGATGAAGATCGGTCAAGGGGAAGGGGTAGTTTACGAGCAACTTTTCATGTTTTAACAAGAGTAACTGTTTTTATGACGAACGATAACTGCTGTACATTAAAACAGAATCAAATAATGTTTTGCATGCATAACTGAATTGTAAAGGACTGAAGGCCTGTTGATTTTGGTGAAGATCGGTTAAAAGACAGGGGTAGTTTACCAGCAACGTTTTATGTTTTAACAAGAGTAAAGTACTTAATTTTGATAAACAAAGTATCCTGACAAGAAGCTCATAATAATCCACTGTAGCAACGTAGATGAAATATCTATAAATGAAGAGGATAGTTGAACGGGGTGGGGGTAATTTTCTATTAATGAAAATTATAGTTGAAGAGGGAGGGGGGAATTTTTTATACTATTATTGTACTACGTTATCGGCAACAAAGAAGTAGTTTTTTTGTTAAAATTCCTTCCCGGGCTGTTTAGCCGTAGTCCATGTTTTCTGCAAAACCAGACGTTTCTTCAGTGCCATCGACTGCCATCATCAGTGAAAATCGAGTGCGAAAACGTGAGGTGGTATACGTTAGTGACCACAGTACTGTGGTTAAGGCTGAAGCAACAGAAAGAAGTAGTTTCTATGGAAATATTTCATTTCGAGTATGATTTTAAATATAAATCTTAGAACATGGAAGTCATGTATGGTTATCCATACCGATATTTTTTATTTTTACTAAAACAGTAAAAATCAATATATGCCTCGTCAAATATCAATAACAGATTTAGATATGTTGTCACTAAAAAGATATTGGAAATATTCTAAAACATATTAAAGTACGGATGCCTCATAGGCTATTTGAAAAAAATTAAATTACATTAAAATAATATTTAATGACATTAAAATTATTACCGTATTCTAAGGAATCGTGTGTCTCATTGTAGTCATGCTGTTATAGATTTGCTGCTTTTCATTATTTAAAAGTTAATAAATTCCAACAGTATATTATATCATTCAACATTTACACCTGATCAACATATTCTGGAGCCTAAATTATTGCGTAGATCGGTAGTAATAACTGCTGGATGAGATGTATTCGTGCTCCCTCCCCCCTCTCACTCTCACTCTGTCTCTCTCCCTCTCTCATGTACGAGAGCAGTCCATTAGCTTGAAAAGCAAATCTGTGTACATGCCCGTATTCATTAATTACAGCTGATCGTCGATCGAAGCGTCGGTTTTATCTACCGGCCTTGGCTCCAATATATATGTATTCAGTACAGGCGTACGTGTACGAATGTGATATGCCAAAAACCTTCTTCTTCTTCTTCTCCTCTGGAGGGATTAGGTTATATAAACCTGTTCCGGCACTCATCTCAACCTCGGACGACCCACATTTCTTCTACCAGTGGCAAACAGTCCTCTGTCTCCATTTATTCAAATCCTTATTATTTGCCAGGGTCCTACTGCCAAAGTTTCCAAACTATACTCCGAGGATGCTTTGGGTACTACAAGTATTTTAAAGTTTTACATGACCAGGTTACTGGGCTCTTGCACAACACCCTACCAGGGGGACCAGAGACCCTTCTGTCAGGGTTACCATACCTTAACCAAAAGTCTCCTGTTTTGGGACGCAGGAGATTCGCCCCCGCTCTTCTCTTTCTGAGATAGGATTTGATTGGTTTGTACCAGTTATTCTGAAACTGAACGTTTCTTAGTATTTTCAGTGCTAAGCTATCGGCATCGGTGAGCACTCTAAGATCCTAAGCCAGCTAAAATTAAGAAATTAAAATTTTAAATGGAAGACACTCTGTACCTCTATTACTCTAATAGCGTCGGGGTCAGAAAAGAACAAGAGGCAGTCAAGTGAAACTAGACACTAACGAAAGTGGTCTCTCCCAAGACAAGTTGAAGCAAAGTGGGAAGCAAAGCTAGGTACATTGGGATTGCCAAACCCGTATCCACAAGACGTAGACCCCTGATGTGACCAATAAACTGCTGCACAAAATGTCCTGCTGCTAAAGTCATACTTATTGCCCAGGCTACGAGGTAATGGGATATACAGCGGGCAGACTAATTCATGTTGCACACGTGCATCGATCTGGTCAAAGCCAGGTTCGAATTACTTTTACGTACAGCCCTATGTCATGCACTCAAGTTATTCTCATCACGGCTGAGCTCTAAACCGAACAGTGATGATCACTTCAGCATCAAGTGATCGTCTGAACAGGTACGTCTATAGACACCAAAAAGTCTAAACTAAGGAAGCAAAACACCCGCATATCACCGTATACACGCTAAATAACAATTTAATGTTTGTATTACTTAAGAACGCGTTATCAACTTCTTCTTTTTTTCTCCTCTACAAGTATTTGATTATATAAACCTGTTCCGGCACCCATCTCATCCTCGGGCGACCCACGTCTCTTTCACCAATGGCTTTATAGTTCAGTGCCGCTTTCGGCAATCGATCGTCTGTAATCCCTTTTGATGATCCCATCATTGTCTTCTGTAAATTGAAATAATTTCATTTATGTCCTTTACTTCGAGTTCTTCTTTAATATCCTCATTTCTTGTTCTATCTTGCAAAGTATAATTTAAAGTATTTCAATGAAACTGCGTTTCAGTACTTTGAATCTTACCGCATTCCTTTTTTGTCATGACCCAAGGCTCACATTGCAATTGTCTTATAAAATTTAATCCTTGTGCTGTGTCTTGTTTTATTTATAATATTTCTATGAATCGTACAACAAATTTACCAAAATTTATTTTTCTTCTCTCTTATATCATATTCATATTTATAGCTTACTGCACAGCCGAGATATTTGAAACGGCTCACTTGTTGTAAAGTGCTGTTTTTTTTTTTAATTATCTTAGTGGTTACAGGATATTTACCTTTAAAGGCCATGGGTTTGGTCTTTCTTACTAAAATTGTCAGTGAATACTCACTTGCCATTTCTTGTAATTAAAACATAGCTCTTATTAAATCATCCTCATTGTCTTGAATAAGAACTATGTCATCCGCGTATAGCAGGGGACCCATACAAATTAATTTATTAAGCTGAATTCCTGGAGTCACTCTAGATTTCCATGCTCAACATGTCGTCGATGTCGTTTTTATCAAGTTAACAAAAACTAACTATTTGTAAAATCCGTTTCAACTGTTTTTATTGACCACAGTATATTGAAAAAAGAAATTGTAACTGATCGTTAGATGGTGTTTTTTATAAGAATACGTTTCTTTTATCAGTTGTGTCTATGTTGTGACAGTCATTATGTGTACTTTTGAATGCAGCAGCAAATACCTTTAGCAAATGCAGCTAATAACTTTTAATTTAAAAAAGGTTTTTAAATAAATAAATGAAGTTGTATGATTAATTACTAGTATTCATTGTTATCAGTAGAATAGATTAAAAATAGTTCATTAAGTATCGGTATGCAGAACCATATATGTTTCCATGTTCTAAGATTTATATTTAAAATCATTTACTTGAATTCGGTTCGATAATTTCTAAAAAATAACCCCCACCTTCAAACTATTTTCACTATTTATAGATATTTTTGTTATTATTGGTTAGTCGTTTAATACAATGATTTTTTCGAGTCACATAATCTATAAAAATTAAGTATTTTATTCTTATTAAAAACTGAACTTCGCATATAATCATCCCTCCTCCTCAACCGATCTCCTCCATCAATGATGCTTACACTTTCATAGCGTAATAGTTTTATCAAATGTAATTGCTAAAGTATCTTATCTTTCAAAATTAAATATTCGTACTTTACTTGATTGCATCACAGACATTTTCAGAAAATAACCCCTTCCCCCTGCAACTACCCACTTCATTTATGACTATCTCATTTACCATTTTACAGAGGAGTAATATGACTTTATTTTTGGGTCACTTATTTATAAGAATTAAGTACTTTACTCTTATTAAAACACAAAACAATGTAGGCAAACTATCCCTTTTTCCTAACCAAACAACCTGGTTTCCTGGCAACAAAATTATTTTATTTTTAACAATTACCATTGTTTGAAATAGTTTAAATGAATTTTACTTCCATGTTTCATAAGAAAATGGAAGTATGGTGATTTGTTAAAAATAAAATAATTTTGTTGCCAGGCAATAAAATTAAATTTTTTTAATTTTAATTTAAATAATGTATGAGTGAAAACGTATCGTTCATGGCAGGCAAGAATATCTCAGTTAAGTAATGTTTAAGTTTCCAAAGTTTTATTATTGTGATTACCGCAATAAAAAGGCAGGCAGCGCACGCGCGCGCGCACACACACACACACACACACACACACACACACACACACACACACACAATTCGCGTTATTTCTGGCCTCACTCATGTTTAATTTCTTACGTTTGCATGCTTTTTAAATGGAAAGTGCCGAAACCCACACCACCACAACGCGTGCAAGCCGACAAGGTGGACAGCGATTTCCTTCCTGTGGATCGCTGGCGTGTAACTGCACGTGTTTACAGAGGAACGGTTCAAAGACAGACTTTTCATCTTTTGGGAATGAACCCTCTGCAAGATGCTCAGGGTACATTAGAGAGTTCGGAACGCTCCTTCTTTTCCGTGTGTTTGTTCTGTGAAACGTACACTGCAGATTCGCACCTTTACTCTGAGGGAATGTTGAAAATTTTTGTCCACGCTGTACCCTCATACACACCTCATACCCATTAAACTTGCTGTGATGTTATGATTACGGACATCATAATATTAAATCTTTGGGAACTTGAGCACTACTTAATGGAGATCAAACATTAACGTTTACAAGCCATTAATTTTATGCATATTTTAAAGCAATAAATGTTTAAATAAATTAATACAATCTTTGTACTTATTTCTATTATGATATAAGAATTACAAACTAATATGTGCATGTGTGAATGTATGAAAAATATATAAACATTTTTCTCCTCTGGAAAATTGTTTCCCCCTCTTGGAAAATATTTTGACCTCCCTGATGGCTAGATTATGTGTACAACGTTATCGGTAACAAAGAAGTAGTTTGTTCTTAACATTCCTTCCCGAGCTGTTTGACCGTGGTCCAATGTTTACTGAAAAACCAGACGTTTTGGCAGTGCCATCGACTGCCATTATCAGTGAAAATCGAGTGCGCTAACGTGAGGTGGTATACGTTTGTGACCACTGTACTGTGGTTTATGGCTGAAGCAAAAAGTAGATAGAAGAAGTTCCTATAGAAATACTTCATTTCGAAAATGACTTTTAAATATAAATCTTAGAACACGGAAGTCATGTATAGTTCTCCATACCGATATTTTAAGTACTTTACTCTTGTTAAAATGTAAAACGATTCTGGTAAACTACCCTGCCCCCTTAACCGATCTTCACCAAAATCAATAGCCTCGAGTTCTCTACAACTCGAGCACATATACAAAAAATTATTTGATTCTGTTTGAATTTGCGGCAGTTATCGTTCTCCACAGAAAACATTCTACACACGGACACACAAATAGATGCACAGACACTTTTCGGAAAATGACTCTTCTTAATGTTTTTAGAGTAGCACAATCAGAATCAGCCCTTATCTCGAACACGATTTTTTCGCGATCACCATGCTTCCATTGCCTTTCGGAACATGGAAGTAAAAAAATCCCCTTTTATTTTAAAATATAAATGTTTACGATAAGGAATTAAGTTAAACTTGTTTTAAACCTCTGCAGTAAAGACGGTAATACTAAAGGCTGTATCTAGTAAAATGTAGCCGCAGCGGTGATTGGGCGTGATTGGAGTGCTGTATACGACGTTTTAGTAAACAAAATTGATAGGATTGATATGTATAAAGTTAGTTTCAAGGTAGGGAATTTCGTGCAGACTAGACAGAATACAATATTGCCAGAGGGTGGCAGACAGCGTGGGTGTGGCTTGCGGTAAATTAATGTTGTCGCGCGTCTCCTTATTTGTGAAGTGTCAGTCATTTTTCAACCCGTATAGATAACACTGCTTAACACAAACAGACATTCCCCGGGCCCTTTTGTAGATTATTCGTGTAAATATTTGACCGATTACTGCTGCCTGATACGATTCAATTTATTAGAATTTATCAGAATGCAATTTATAAGTACTTATAAGAATGCAAAGATTGCGTTGGGCCGGACATGTTATGAGAATGAAGGATGATAGGAACTCCAAATGGGCTCTGCTGGGAACATGGGAGGGAACGAGACCTAGAGGCAGACCGAGGAAGAGGTGGGAGGATGGCGTCGCAGAGGACGCAAGGGAAATGGGGATAAGAAACTGGAGGAAGGCTGCAATGGATAGAGTAGATTGGAGGCGGAGATTGGTGGAGGCCAGGGCCCGAATGGGCTGTAGCGCCATAGGAGAAGGAGGAATACGATTCAGTAATAATGCGCAATAATATCATAACAAAGTATAATATAATTTTTTCCAATTAACTATTACGTTTGCAATTACAAATATAAACACAGTACGTTTAAGTCAATAACCCTTCACACAGTTCACAGATCCGATGCAATAAGTATTTAATAAATGGAAGGCAGTTTAAGCTCTCACTTCAGACAAGTTACGAATCTGTGTTATGGAAATATCACTGACCACAGCTGAAGAATTGTAAGCACAATGGAAGGTAATAACGAACCTCAGAATTCTTTAGGATTCATCATCACCCGTGGCTCTACAACACTTGGTGGGCCTTGGCCTGCTCCAAGAGTCGATTCTATTTTTCCCTACTGCTTGCCCTTGTTTTCCAGTTTCTTATGTTCAGCTTTCTGAATGTTATAGAATTAGGTGAGAATAATTTTCCCGGGTGAGAATATTTAACCCGGCAATATCAAGATTGTGTATACTGCGCCGTCTCATTATTTAAACGTATTAACAATATTGAAATGACATTACGCTGACGTAAGTTTAAAAAACGAGCAATGTCCAAGACAATCAACGCCGCTTTTAAATGCGAAACTACGGCCCTGTGCTCACCTACAGCTAACCCCACCCACCACGACATACACACTCTTCTACATTCTCAATCCAGATCCTAGACACATCTTTACTAGGCTGACTGATGTAATTATCATTTACAGTCATAAAAGATGCCTGTATGATTTTGCGTTTATAAGTATTAGTTTTGTAAGAAACGTTGTGTGATAAATTATAACGATGGTCACTGTCCGACCCAACCCTTCTGTTAATCTTTACGTACCATCGAAAGTTTGGTTTAAAGATCGGTATTGGTTTTGGTTAAAGTATAAAGCAAATTAGAAATTAAATTTTTATAGCTTTTATCGATCTGAAATTGTTACTCAGATTAACACTCAAAAACGTTTATGTATATTAAAATTATAGTTACGACCGTCGAACGGATCGTGGTGTTAAAATAATGAAATTGAAACTAGTGAACACCAGATAAATCGCTATTCACAGCTTTCCAGCAGTTTGTGGGTATCGGTCTCCTTCACGACGGTAGCCAGCCAGATGATACCTCACGCTTCCAGTAGTTTCTCCTACCGTCCCAAACTGCTTGGAAACATTATTTGACCATTTTACTTTTGTTTTATTCTTGAACTATTGTCTCCTTGCTTCTACTGTACAATTAATTTTATCATTTCTCATTCGTTATTTCTAAGTACCCAAATCACAGTAGTATCTGCTCTGATTTCATTTATTATACAGTTTTGTTACATATTAATTTATGTAAGAGGTTTACTGTTTGTTTACATTCTTTATTCTCGGGCGTACTGTGGTGTATTTTGTGTTTCCTTTTCTAACGCGCTAATATACGGCAATATTTTAAAGTGGCTTACAACCACAAGTTTGTAAAGGAGTTTGATGCCTGTAGTTTAGGTTTCCTGTCAAGAGAATTTAGTTTTTCGAGAAACGTTTATAAGACTGGTAGCGATTAGCGATAATCCTTAATAACCTCATTTCTTTTATTTACCCGGAACGCACTGAATAAAAAGATAAAAACAGATAGCCGAAAAGACAATAGTATACAACAGTCCTCTAAATCCACGATTATCAAACACACAGTCTTGTTGTAATTCACAATAAATACCATATAATTAAAACTGGAGTATTAAAAACCCAAATTACAAAAGTCCGCACACTATAATAGAGAATAATTTCCTCCTCGTCACTCTTCTTTGCAATCTGATACCGACATATTATATTTTTCCTGTGTAGTGCAATAAGTGACAAGATTGACCTAGATGCCGGTAGAATAAAGACCACAATATAGAAGGCGCATCTGGAAAGATGGAAAAGGTGGGCGATCACTGTGTAATCCTGCCGCTCACACAATGCGTACAAGCGTAACGTACTCACACATATTATACATCTCGTAAGCGTAACGATAGCGTTAAGATATCTTTGTAGCTTTTATGAAACAACTGGTAAATTTAAACAAAGAATCCGTAATTAATAAAACTGGAAATAAATGTAATGGTGTTCCGTAAAATATGATGTTGGTCAGACAACGACAAATTTAATTTTGTGACACTGAACATAGTTTTTGTGAATTTAGGTCAAATCCAGAATAAACTAAGCAAGAGAAATGTAGTGTTTCTGCCGCACGACTTTCTTACAGCGTAATCAAGTCTACACACTCCTTGCGGCGAATTCAAAAATCAACACCAGATATTCGGTACTTTATCGTGAACGGCAAAATAACTTCTGAAGGAGTCGTTTCTCACTACGACTTTTTTATAAAATCCGACACTTCTTGTCAAGTATGTTTGGAAGTTTTACATACATGCAGTTTTGTCCCCTCTGTGTTCCTTACAAATAAGCCACCACACAGACCTTTCCCATTAAAATCATTATTATACTTTTATATCTTAAATTCTAAACTAGGATTAAACTAATAGCTGTGTATAATATAAAACGCGAAACTGAAAATATAAATTTAATTTAATATTCTTATATAAAAATCCAAGCTCAATTATGACTATATTTTAACTTAATATTTTTAAGTTTTAATTATTTTAACTTTAATCAGTGTCGTTGTTTAGGACTTGATAATAATGAAACACTGGAAGGCCTCGTCTGATGACTGGTAATTGAAGTAGTAAGATGGACTATATTTTAGTATTCGATATTAAGAAATATCGATATTCACTCCAGTAAAATATGTCCAGACGAGCATTTGCTCGGCAACAAACCTTCGTAACCTTTGTTTCTCTGTCTGTAGTTCTTTTGTGGACCTTGGTTTCCTTCACAACTGTAGCCAGCCAGGCGATACATTACGCTTCCAGTAGTTTTCTCTTATTGCCATGTGACGATTTCATTAATAAAAAAAAAGTAAAAAAATCTAGGAAATGTAAAAAGGAGAGAAATTTAAATTTTAATAAATCGCGCATTTAAACCAATTTCAAACCCCTGAAATTACTCAAAATAATATATTTAATAAAGAGATTTAAAAGGCCAAAAGGAATGCGAGTGTAAAGGTAAGGAAACCCTTTAATAATTATTTACCATGCATTGACATGCGGTAACCGGAATCAACTTGCATACAGACCCATAAACAAAACTAATACCTGTAAATTGCAATTAAATAAATAAATAAACAATAACACAGTAGTATACTATAATTAATTCTGGAGCAAAGCATATCTTTGGATAATTAAAAGGTCAAACATTAATACCGTAAATATCGAATAAAGGTGGAACTATTTTATGGTGAAGCGTAAACTCCGCGCAGTTAACTTACCTGTCCTAACATAGTAATTCAGTCGAGATGGAGCGTTCTCGTTGTAAACAGTACATACCGGAACCATGCCCCAAAAGTACGACAATATTTGTTTTTTTTTAAGTGTAGATTTAACAATGTGCAGAGGAATGTAGCGGTAAATTAGTGTGTCATAAAGTAAACATGTAATCTATAAAAAAAGAAATAGGAATAAATAAGTGTACGGGATGACATCTCTACTGACTAGTGTGTAAGATATCAATGTAACTTTAAAATAAAAAGGTACGAGGTACCTAAAGTGACAACCTTTTATCAGTAATGATGTGACGTGCCTTTCTGTGGCAAACAAAAACATTAACTTGAGTTATACCACTAAAGAGGCTTAGCTACCAGACTTCTAAGAACAGCATACCACCTTCATAATCACCGAATCACTTCAGGAACTTCAGCAGGAAAGAAAACTACAATAAAGATCGACCATCTGTAGACACCCCAAGGACCAAGGAGCAGGACACGGAGTAAATATCAGAATAGCAAGGTGACGCGGAAGCCTATCTTCCGTGGTTAATTAACATTCAAACAAATGATTTGTAAAAGACACTTTAAATAACAATATAAAAGACTTTAATAATAGTCACTTTGTAACATGTAGTATGTCATACGATTAAAAAATATTTGTAGTAGCAAGTAATGCTTATATTATAAAGCTTCTCTGATACTAAAAGTTAAATCAAGTCCATTCTTCAAATGGCCCCCAAATAGTATGATAGTTTATGAGTAAGTGAGCTTTATTTACAAACCAGTTTAATATCCCGGATCCGTGGAAAATGCTAGCATATAACATTCCTTATTTTGAGGGCCCCTTCAGAAAATATGTTGTAAACTGTAAACTATATATTAAGAAAACCTTATGGTGAAAACCTCATGTAGAGCTGTTAAAGAAATCGTTTAATAAAGAGATGTCATTACATAACACATAATACTGAGTGAATAAATCATCAGACACCCCTGTAAAATTTCCTTTAATACTAACTACAGCTTGTAAAATTAATAATTAGAAGTTGGTTATGACTATGGCAGCCTATGCAATTGCAATATGCAATCCGAGGCAATTAAGCACAGGTTCCCGATGTTATAACGTAGGTAAGACGTTATAGCCCCAAACTGCTTGGAAACACTATTTATCCATTTTATTCTTGGCCTACTGTCTTCTGGCCCCTACTGTACAGTGAATTTTATCATTTCCCGTTCGTTAATTTCAAGTTCCCAATTCACAGTAGTATGTTATGTGCTTACAGTTTCGTTAGATATTAATTAGGCTAATATAAAAGGTTCACTATTAAAATTTAGACGCATCTATGGAACGATTTATAGGTATCAGAAAAATAAAACGCGGAAGAATACCCGAATGAAATTTTATAAAACTGTGGCTGTCCCACATTCCTGTATGCCAGTGAGACATGGACTCTTGGTAAAATGGACGTGCAGAGGATTCAGACAGCCGAAATGAAATTTCTAAGAGGGACGCAAGGTTGTTTTCGCATAGATCGGAGTAGGAATGAGGACATGAGACGCGATTTAAAAATTATATCATTGCACCAGAAGATTGAAGACTACACAAGGAGATGGTGTGACCACTTGAACCGCATGCCTGATATCCGTCTAGGTATGGCTATCTTGGGTTATCACCCTACTGGGAAGAGAGATGTCGGTAGACCGAGGAGGAGATGGGTTCCGGAACAGATCTAAGACCTAGTCCTTGGAGTGGTGATGATGATGAAGTTCACACTTTGTTTATATTCTTTCTTCTCGGCGTACTAATGGTGTATTTTGTGTTTCCTTTCCTAATGCGCTGATATACCGTATCTTCGCGTGTATAATGGGCTCTCGTGTATAATGCACATCCCCATTTATCGTAACATTTCGCAGAAAAAATTTAATTCGTGTATAAGGTGCATCCATATTTGTGACGAGAAATAGTTGAACAAATTTATTAGGAAATATATACAGCGTTTGAATATATATGACTGTGCAGAAAAAGTGTGGGCATTCAAAAAAATAGAAAAAAGTACTTACCATGCCTATTTATTTGTAAATAAAAAATGAAATATTAAAATCATATAAAATTTAAAACAACTTAAAGATTACACAAGTCATAGTTTTTCTCAAGTTTGTTATATTTTTAGTTTTTCGCTAGCATATGGCATTTGTATTTATTAACATCTTCATCTGTGTCTGAAGAAAGCAATATTGAATTACTCACCTCTTCTGACTCTTCTGGTGTATCTTTGTTTGTCGTGTCATGTTGATCTGACGGGCAGATTTCGCATCTTTTTCATCAATATTCGTGGTCATTGGCATATTGGCAAAAGACAAAACACTGGCCTGCATTCCTAATTTGAGACGAAGCGAAATTGTTCGTATGCTTCGTTTAAAAAATAAATCGATGAAACTCGATAATTTTATTTTCGTACACCGAGAGAAAGGTTCAGCCTGTACAATATCAGTAGTAACGGCGAAAGCCCAGCTTTTATAAACCCTCGACTAAGTGATTTTATGCGTCTGGAACTTAGCTTTTTTACTAACGAAATAACGCTGATCACGAGTAGTAACACTTAATTTTCTGTTTTGTTTTCGCATTCACGAACATTAGATTCCGGTACATCAAATATACGCGATGCGGCACGATTGCTATTTTCTTTTCTGAATTTTTTACGGATTTAAAAAATTTTAATTTTATACTGAGCCAAGAGATGTTTTTTCACTCATTATGAGTATACAGTATGTTTCTTGACAACATACGTAATACAGGTAATGAACGACTGTAAAAACAACAGACTAACGACGACAAACAAGTACAGTAAAAGAATGCTACAACGGAGTACTGTTATAAGCCTACAACGTGAACAGATAACTGATGGAGAAGAAGTAAAAACTGCGAATCAAATTACCAACCAAATTACCGGTATATTTCATTTTACTTTTAGTAGACTCAAGCCTGCCAGTTTTAAGCGATGTTGTCAACTCCGCCATGCACAATCTGACCATACATGTGGATCTCCAATTTAACATGTAAGTTATATTATTCGTGTATAAATACGCATCCCCATTTTTGGAAAGATAATCTGGAAGAGAAATGCACATTATACACTAGAAAATACGGTAATATCAACCACAATGCTCAAATTAATTTTTGCCCGTAGTTTAGACTGCCTATCAAGAGAAGTTAGTTTTTCGCGAAACGTTTATAAGACTGACAGCGATTAGCGATAATCCTTAATAGCTTCATTTGTTATATTTATCTTGAACGCATTGAATGAAAAGCTATAAACAGATTCAAACGTGTTCTGTACTACTGAATCGCTTTGTCGTCTTCCCCCCCACCCCACACACACACACAAATACTTTCATTACGTAATCTACATTTAAGCTGTAATTTAGAAAGGAGAAGTCTAAATGCTTTCCCTTTCCAGCGGTACGTATTGACAAACATCCCACTGACTGTAATACACCGGCTTAGGCGGTTGAGAGCAGCGAGGGTGAGCTGACAGGGAATTGTGCTTTATCGAGTAAAGTTGTGAAATCTGTTCCCGTCGAGAGAGCGACGCTTTGTACCGTAGAAATGAACCTGTACAACCCTTGAAACTACCCTTAATATGTTTGTAGAATTAGGAAAACAGTAGAATTATTAGTACAAAACTTGTAGAATATATTAGTAGATGGTAGAGTAGAAAAAGTGGAATTTTATTTTTATTTTAAGCTAAATTTTAAACTATTGTTTTATTAACGTTGCGGTAAGTTTTATTACACGTTTTAATGTTAATAATACTAGGAATATATATATATATATATATATATATATATATTTACATAATTTTGTTTATTTTTGCAGAATTATTATTGTCTTATGATATTTTATATGAATATTAATATGTTACTATATTCTTTCAAGCTTCTGAATTCATCTATTTCTATTATTTCAACTTTTCAAGAATTTTCAATTAATATTATTTTTACTTCCATGTTTCGTAAGGAAATGGAAACATGGTGATCGCAAAAATAATAGTGTTTGAGATAAGGGCTTTTAATAATAATTATGCTCGAGTGGGATTTTAAAGGAGGAGAGGGGTTTTTCTTAAAAATTTGTGTGCTGAAAACAAGTAAAGTACGAAAATTTAATTTTGAAGGATAAGATACCTAAGAAATTATATGTAATGAAACTGTTACTCTATGAAAGTGTAAATATCAGCAATGGTGAGGATCGGTTGAGGAGGAGGGATGATTATCTGCGTAGTTTTGTTTCTTTAAAAGAATAAAGTAACTAATTTTTATAGATTTAAAAAAATCCGAATCAACAACCTAAAATGGTTTGTGTGTGTGTGGGGTGGAAGAGGCAAAATTCTTCTTTGTTTATTCGAGTATAAATAAGCATTAATCACTAACTGTTAACCTATAGCAACAGAACTAGCTAAACAATGGCGTTACTGAACCGATGTTAATAGACAATTTATGATGTAGCGGTTGCACCCAGACAATGTCACTGTTAACACTGAGCGTAACGGAAATTAGTTCACACCAGTTGTTATTCATGTACTATCAGTAAAGCGACCCACATACTAATATTATTGATCCGTCAATTGTTTTAGTACAGCTGTTAGCATTTCTTTAAAATAATGCTTACACGTTTTATGGGCGCTCGTAACCGTCAATCGACCAAAAAATTAATTTTTGTGTTTTTTTTATCCTAAAAATAAAACGTAAACATTTTTTAAGTAATTTGATACCAAATTTATGTGAATACGCCTAATAATACATTTCTTATGATTTAAAATAATCGAGGTCGTAGGAAATGTTTTGTCAAAAGTGTTGATACTGTTCCCACATTTGCTCTAAAATAAAGGCTCTTGGTTCAAATATAACCGCGCTATGCTAACTAGTAAAACGTTTCCACATAAACGATCATTACCAGCGTCTGTAATGTCTGTCAGAAACCCAATATTTGTTCACCTGAGTTATCCTAATTTGTTAACGCGGCAGTACACGGAATGCCAATGAGTCGCTAATCCATTTGATTTGGAATAGATTCCAAAAATAAATATATATTTGTTGTACTGTATACTTTGGTTTTGGGTGTACATGATGGTGTGTTGACCTTTAATAAAGATAATATAAGTAAGTGTCAAGTCTTACAAAAATTATGGATCGAAGTAGGATTAAATATGGTTAAGGTAATGAAAAAAATTTACTTGCAACGAATCCTTGAGGCAGAAGTAGCAGCAGACGAATTAATGAAAAAGGTTAGACATCCAACTAGAAATGTGAAGAGAAAACGAGAAGACCAAATGGACATAACTGGACTCCGAGTATGGAGCTGGACTGTTTTTAATCTGGTAAAACAATAAAAATCTGTTCTAAAAACTTTAAGTGGATTTTTATGAAAATGTATTTTTTTAAGATGACCTATTATTTTAGAAACCAAGTGAACTATCAAGATGAATATTTTTTGTGGGTACTGAATTAATGGAGGTAAAACTACACTACTAGAACTATATAGTTATACTAAAAAATATAAACGTACAAAAATATTAAGTATGCTTTCTGTATGTAAATTTTTATAGAAAAAACCTAAAAGACTATAAAAATCAGGAAATTGAGGTATCTCTAAAACTGTAGTTGGGTTTGTAATGTATAATGTGTTTACCTGCGCGCTAAAATTTCAGACTCCTATCTTTTACAGGTTCTGAGATAATCGGCCTTAAAGTTGACAAATTTAACATGGTAAGCGGTAACATGAATTCTGCGGTATCGGAATAAACAACACGAGCATTTGATATTTTATCAGAATAATTGCTAAAAATTCAGTGTGCATAATATTAACGAAACAACTACGTCACCTTGATGGCCTAAGGTGTATCCACATAAATGTAGAAATTTTAGTTGAGTTTCAAGATAATAGTGTCAAGAATCTGTACATAATTTCACATGTTAACAGAGGTTGGTCACGCATCAAGGAAACTGAATAGTAGCTTTTGAATTGAAAACAATAACACAGTACCAACTAAACATTTAAGAGTTTTTCTGTTTTCTTTAGCAATTTTTTGTTAAATAAATTGCTGATTTGTTTCTGTTCATCTAGCTGATGAGCAAGAATTTAAGCAAAGAAAAAAGAATCACAATAATTGTTGCTGTGAACGTATTGTTACGACAAACTAACTGATCGTCGTACGGTACAGTGGAAAAAAAACAATACAAGACACCAATTAAGTCACTAATCACCAGTTTTAACTATTACAATTAAACAGTTTGTAATCAACAAGATAGTCTCTTACAACAAATCAAATAAAAATTGTGCACACAGAACAATAATGTCAACGAGTATAAAACACAGTTTTATTTCAATTGTCCCGCAGAATTATAAAAACACATAACACTTCGCACAGTACTACGAGGCGCACTCTAATGAATCGCGACGCTTACTGGACGACACAACACAAAGCGTCAGAATTTCACTGTCACAAAGTACATTGGTATCTGAAGACCATCAACTGTAAGCTTATGTTTATAAATATGAAAATAGGGAAGGAGAGCTCACCGCTCCCTCTATACAAACGCCAAACGTCAAGGAAAGTCTCACAACGGGCACTAAAATTTCATAAAACAGACGTTTTGTATCAACATATGCAGTGGCGGAAATTCTTACCAACAATACACAACCTCTGTACTCTAGTAGAGACGAGAAAGACTGTAACAACAAGATTAAATAATCCGCAAACGTTACTAAGTAATATCATATGAGACCGGGATGTGGCCTGTGACTTGAGTTACAAGCGTAAAATTATTAAACAAACTTCTGCCACGCACTGTGTACAAAGCTCAGTGTACATTATAAGTAGCGTCGCGTACAAAGTACGCCTATCTGCATTGGCAACTCTTACCACAAAGCTGGCAATAACACCACTACATATATTGATCTGTTACTGTAAAAGTGCGAAGTGAGGTAAATCTTAAGATTTAACGTTTTATGATGGTAAATGTCCGAAGATCCTTTTAAAATTTGGCATTTCGAACTTTTACCAACAGTTAGTGGTAAATGTCAAGACTTACCGCTGCGTTGTGGTAAAAGCGTAATATTTTAAATTTTAAAGAAATGTATAGTTAATAATTTTTTTAACAAATAATCGTTTCCATAAAAACGCACGAAGAAAGGTTAATAAAATTTTCTGTACACAGCGTGAATTGGTTTCTTGTGTATAAAGATGTAAGTTTGCCAACTGTGGTACCAAGTTGATAAAATTCATCATTGTTAATATTCAGTATGACAGCTATGATTGATTTTGGGTCCACCTTTGCCTAGCCCACATCTGGCACTTTCTGTCAATCTAAAAGTTTAGTTACTCTTTTACAAGAGACAACTGTCATTTTTTTACATGTTTTTGAAGTCCTTCGACGGCTCTCTTTCGAAAGCGCGTCACTGTATCGACCCTGCTTGTTGTAGCGGTTACATCACTCGTGTCAGGTTGTTCAATTGTTTCAGGTTCATCTGTTATTGAAGATTCAGCTTTTACTTCCATTCTACTTGAACTATCTTGCGAAAACTATCTCCGTGCACAATTTCTTTTCACATGTCAGCTAAACTGGTTATAACTTGGTTACAGAACTCACGCCCATTATCGGAATGAAAAAATAATAGGAGCGCCAAAGGTAGTAAAAATATCCAACAGATGATAAGCCACTTCCTCAGCTCTTTTTGATTGAAGTGCTCGTAAAAGAACGAATTTAGTTAAATGGTCCTGATATACTAGTATAATTTCTACCGATTATCTGGGTTGGCTTGCATGTCGATTTGACAACGAGAATTCTGTTCGTTATGGAACAATTCCTTTTCTTTAACGTTTTTTGTTTATTTTGACACGTCTCACATAACTTTAAATGAGTAGCAATTGACTCTACAGTAACGATTTTATATTTACGATTCAGTTCCGCTATCATTTGCCTTCTTCCTCCGTGACCAATAGCAATATGATTCTCGTGTATTACATTAAATATTTCATCAAAACAAACGTATCAAAAGATCGATTCTCGTAAACGTTTTTGCCCTTTTTAGTACGCACCGATTCCCCTAAAAGTTCATGAATTCTTTTACTATTGTCATTCATTTTTCTGCTCCGAAAACCGAACAAATACCAAACAATATTTATTAACGAAATATACAAAGATTCTTATCTCTGATTTCAGCTTTTACCGTAACGCAGTGGTACATCTTGACATTTACCACTAACTGTTGGTAAAAGTCCGAAATGCTAACATTTTAAAAAAATCTTGAGACATTTACTATCATAAAACGGTAAATCTTAGGACGTACCGGTAAATCTTAAGATTTACATTACTTCGCACTTTTACAGTAACAAATCAAACAAGTCAGAAGAATGTTGTAGCGGAGTAGCCAATGTGTAAACTTAGTGTAGCCTCACTCACCAACAGATGCGCGCGCATACTGTGGCAAGAGACATAGCGAAACGGAAGCTATGCCAAAGAGAGCAATCGTTGCTGCATTATTTTGCCGGGAGGTTATGATAGCCCAGGCCATAGACCCAATGCTTGGGTCAAGAAGATGACGGTTTTCCAGCTTTAAATGGTCGACGTTTAAATTAAGTTTAAGGTAAAAATGAACTAAACAATGGGTACCAAATGTAAAGGTGTATTGTGATTTAGAGGCTTATGTATTTATCTAAAAGTATGTTTATGTATGTTTTATCTAAAAGTAGATAAAATATTTGTACGTTTGTGTTTATATAAAATTTTAAAAATACACTTTACGGTCATTCGTAACCGACTGGCTCTATTACCACAGTGCTGT
This sequence comes from Magicicada septendecula, assembly GCA_034769895.1. Classification (NCBI taxonomy): domain Eukaryota; kingdom Metazoa; phylum Arthropoda; class Insecta; order Hemiptera; family Cicadidae; genus Magicicada; species Magicicada septendecula. Next base: position 400,594,654 of record CM068372.1, on the reverse strand, counting down.
GGTCACTAACGTGCGTCACCTTACGTTAGCGCAAGGTCATAATTTGCACCGACGATGGCCGTCAATAGCATGGCCGAAAGGTTTGCTAGAGATTTTAGCACTGGACCACGGCCAAACAGCGTGGTAATAACATTGACTCCGGCCACGAAAGCCTTCGAAGTAATTTATCAATTGCTCAGTTGTCAAGTATGTTTTTTTCGATGAAAATCTGACATTTCCGCAATGTAAGCGATGATTCCACAGTTGCTTGTACTATATAAAGAAATAATTAAGGTCATTAAAAAATCCAAATATAGTAGAAAGAATTGTGGGTCTAACATATGATAACGCAGCTGTTACAAGTGAATTGAATGGCTTAGACATGCTCAAAATCGTTTACCATTTCTCTGTGTTCATTGCTAGAATCACCAGCGGTGTCTGACCGTCTAACAATCTACTACGGAGCTGACGAAAACAACTTATATTTTCAGACTGTAGGATTTAGCCACTGGTTTTATAAAGTGCGTTTGTAAAGTTTAACTGGAGATTTACGCTCATTAGGGCAGTAAGCAAAGTACAGTGGTTTATAAAATTTTGACGAAAATTCATAACATAATTTCTCGTAGCACTTTTTAACAATTTTTGGATGTTTAAATGTTGGATTTATGTAACTCTGTGGTAGCAATATTCTGACGCTTTGAATCGTGTCATCCAGTAAGCGATTTATTATGTTTTAATAAATTATATGGGGTGTTGCGTTACATATGGGATAGAAATTGATTTCGATGAAAAATTAATCAAATTAAAGAATATCTGTGGAAAACAATTTATAGGTACCTTAAAAATAAGATAAAGAAGGAAACAAGGATAAGGTTTTTGAACACTATACCGGTACAAGTTTTGATGTATGGAGTAGAGACCAGAGTTATGACGGAAAGAAACAAAGCCAAGATGACGTTTATGAGGAGTACTTTGGCGATTCTCGATGGAAAGTAGAATATAGGGATATAAGGACAGAACTGGGGGTCGACCCATTGTTGGAACAGCTAAGGAGCAACAAAAGATGGTGGTGTGAACATTTGGGAAGAATGGCGGGTGACAGAATTTCAGTGCTAGCAATGGAATATAGACCTGTGGGGGAGAGAGATGTAGGGCGGCCGAGATCGAAGTGAGTCCAGGAACGGGTTTAGGATCAGTCTAATCCTTAATGAGGATAAATTAAAAACAAAGCGTATGACTATTATTACAAGGAAGAAGAGGAGAACTGTAGAAATATTAAAAAAATTATAGGCAAAATGTTTAATATGTTCGTAATGAACTTCAAAGTGAAAACTAAAATTGTTGTAAATGCAAGCCAACTGTTAGGACACTTTGAATGCGTGACGATAGGTCTACTAAAAAAATTTACGCTTAACAAGTTTTTTAACAAAATTTAGACAACGAACGTACGTAGGATGTCTTTTTCTATGTACTATTCTCTTTTCTTAACGCCGGAAGTTTTTAACCGATTAATAAAAAATAAATGCTATTCGCAATTTAAGTCTCTTAGAAGTATGGAAAAGAAGCACATATGGACGGTTTATTTACTACCACTACCGAAGACTGAATTAATCGTAATGTATTCCTTACTTGTTGTTACAAATAAAAAATGTGGAGATTAATGTTACCCATACATATTAGTAACGTGTGCCTAGAGAAATCGTGACCCTAAGGACTTTTGATGCCTCAACCAACATTTGACACTGGTTTCAACTTGACATTAGATCTCTGAAACTCCTAGACGTGATCAAGTCTAACAGAATACGTATAGCACAAAGAAATGGGTAGCCTAATGTAAAGCAGTAACACCTTATTTCAGCAGTAAAGAGTCTCTATCGGGACACACGGATACTCCCGCAAAGAGGAACAGAGGAAAAGTTTCTAACTATAAAACAAGATGTAAGACAGTCTTGTAGTCTCTCTCCAACGCTGTTTAATATATATTTTGGACGATGTTGCTCGTAGGTCACAGAGCATTTACCCATCAACAGGTATTTCTCTAGAACAAAGCGAATTTGTTAATACGCTGCTGTTTGCTGACGACCTGTTGCTTATAGGTACCACCGAAAATGGTTTGCAAAGAGCGCTACATAATTTACAACGGTGTTCGATTCAGTATATCTTAAGAATTTCTACAAAGAAAACGAAGGTGATGGCTTTCCTGGGAAGCAATCGTGTAAAAGCCAAAATAATGATTAACAACCAACTAATTGAACAAGTCTCTCACTTTAGCTACCTAGGGTATGATATATCACATGACTACAATAGAGACAGACAATAAATTACGTAAGTTTCAAATAATGTGTGGCACCATAAGAAGGACACTAAAAAACAAGACGCGGAAAGATACCCAGCTCAAGTTTTACAAGGTAACGGCTGTCCTTATGCTTGTTTATATAAGCAAGTCATAGATAATGAGAAAGAGACATAAACGCCGCATACAAGCAGAGGAGATTAAGTTTATAAAATCGGTAAAAGGTTGTTCTGAATGAGATCGATTTATAAATAAAGGGGTTAGAGAAGAGTTGGAAATATACAACTTCAATGAGAAAATAGAGTTCCATGGAAGAAATTTAAAGGATCATTTGGAGCATATGGATTATCGAAACTACCAAAAGCGGCAAGTAGATACAAACCAGCTGGAATAAGAAGCGTAGGGACACCAAAGAAAAGATACAATAAATCCTTTGAAAAGAAGAAGAAGAAGAAGAAGAAGAAGAAGAAGAAGAAGAAGAAGAGGAAGAAGAAGAAGAAGAAGAAAAAGAAGAAGAAGAAAGAATACGTCGTATAGCATACGGGCATCTGGGTAAATGCGTTACAATAAATGTCGTTCTTTTCATAGTCAGTTAAGCACCGAAAAAACAAAAATATTAGGAAAAGTACCATACACACAGTTGGTGGTACACGTACGTAAATATATTCGTAACCTGTTATAGACAGTTCATTAACGCATACCTATCGCAGTTCTAGGTAAACACTTAGTTCGTCCACAATGTGCTGAGCCTGCTCTGAGCATTTAACGAGTTTTCGTTTCACCTAGATACTTGAGGTTTGAAAATTTTTGTTACAATTTTATCTGCAGCTGTTAATATAAAATGTTTCTTGTAACGTTTATTTTAATAGTGTTAATATCATAGTAGTATCCGATTGAAGAGTATTATGATGGTTTATAAAACCTGTACGTTTTAGACTTCAATTATCCTGAGCAAATTTTCAGTACGGTGTATATTATGCAATATTATGGAGTAAAATGATTTATGCACTAGTAAATTGTCAGAACAGTATCAAACAAAAGTTTTCAATGCGCCATGCATGACATAAATGTCACATATATTTAGCTGGCTTCACGGAGTATTGAGTGTACATTATCTCGTGAATGCAGACGACAAATTATGATTTATATTGAAACCCCACCCTACATTGGAACAGTCACGTGACCTGTGTCTCTGCTGACACGTTACCTTTCAGCACTGTCCTCTGTGATGTTATTACACATTTCATGTCGATTTATCATAAATCAGTGAATAAGTTTAACAAAATCTCATGTCTATTATAAAGAGTACGTCAAACACGATTAAGTCTGACATTAAGAAAGAAGATGTACAATTATAAATATTATGAATAATTTTGGGGTATAAGGTATGGCGTGCGTCTCGAATAGCCTCTCCCGTACAACCGTCAACCTCACTTTCCCGAGCTATGACTTTACATCCGGAGCATCTGTTACCACTGACGACGCTCTGACGACGAGTATTGGTTGTACAACATAGAATTCTTTTTAGATTGTACTCTGGTATAACTAACTCCTTCCGGAGTGGCAACCTGGTTGGTGCAAGAGCACGTCCAATGGAATGGGCTGAGCCACGATATCATGCAGCTGAAGCAACTCCATGTAGGCTTGGATGCACAGGAGGCATCCCCTCCATCAGTGTATGGATGCTGTAGGCCAATAACCTGCACACTCGAGACCACAGTTATTCAAAGACAGCAAAGAGGAATAAGCGGAAAAGTCAAGGGCGCTTGCTCTCCAGAGACAACAGTGGCGATCTCTTGCAACTCCTCGACACCCCACTGTAGAAGGGGATGTGACTAAGACAAGATAAATAATTTTTTTTATCAAACATAATTTGTATGATATTTTAATTAGTATTTTATATCTTATTAACGTGGCATTATTAATATTACATTTAAATTAGCAGTTAGAGGCACATGTTACAAGTTATTTAATTTGATTCCTTTTTGTTGTTAGTTTCTCAGAAATCTACTTTACTTTTCTTATCAATGGTAGTTATCAGTTGTAAAACAGAAATATTTCATTATTCTTTGTCAAACACTAACAAATAGGGGTTTGTACTATAGCTATTTAGGATTTTTATAGGCTTGATAAAAACAACATAACATAGCGCGTAAAACGGGAAAATATATTGCCACATACTGTCTACTGCACAGAAAGCTAAAACTACATGTTATTTGTACCGTAAAGGTAATGAAAATGAGTTTCAATACATTTAAAGTGCCGATTAGAGGGTTATCTTGTCTTCTTCCTTCGGTTTTTTATCCACAGCTTGTGACTTAAGATGTTAATAAGTAATTTGTGATGTCTTGCAAGTACTGTGTCTGTCGCCACCACTATTTAAGCTGGTGACATTTAGCCTTCATCACAGAAATATTGGGGACATTTGACAGTTGGAGAATTCAAGGTGTATGCTGTATGATCTACCTCGTCATACGATTGCTGACCTCTACTTCTTCTCCTGATTATTTTCTCAGCATCACCTTGTCGTATTAAGTGTCGTACAAAGCATGATGTTGTCAGCACACAATTTTCTTTTATTAATGTACCGTTCTCTTAATGTCAAGACATTCGTCCTGTGTGTGTGTGTGTGTGTGTGTGTGTGTGTCTGTGAATCCTGTGTCCAATGTCCAAAGCGTTAACATGTTTATCAGTTCTTTGCATCAGTATGTTACTAGTATGTTGCTGCATCAGATTTGCAAACAGTACAATATAAAATTCTCCGCTTTAAAATCAAAGGCATTTCGAGACAAGGAGCCAATAAGAAAAAAATAATGATTAGTGATAAAATTTTAGAACAGATGAGCCATTTTAATTATTAGAAAAATGATTTTGGCTATGATAGAAATTATGAATTGATGTTAAATTAGGCAAGTTCCAGCCGATCTTTGGGAAAATCAACAGTATTTTCAGAAACAAGGTATGTTAAGATACAATATTAAAGTTCTATTAAGTTATAGTAGCTCCTGTACTGATCCTGTGGGTGTGAACTATTGACAATAACCATGAAACAAAACAGTACAATACAGACCTCGGAAATGGCGTTCTTAAGAGGAGGTAAAAGGTGTTCTAAACTTGACCGTATTAGGAATGAGGGCATAAGAGAAGATTTACAAGTTTTTAACTTAAATGAAAAATTAAAAGATTACAAACGACGGTAGAAAGAGCATTTAGAAAGAACACTCAGCTTCCAGACAGGCCAAAAACTCTGCAAATACAAACCTATGGACACAGGTGTGTTGGTTGACACAGGAAGAGACGGCTGGAGGAGTTTTGAAGGCGGAAAAAGCAGCATCTTGCCTATTGCCGTGTGGTGAAGATGTTGATGACGTTGACCAGTTTCTACGTCAAAACTAATATCTATACCCGTTCAGAACTTAATATCATTAAACAAAATGTAACTACAGATACTTTTGGTGAACCTGTCAATTTCGATGACTGTCTTTCGTTGTTACATCCTCTCCACAGTACTACTGGTAGTGAACATCAAGTGAAACAATCTGGGTTTACTTAATTCACTTACAACTTTCTAGTATTCTCAACTATATTACTTAGAGCTCATTACGCATCAGATAATTTTTAGCTGAATTATCGGATATTACGAAGTGATTGACAGTTGCCGGTTACCAGTTATTTTATACATTTTCTTTTGTTACCGTAAAAATAGCGAATAAGAGATAACAAATGGATAATGACGTACATTGCCAATTGAATATAAACTTATATAATACTGTCAGTTATAAAAAAAAAAAATTTTGCGTTGTTATATTAACACATTGTATCTGTCCTGGTTTCCGAGGGTACTGTTGGAATTGTGAGTATTTGATTGAAACCACCGTATAGGGTAACCGACCCAATGCCGGCTAGATTTTTTATCGACCTTCTCTGGTCTTGGTCCGTCGTGTTCTGTTATAGGACTACCTCGAAAAGGGTACAGATATAGATATAGAAAATAAAGTGACGAATTTCACAAGAATGTGTGGAACGATTTGGAGAACGTTGGAAAATAAGTGTAGAAAAGAAACCCAAATAAAATTTTATAAAACAATGGCAGTACCTACTCTACTGTATGGTTCTTAAACGTGGGTCATAAAGAAAAAAGATGAACAGAAGATACAAACGGCAGAAAGGAAATTTCGGAGATCAGTTAAAAGGTTTTATAGACGAGGTCATACATAAGAAATTAAGAGATAACTTAGATAATTTTGATATTTACGCAGGTAATGAAAGAATTAAATAATACAGAAGAAAATGGATTCGACATATCAGTAAAATGGAAGAAAGTAGAATATCGAAGATGGCGAAAGATTATAACCCTAGAGGCAGAAGAAAAGTTGGTAAACCTAAGAAAGGGTAGACTGTGGAATAGGAATAGGCCGCTAAAGCCTAAAGCCGTTAAGAAGAAGAAAATGATGATGATGATAATAACACATGTAAAAGGAATTATATGTGACTTGGTGGTTAATAAATAATGAATATCCAACGTCACACAATAATGAATACTAACATATGAAAGTGCGCTAGCAGATTTACCGTTTTATTGAATTGATATTATGTTTTTCCCTTCGTACTGAAAAGGCATTAAAATTAATTTAAAACAATCAAACTGCAGTCGGATGCATATAGCCACAGAGATAAAAATTATTATTTAATTCGACTAAATTCAGTTCTGTTGGTGTCTCTGACAACATATGAAAACGTAAAGGTTAACAAATTCAATTTTAATTGACCGAATGCCGCTCTCGTAGGAATCAAAACTGACTGTTGGTTTGCTCTCAATAACTGTGTTACCTCGCAATATTTTCCAAATTCAGTTCAACGAGTTTATTATTTATTCATTCGCAGTAAACAAAAATGTTTTTAAAATAGAATGTTATTTTGAAAATTATTTCTAAATACTGGTCTGTTAAGCCTTGGTCGGTTGCTATAAATTGACATCTCTTCCCTGACTTTGACTCCTTCCTGTACAAGATAAACTGGAATTATTCACAAACTGCAAAATAACACACTTATTTACAATTCATAGCCACCTCCATCAACAGACCTACCAGCAACATCCGCAGACCGTCCTTCCTCATAAACGCCATCTTACCATAGCCGATGAAGCTCCTCCCAGAACTCCTCACCGCCATCGTCATAGAAATCGAAACACCTAACTCCCAACTTCAAACACACTGAACCTGCCATCCTCTCAGAACTCCTCCCCGCCATCGTCACAGAAATAGAAACATCTAACTCCCAAATTCAAACATACTGAACCTGTCATCCTTCCTGATCACACAAATACTTAAATGTTCCCTCACTTCTTATCAAGTCTTTAGCCCTCTTCTTTGTGTCCCCCGCTTCTCTGTCGACTCATTACAGCTTTGGCGACCTGCGCTACCCGTCCCTGTCTTAGCCGTCCTTGTGTATAAACTAAACATTATGCCACTTACATCAGCCACTTTCTGTACCTATATGGCTACAAACTACATCTACACACAAATAAACACACACACGCACTACTCTAACTTTAATGTGCCTCCACCTTCTTCGCTTCCGGCCTGCACTGGCGAGCGTCTCCCCACATCCCACCATTTGGCTGAAGGAGGCTTGCCCCAAATCAGCCCGAGGCTTGTCCTTATGGACAAGTCTCAAACACCACAAAAAAAAATTTCGACTCCCCCCTCGGGGGTATTCTTCAGGCCGCCAAAAAGCGACAGAGTATGCAAAAACAATATCAGCAGATCTTCACCGAACGATACTTTACACTTGTTTCAGATAGAAACAGTTTACTTAAGGAACTTCTACATTAATTTTGTACCCGGATATTTCCTCGTCTTGGGAAAGAAACGGTTGATTCCACGTTTCTTCTACCTGAAACGAGTCTCGGATATCGTTCGGCAAAGATTTACCGTTACTGTTTTTGCATACTCTGTCACTTTATGGCGGCCTGAAGAAGATCCCCGAGGGAGGATATACACTTTGCCCACGAGATGTCGATCCATTGCAACCGACCAGCCCGGTAGTTAGAAATAATTTTGAAAATATTGACACCGGGCGTAAAGCTTTAGACAGAAGTCAGAGTGTTATTTAGATTGATTTAGAGGCGAAATCAGTTTACCAAAGGAAAAGAGTAGTGAAAGTGTTAGAAAAAAAACAAATAAATATGACTTTAATTAACCATAAAAAATAATTATAATTATATCACTGATGACTCAGAACATTAATTTTTTATTGGTAAAAATATAAAACTTTTACCTAGTAGCCTGAACTAATTTACCTTGAGCTTCTGGCAAAGCTTGTAATAAGCGAAAAATAGTTCAGGCAACAAGGTAAAAGTTTAAAATTTTTACCAATAAAAAATTATTGTTCCGAGTCAGTAGTGATACAGTTATAATTAGTTAATCACTGGACACGTCATGGAAAACAAAATCTAGGAATAAAACAAGGTTGTGCCTTACGTAAACGAATATTCCAAAATCTGACATCAATTGTTTCTTTCCCGAGGCAAGCAAATATCCAGGTTCAAAAGTAAAGTAGAGCTTCCTTAAGTGAAGAGCATAAATAACGGGAAGCAAAACGTAGCGAATCGTTTGTACAGTATTGTGTTTTAAATGTAAAAAGTGCACTTTTTTGATCAATTTGAAATTTAAAAAATACTTAATAGCCCAATCCAAAATTATTTGCTTTATAAAAATTACGATAGTAACTACAATTAAAAAAAAAATTCTTTGCTTCTTTTCTTTAGCCTTGAAATGTCTCATAACTTGGAAATAGACTCACATTTTAGTACGATGTAAAAAAACTCCTTCACTTTCTTCTGCCTTGAACTTTGTGCGATATTCTCAATCTGCTGTGTCTTAATTTGTCGCATTCTACTGCTTTGTCCAATAGCTAAATTGTGTACGTCTATCTAATATCTGGGACTATGACATGACAATGACCGGAAGAGCATCAGAAAATTAACCACTAACATAACAGGTGCTCACAAATACTTAAATGTTACGGCACATTTGGACTAGTTACAGTTAAAACTTGAAGAACTTAAAACTGTTAAGGCATAACGTTACACAGTCAACATCATCATCATCATCATCATCATCATCATCATCAACAACAACATCATCGTCGTCATCATCTTCAAGGATTACACCAAGGATGGTTTGTTCCGATCTCAAACAGGCAAAGATTAGAGCTGGTCACTCCAGCGGTCCCTAGGACGTGCCACACCTCTCCGTCCTCTTGGCGTATAGTTCCACAGTTGTTTGGGGATGCGGCAGTCCCGTCCGGCTAGTCCTTGTTTGAGACAATTTGGTAGTGAATATGTCCCCTACGTCCCCTGGTTATGTAACTAGCATATCGCCGGGTAAGACGTATGGTCAGGCTGCCACCTTCAGGCTTAATGTCCAGCCCGATTTTCTGTCTGGTTGTTTTCTCATAAACTGCCTGTCTTACTAGAGACTAAAGTTACCGATTTTCCCTGTTCAAAGTCAACAACATGCTCCTTGTAAAGTACGGTGGTAAAATACATAACTTACAAAGTTCTGTTGATTTGTTTCACCAATATGGGTAATTATTTTAATGTTTGTTTTCTGGAATCAGTTTGTACATAGACTGCCAAATATACTGTACAAATGTACTGTCTACGTGAAACACGTATAATGTACACTGAGCTTTGTACTCAGTGCGTGGGAGGAAGTTTGTTTAATAATAATTTCCTCTTGTAAGCGCTGAACACGACCCACATCTCGTTCTCATTTAGTATTACTTAGTAACGTCAGCGGGTTAATTAATTTTGTTCTTTCAGTCTTTCTCTCTCCAGTTACGATAAAGAGATTGTGTAAATTTGGTGAAAATTTCCTCCGCTGCATATGTTGACACAAAACTTCTGTTTTATGATATAATCAAATTTTAGCGCCCGTTGTGAGACTTGCCTTGACATTTGGCCTTTGCATAGGGGGAGCGGGGAGCGGGGAGCGGGGAGCGGGGAGCGAGATTTTCATATTTATAAGCATAAGCTTACAGATGGTGGTCTACTAATGTAACTCTGTGGCAGTGAAATTCTGACGATTTGTGTTGTGTCGTCCAGTAAGTGTCGATTGTATTATATATAGTTCACAGCAACAACTATTGTGATTATTTTTACCTTTCTTAAACACTTTCTTAGCAGCTAGGTAAACGGAAACAAATCATCATTCCTTTAAATAAAATATCGGCATGGATAACCATAGATGACTTCCATGTTCTAAAATTTATGTTTAAAATCATTTTCAAAATGAAATATTTAAATTGAAACGTTTTTCTTCAGCCTTAACCACAGTACTGTGGTCACTAACGTATACCACCTCACGTTAGCGCACTCGATTTTCACTGATGATAGCAGTTGATGGCACTGCCAAAAAGTCTGGTTTTGCAGAAAACATTGGACCACGGCCAAACAGCCCGGGAAGGAATTTTAACAACAAACTATTTCTTTGTTGGCGATAACGTAATACACATATAAAAAATCACCACTCCTCCTTCAATTTACCCTTTTTATTTATAGATATTTCATCTACCTTTCTACAGTGGATTACTATGACCCTCTTTTCAGGATACTTTATTTATCAAAATTAATTACTTTACTCGTGTTAAAACATAAGACGTTGCAGGTAAACTACCCCTTCCCCTTAACTGATCTTCACCAAAATCAATAGGCCTTGAGTCCTCTAAAATTTAGGGATGTATGAAAAAAAAATATTTGATTAAATTTGAATTTGCGGCAGTTATCGTTCGCCATAGGAAAAATTCTACACACAGATACACAGGCACACAGACACTTTTCGAAAAATGACTTTTCTTCATGTTTTAAGGGTAGTACAATCAGTATCAGCCATTATCTCGAACATGATTTTCTTCCCCATCACTATACTTCCATTTCCTTACGGAACATAGAAGTAAAAATTGCTAAATAAAACAGAAAATTTCTTAAATGTTTAGTTGGTACTGTCTTCGTTTCATTTCAAAAGCTACCGTTCGATATTAATTTGTTGGGAATTAGAAAGAGCCTTGCAAGATGCGATATATCTCCTTTCTGTCTAAGGAATCGAATGCTTGTTTGTAATCTACAAAGAGGTTGTACAGTTCGACATTATGTCTATAAAATTGTATATCCAGCTGTAGATATAAAGTGTTTCTTGCAACGTTTATTTTACGTTAATAGTCTGAATGTTTAAGTAATTTACGATTAAAGAGTTTCAAGAATTATTTAATTTTGTTGTTACAGTCTTTCTCTCTCCCCCCCAGTCACGGTTACAGTCTTTCTCTTTCCCCCCAATCATGGTTACAGTCTTTCTCTCTCCCCCCAGTCACGGTTACAGTCTTTCTCTTTCTCCCCAGTCACGGTTACAGTCTTTCTCTCTCTCCCCCCCCAGTCACGGTTACAGTCTTTCTCCCCCCCAGTCCGGGGGTACAGTCTTTCTCTCTCCCCCCAGTCACGGTTACAGTCTTTCTCTTTCTCCCCAATCACGGTTACAGTCTTTCTCTCTCCCCCCCAGTCAGGGTTACAGTCTTTCTCCCCCCCCGTCCGGGGGTACAGCCTTTCTCTCTCCCCCCAGTCACGGTTACAGTCTTTCTCTCTCCCCCCAGTCACGGTTACAGTCTTTCTCTCTCCCCCCAGTCACGGTTACAGTCTCTCTTTCTCTCCCCAGTCACGGTTACAGTCTTTCTCTCTCCCACCAGTCACGGTTACAGCCTTTCTATCTCTCTCTCCCCAGTCACGGTTACAGTCTTTCTCTCTCCCCAGTCACGGTTACAGTCTTTCTCTCTCCCCCCCAGTCACGGTTACAGTCTTTCTCTCTCCCCCCAGTCACGGTTACAGTCTTTCTTTCTCTCCCCAGTCGCGGTTACAGTCTTTCTCTTTCTCTCTCCCCAGTCACGGTTACAGTCTCTCTCTCTCTCTCTCTCTCTCTCTCTCTCTCTCTCTCTCTCTCTCTCTCTCTCTCTCCCAAGTCACGGATACAGTCTCTCTCTCTCTCTCTCTCTCTCTCTCTCTCTCTCTCTCTCTCTCTCTCTCTCTCTCTCTCTCTCTCTCTCTCTCTCTCCCCAGTCACGGTTAGAGTCTTTCTCTCTCCCCCCAGTCCCGGTTACAGTCTTTCTCTCTCCCCAGTCACGGTTACACACTCTCTCTCTCTCTCTCTCTCTCTCTCTCTCTCTCTCTCTCTCTCTCTCTCTCTCTCTCTCTCTCTCTCTCTCTCTCTCTCTCTCTCTCTCTCTCTCTCTCTCTCTCTCTCTCTCCAGTCACGGTTACAGTCTTTCTCTCTCCCCCCAGTCAGGGTTACAGTCTTTCTCTCTCTGCCAGTCACGGTTACAGTCTTTCTCTCTCTCCCCAGTCACGGTTACAGTCTTCCTCTCTCCCCCAGTCACGGTTACAGTCTCTCTCTCTCTCTCTCTCTCTCTCTCTCTCTCTCTCTCTCTCTCTCTCTCTCTCTCTCTCTCTCTCTCTCTCTCTCTCTCTCTCTCTCTCTCTCTCTCTCTCTCTCTCTCTCTCTCTCTCTCTCTCTCTCTCTCTCTCTCTCTCTCTCTCTCTCTCTCTCTCTCTCTCTCCCCAGTCACTGTTACAGTCTTTCTCTCTCTCCCCAGTCACGGTTACATGTACGTACTGTACAGAGGTTGTGCAAAGTTGATGAAAACGTCCGCTATTTAATTCGTTGGCACAAAACATCCGTTCATTAATATAATGAAATTTCAGTGCCCGTTGTGAGACTTGGCTTGATATTCAGCCTCTTCATGGGCGTGCAGGAAGCAAAAAAGATTACCATATTTATGAACTCTTCCAGCCAGGCCGTCGATGGTTGCGCGGCGCTCTGCCTATAGCGTCTGGCCTGATGGCCTCCATTTTTCTAAGCGGATACAGTAGAGACAGCTCACAATAATTCCCGAACAATGGATGTTAGTCAACAGACCGTAGTGTGATGAGGTCACGGTATAAATTAGTGATACAACATATTTGCTCTGAATACACTGTGATAGAAAATTAAAATATTTTTGACCCAAATGTGACAATGGGTGATTCTAATAATATTTCTTGTGCTTAATTCAGATATGGTTTTAGAATTTTTCTATCATGCAAGGATTTTTAGAGACACCTATTTTAATTTTACAACTCTACGTGTTTAAAAATGCATATTATCTTACATAAAAAGTAGTAATGTTGGATTTCTACAATATTTTGCCGCATTATTTTGCCTCTTTATGGTATAAAAATAGTCAGCTAGCATGCTCGGACTCCACTTGCCCTGGTACAATTTTTCCATGTCCGAAATATCCTGATAGAACCGTTCACCATTTTCGTCGCTAACTGCTCCTAGATTTGGTGGAAGAAATCCAAATGTGAGTCTAAGAAGTGAATCTTCATCAGCGGCATGTTGCATCCCATGAGTTTGTAAGAATTTGAAAGATAATCCACTATTTCATTATAATTTTTGGATTTATGGTTTCCTAGAAGTTCAGGAAAATTCTCTTAATATACTCCCGTGCAACTTTCTCCACCTCGTTTAACGCACTACCAAAGGTGTCATCTTTCATTACTTAATGAACAAAAGTACTTCTTCTTCCTCTTCTTCTATGGCGTCACAGTTCGAAGTCAAACCTTAGCCTCCGTAATCAACTGTCTCCATTTTTCTCTGTTCTTGGCGATTGATGTCCGTCGTTTTATTTTAAGCAAAGTATCAGCATCCTGTCACTGCGTCAATCCAGCGATGCTTAGGTCTTCCGACAGGCCGTCTACTCTCAATTTGACTAAACAGCACCTTCTTAGGTATTTGGTTGCCTTCCATCCTAATGATGTATCTTGCCTATTGCAATCTATGCAGTCGGATGGTGGTTGCAAGATCATTGTCTTTGTGTAGCTTGTGTAGTTGCTCATTGTGATGGATTCTCCATATCCCATTGACTTGGATTAATCTTCCATATTCAATTGACATTGAATATGTTCTTCTTAAAATTCTCCTTTCAAAGGTATTGACTGTGTTAGCTATGTTAGCGGCTTGTCTGTTCAGACTCCAAGTCTCGCTGTCATATATTATCACCGGTCTAAAGATGACTTTATATTATAATGTGACCTTGGGTGATATTCCTTGTCTTGAATATAGTTGTAAACGAAGCAAATGCTCTATTTGCGGCCTGTATCATTTTTTTTATTTCATTTATTTCTCTTGGCTCTAAGCTGTGGTGAAAGCAGCTGGTCTAGGAGACGGAAACCCTGAATAAAAATGACCTGCCCCTTCAGGTTGGAGGTTGGGCGAAGGGCCAACAACCCCTCCCCGTAAAACCAATATGTTCAGGAACCAATCATCATGCCTCGGAATATGCTACAAAGGTACTAGCCTACCTCTCCAAATTCCCTCGACCCCTCACCCGTGGAATCCATTTCTTTCTTGACCGTCTATTTTCTGTCATTCTTTGTCGCTGGGAACTTTTGTTTTCAAGTCGGTTTGTATCACATAAACTCTGTCCCCCTCTTCCTTCCCTATATTTCTTATATTCTTAGTTTATCCTTATATCAACGTGTAGGCAAGTTATCTTTTAATTATATTTTTGGGTTCTATCGTTTTTTACACAAAAAGAACTTCTTGTTCCTGTACCAGTACGTATATTTTCAATTACACTGTAGAATTTCCTTTTCCTTAGTCCCTGTGGATGAACTAGTACTTATATTCAACACCAGTTTATGTAGCCGCTTAGTTGCGTGATTATTTATAGAAATGTGGTATCAATATTTTTGAGTTATTTACAGTTGCACCAGTAATAAAGTCTTTATTTTTAAATCTTCGTATTACGTGATTATTTGTAAATAAAACATTTTCATCTTCTACCTTTGGATCCTTTAACCGTCAATAAGACCAGCCAATACCTAGCGAATATCGTTTATTTCTAGACTGAATGCAACATTTTGTCTCATGCATTTTAAACGATTTGACATCGTATTTCACGGACGTAAGGACTAACACAGTAAATTTGCAAAGACGGTATTAATATATTCCTTTCCTAGACGCTTGGGAGAAGTTAAATGGATGATTCGGCATAAGACACGGTGCTGAAAACAGTGAAAACACATTATTCTCACTTAATCACCACGGCTTCGATCTAAGTTAGCTTACTCTAGACATTTCTAATCACTCTAATCTCTACTAATTTTGTGCCACAGCTGAAACAGGATGGTCCTTGGGAATGTGACTATTTTTAAAGCGACATAGGTTTGCAACCTTGCCGCGCAACAGGGAATTGAACTGTCTGTGGCCTTGCGTACCTGATGCCATTTCAGTTACAAAGGAGCTGCAGACTGCTACACACCGTGCGTTCGTATTGGAAACTTATTTTAAAAATGGTGATTCAGTTGTGATTACCAAGCTACAATTCCGCAGTCAATTTAATGTTCCACGTCATGATTTATCGCAGCACGCATTCTAGTCGCAGTACGATAAAGTTTGGCATAAAAATTTCCGAACTACTGCTTCTGCAACGGAAACCGAACCGCCAGGTCCAATGCACTCCATGAGAGCCCCTTCAAACCTTAACACAGTCAGGTAGGCGATATTATGAAGCCCTCAACTCTCAGCGAGAAAGCACGCAGCAGCCCTACGTTTATCCCGCAGCAGTGTCGTAAGAAATCTACACAAAGATTTGAAGTTTCATCCGTGTAAAAAGTTAGTGCTGCAAGAGTTATATAACCGTGACAAAAAAAAATCGTGCGGCGTTGCATGGTCGGCATGACCTCCAGATCTGTCAGTATGTGACTCTTGTCTCTAGAGATACCTCAAGTCTCTAGAGTGTTTCTTAATAAACCTAACAACATTAACGAACTCAAGGCCTCTATACGTGAGGAAATCACAGCCGTACCAAGCAACATGATGCAAGCAACGATACGAAATTACCGGAGAGACTGCAGCAGTGCATACAAAATAAAGGAAGACATTTGAGTCTAGTCTCATTTAAAAAAAAATTAACTCAAGTTTCCTGAAATTATCATAATAAAACTAAAGCAAATAAATATATTTTATATACTTATTACATTTTTAACAATCATGAGATTGCCGTGAACCATCCTGTATATAAAGCAACTTGATTAAAGGAAGAGAAGAGAAGGCAAAAATTAACACTATTAACTAACTAACTAATTAATACATGTAACAGGTGATTCTATCTGTACAGTCAAGTCTATAATAACCGACATATGCAACATTATATTTGTTTTTATAATGTTAGAACAATTTAAAGCTTTTGATGTTTTATAAAAAGCAACATACATAAACTGTTTCATTGATGCCTTCAGGGGCGTGTGTGATGTTGATTATGTTTCATTACTTATGGCCACCCAAAACACCATATTTCCTATGGTCGTTAGATTACTCCTTCTATTCAAAGAACATCTCCAACCGCGTCGATTTCTTAGTCATAAGAAACACGTAAGGTTCCATATTAAGTACACATATATCTCTGTTCTTCAGAAACTGAAACCAAAATATTTAAAACCATTGTTAGAAGTGGCATGACTTACGGCTCAGAAGTTTGGACTACTAATAAACACACAAGAACAAAATTAATGACAGCAGAGATTGACTTTTGGAGACGTTCAACAAGAGTATCCAGACGTGAGAAAATTAGAAATGAAGTCATTAAAGACAGAATGAATGCAAAAAATTCAATTATTGTTAATTTTATCTAAACAAAAAAAGTACAATGGTATTGACACACGAAAAGAATGGCACAGGAAAGATTGCCAAGGAGAGTTGTGGAATGGAGCCTACCAGAAAGGAGGAAAAGAGGAAGACAACCTATCACCTGGGTAGAAGAATTCAGACTGTACTGAGGGAGCGAGAAATTAAAGAAGATCTTTGCATGGACAAGCAGCAGTGGAAGATAAGAATCCAATCACTTCTGTAATCTTTGGTTCCTGAAAATGTGTAAACATTGTACAGCCGGAATAATAATAATACCTCTGTTCTTTATGCATTTATGCATAACTATATTAATTATTAAAAATTTTCGTACATTTTGTTTCGATAATTATACGAAAATCTATCGACTACATCAAAATATTTATTGGTCCACGTTTCATTATTATTATTATTATTATTATTATTATTATTATTATTATTATTGTTTTGAAAATATTTAACCAGTTTAAATCACCCTTCCAACTGGGCTTTCAATTTACGTCTGTCGTAAGTGACTACCGTGATTTTTGTTTTCTGATTGTTGTGATGACAAAATTAAAATCCTTCTTTACAGGATAAGCAGATTTCACTATTCGTCAATCTCGCTGTCAGTAGAAGTGATGTATCATGTAAAAATTCGTGTATCGTGCTTGCTTAACCCCCTACATTTAGTTCTATAAAACGATAAGTTTACGGTGTTTGTCTAAAATCAAAAGCATAATTCATCATCACGTTCTTCACGACACGGTGTGGGCAACGTGATGCCTGTTCCGCCGTCAAAACTTTTCCAGCCAGCTCTTCCTGGGCTTACCCACACACCTGAGTTCTATATGTTACTATGTCCTGACTGAATTGTTTGCCCAGTCTGCAATCTGACATTCTAAGTGTTTTTTCTACTTTTTTTTTAACTTTTAATTTTTCATTCAAGTTAAACACTTGTAACTCTTCTCTTACGACCTCATTTCTTATACGGTCAAGTTTGCAACACTTTTTAACTCCTCTTAAATATGCCATTTCCTAGGCCTGTACTTGACTGTCTCGTTTTTGGGTTGTTGTCCATAATTCACACCCATAGCATTATACAGGGACTGCCCATAACTTTGTAAAACTTTAATTTTGTATCTCGACGTATCTTGTTTCTAAAAATACGGTTCATTGTTCCACAGATCATGTGGGACTTTACCTAACTTACGAAGAAAAAGCATAACCAATTAATTAATTTTTAACTACTGAAAATCAGTTACGTCTACAATTGTTAGTCACAAATACAGTTTATGTATTTACAGAGGATTTTTAATACTTTCTTTTACTCTTTAGAGCTACACAAATGTGTTAACTTCGTGTCGATATAAGTATGGCTTAGAAATATAAATATAAATACTAAACATCGAAAATACACAAAATACTAATATATACACCACAATCACACACAATAATACCAATTTAAAGTGGCAAAGGCCAACAGGATACCACAACAACAACCAACCAACACACAAGTACTTCACAAAACTCAAAACTAGTAAGGCTGAGAATGGGAACACAAAGCGTCCCGAAACATGTTCCAAATAAGGATAATACATATTGAGGTAAAATTATATAAATATTAAATATAAAATATAAATAAATACGCCTGTCAGTGTGTGTGTGTGTGTGTGTGTGTGTGTGTGTGTGTGTGTGTGTGTGTGTGTGTGAGGGAGCAGGAGGGAGAGAGGAGAGGAGGAGAGAGAGAGAGAGAGAGAGAGAGAGAGAGAGAGAGAGAGAGAGAGAGAGAGAGAGAGAGAGAGAGAGAGAGAGAGAGTGAGATGGTGAGCGTTCGCGCGTGGATCGTTATCGTTTATCATGAGATTATCCTTCAGCAACGTCACAGGGTTTTGTAGTAGAACAATAAGTAATGACACAATTCTGAGATTCCAACTCGTGAAATACATTTACACTTTGCATCAAGTAGATTTGTGTGAGTAATATATTGGTTTGTAAATGTGTGTAAAATGACAACACATTTACATAACGCGTTTTCATGAATAATTCAAAACAACACACCTCTTGAAGGTGTGGGAAACAATAGGATTACACTTGTATGCTTATAACACAAGTAAAGCTTCCAGTAATCGTACTTTGATAGCGTATCATTATTGAACAACCAATGCATGCATTATTTGTTATGGATACGTTAGTAAAAAGTTTTACTTCTGGCGATAACTGTACTCAGTGCGACTCAAGTGGTGTATTAGTGAAAAGTGATATTGTGCGGGACTATATTAGTTGACATTAATATCGGTGTGGATAAATTAAGTTGAATCATTGTATGAGTATAATCTTGTTGAATAACATGTTGATTACAAAATGTTATTTGTGATAATTAAAGCTGGTGATTGGTGTCTTGTATTTTGGTTTCAGTACTCTGACAATGGCTTAGGTATCAGAAAGACTGTTACAAATAATTTGGATAACCTTATGGAGATTCAAACGAGAATTCACAATGCCCAACTGTAGCTGAACCCGAGAAAGTGTTCTACATTCCAGAAGAGTGTACAATATTTGGTCTATTTGGTCCCTGCAACTGACGTCAGTATGATCACACTTCTGACACCAGTCTTACCACGGTATCACGAATCGTCGCGTTGTACGGTTATTCCGTTTCCACTGTGCAACACGACAATCTGTGAGACTGTCATAACAATATGTACATCGCTATAGGCTCATGTATTTAAACTTTTGGGTTTCGTAATTTTTGTGCACCGTTATAACATTATTATTGCATTTGAAAATTCATATTTTTACGACGGTCTAACTGATCGTTGTACGGTACAATGGAAAACGAATTACAAGACACCAAAGGAGTCACTAATCACCAGCTTTAATTAATCACACATACAGTTTATGATCAACTCATACAATAATCCAACTTAAATTTGTCCACACGCAATAATAATGTCAACTATGAAGAATTCCGCACTAATTGTAACACAACACTTTGCTACAATACTTCTACAAACACTCGATCAGCGCTAAGGTAATAGCTCACTGTCCACTGATTCACAAATCCAACCTCTCTCCCTTATATATGCAACGCACTTGTCCTAGAATCTTTCCATCCTTACTTAATTGCTGACGCTTAACTGGACTGACAAAGCCAGCTGCTGTGGTTTTTATAGGTTGCGCAAGTGTTCTGGAATAAACTTTTCATCGTTACTTAGGTGTGCCAGATAATCTGTATTTCAAGTGTGCTATTGAAGAATCTAGAACATACTTAAACGCGGCCTTGACTGAGGCAATACTTGCACTACTAGTGGCGGGAACGAGTGGAGGACACTCTCGGCTGTTCTAGGCCATTCGATGCGGTTCTCGTTACAATATTTTTCCAATTATCAGAGTTAAATCCCAAACACACAAGATTTACTGTCTAACAAAAATGAATTTATTTTGTATTCGTAGCTTCCAGCGAGCTCCAATATTTTTAAATATATTACGTCCTTTCTGTTTCTGTTTAAGAATAAATATAATTTCATTTTGCCTACATGTATCTTACGCTTGTCCTCGTGTATAGAGTGATGAAGCTACAACCAAAATGACAAATAATTTAGTCTTAGTAATGGCCACCATGTTCCTCGTCGTACACGTGTACTTCACGTTAAATCAATACGGGTATTTTGGTTTCGAGCTTTCGTTACAGCTAATCGCTTTCTGAACACCATATCTGCACTCATTGGATGGCTCCGTCCAGTGCAGAGCAATTGTCACAAACCAATGTCTCCCATGGCGCACATTTAAAAAGCGGATCAACGCGCTGTTGTAACCTACACTCTTTATATATTTAACAGGATAGAGAGGTGTAAGTCCAGACACAACACATTCACTGAAAACAAATTACCATTTGATCTGACGTCGCAAGTTATTAATTTAGCGTAGGGGTTCCCCCGTCCTTTAGGACAGTCTGGTAATTGATAATCATATAACAGTCAATCGTATCCGATATGGTGTCACCTTCACCACAGGTGCTACAGGTACTATTGTGTCACATTTATCACAGTTGCAACAGGTACAATGGTGCAATTTTTGCCACAGTGCCACAAGTATTATGGTGTCACATTTACCACAGGTGTTACAGGTAATATTGTGTCACATTCATCACAGTTTGTATAGGTACAATGGTGCCACTTTTTCCACAGTGCTACAAGTAATATGGTGTCACCTTTACTACAGGTGTTACAGGTACTATTGTGTCACATTTATCACAGTTGCTACAGGTATAATGATGCCACTTTTTACACAGGTGCTACAAGTATTATGGTATCACCTTTACCACAGGTGCTACAGGGTACTATTGTGTCACGTTTATCACAGTTACTACAGGTAAAATGGTGCCACTTTTGCCATAGGTGCTACAAGTATTATGGTATCACTTTTATCAAAGGTGCTACAGGTACAATGGTGCCACTTTTGCCACAGGTGCTACAAGTATTATGGTATCACTTTTATCACAGGTGTTACAGGTACTATGGTGTCATATTTACCAGAGATGATACAGGTACTATGGTGTCACATTTACCAACAGATGATACAGGTACTATGGTACACCTTTACCAAACCTACCAAAATGTAGTATGATGTCACCTTTACCACATGTGATACAGTACTATGGTGTCATCTTTATCACAGGTGCTTCAGGTACTATGATGTCACCTATGTTTGCTCCAAATGATTTCCACCGTATACTTGTTAATTGTTTTCTGTGGTCTAGTGTAACGGAATTGTTATCCATGGATAGTGACGTCATCAATATGGTATGACGTATTTTTTTTAATATTTAGATCATTAACATATTTTTTGCAGAGTATTGTAAATTTCACATATTAATTTCATCACTTCTCTAGTTAGATTATTATATATTTTTAAAAAGATCTTTGGAGTGCACAGTACACATTGTTTAGTATTTTGTTCACTATATTTATGTTGCTCACCTAGTAAAATAAATTCTCAAATCCGTTTTCAACAAATCTTTCTGATATTTGCAGTACAGCACTGTAAGCTGTAACACCCTCTTATGCTGCGAACTATGTACACCAGCTGCTTCGGCTTTTCTCTGTAATATGTATGGTTTATTTAACTATGTTCATTAGGTACACTTGCGTTTATCTTTCTTTACTGCCGCTAGTAAAATTGTATTTCTAATAGTTGTACGTAAAATTCATTAAAGTATATATTACTTCTTAATATAGTCCCCAATTGTCTACTAAACATGCCGATTATGTCTAATTTTGGACATTAGACGGATCAGAGTTATTGTGATGGTTTAATGGGAACTGATCATTGTGTTAATTAGTGCAAAATTGAATAAGGTGATATTTATTGTAGTTGGTGGACAAACGAAGTTGAATTATTGTACAAGAGTGCCTTTGTTGATTTATAACTCTTGTCTGTGTCTCATTAAAGTCTGTAACTAGTGACTTCATCAGTGATATCAGTTATTCTGTTTCCACTGAACAACACGGCGATCGGTGTGACCTCCATATCACTAGTTTACCAAATGTCCGTAACACAAAAGTAAATCAAACTATATGATAGTTGAGGTTTTGAAAAAGGTGATATTATGACTGGTTGTTAAATTTTTCAATCGATTATATATCTAATCATCTTGAATGACAAAAACAAATTTTTAAAACTATATTGCATTCCAGCTGATGTTAAGTTGTACTAACACTGTAGAAATCAGCACATATAAATAATAATTAAGATTTAAGATCTACAAAATAACAAACTCTTAGTCACACTTCGTCATGGAGTTTATTAATGAACATTAGCAACATTTTATCAAATTTAGCTTGACAATAAAGCAAGTTTTATAGCGGACAATACACTTCTCTGCAAGAACACAAGTTTTTGTAAAATAAATTCCGTGTCTTACTGATTTTGGTTTTACATGGACAAACTCACAACCCGAGAAATTGTTATTATAAGGATTTAAGTGGAAACGAAGTAAAGTAATTCAGAAAGTTAATAGATGCTACAATAGGCAGATGAAGTATTTTAAATTACAACGTATACACCGTGAAACCAAAGCTGGACTATATAGATTTTTAGAAAAACCGATCCTGATGTAAAGAAGCAAAACATGGATACTGACACAGTTCGACCTGTTTTGACTTGCAACTTTTAAAAGGAAAATATTTAGAAAAATTTATGAAACATTAGGGAAGGTGGAGAGTAGAGAATAAGGTACAACAGAGAGCTATAGAGATCACTTAAGGCTGAGATGGGCAGGACATGTACAGAGAATGAATGAGTGAAGAGGATGATCTTAAGAGGATTATGAAATTGTCACCAGAAGGGAAGAGATGACGTAGATGACCCACACTACAATGGATTGATGGAATCCTACAGGATGGGAAAGTGCTTGGAATAAAAAATTGGTTGACATTGGCTAAGGATAGGGAAATGTGGAGGAAAATCTTGAGGGAAGCTGAGGCCCACGGTGGTCTGTGGAGCAACTGATGATAACGAATTGGAAACAAAACGTAGTGTTACTTAGCGACAATTTTAAAAATTCTAAAAAAATACACCTATGGAATATCGTATAGGCATACAACTGTAAGATCGTAAACACACCTCACATATTCGTAGTTGCTTGATTCTCTCTGTAAAGTAGAGTATATGTTAATTAGCCGTACGCTACAACGATTTGATTAATTTAGAATAGTTCTGCGCAAGTGAACTTCGGGTTAGCTAAATTCCAAACATTCCATAAACTCCAAACTCCAACGATACTTTATTTAGTGAAATATTCTCTGAAGTATCGTTTTAATCGTGACCATGGATCAGTGAAATAAATTATCAGGAAAATCGATTCTAAAAATTTATTAACACTTCCCTTACCGGCTCCAGAATATTGTAACCTGGTGGTTACGCAAAATACAGAATAATTTACAAGCACCACGTAGGCTTTATGCATGTTATATTAACCGTAAAGCATTACAGTATTTT
Organism: Magicicada septendecula; assembly: GCA_034769895.1. Classification (NCBI taxonomy): domain Eukaryota; kingdom Metazoa; phylum Arthropoda; class Insecta; order Hemiptera; family Cicadidae; genus Magicicada; species Magicicada septendecula. Next base: position 400,570,684 of record CM068372.1, on the reverse strand, counting down.
TCCGATTTTCTTTTATCCATGGATAGTTACTATTGGAAATTGGAAATCAAATAAACCTCTTTCTCTGATCTAATTTTGATTGACAGGAACTCTACGACTATTTGTTTAAGTAAACATTACATAACATCTTTATAAAAATAAAACAAATGATAATTTCTGATTTACCTAAAATCTCCAAACATTTTACTACTTTTTTATTTAATTGAATTCAAATTTCTCAAACTTGTTTCTTTAACTGACATTATTCACCTATATTTTCTCAAAATTATATTTTCTGCTCAGTTTATTCATTTTTGTTTATTTTTTTGTAATTTAATATAGTTGTTTTACGCTAACAGAATACAGTATTGCTATGCTGATAAAAAAAAATTTTCCGCATCGCTGAGTGGTGTCATCTCCGCCACGTGACTCTTGGCGTGCCGGGGCCCGAGAGGCAGTTCCAGTCGTTTGAAGATCATTCTTCGCTGCAGAGCTGTTTAGTGTTCTGGTTTGTTCTAAACTGCCTGTGCCTCTTCTCGACATTTATTCGACTCCTCTACCAGCATCCATGCACGCTGGCTCGTTACACAAAAAGGCGACCGGTACTGGTTTTTTCTGAAGCCTAGTTTAGTTTAGACCTAGTGGTTTATCAGTGCGGTTCGCAGTAATTGTTGAGTTTTATTGAAAGTGGTGTTAATTAGTGCAAAACTGTAGTAAGGTGACATTTATTGTTGGACAACTTCAATTTGACCTATTGTGTAAGAGAGCTGTTAATTTATAACAGCTGTTTGTGTGTTATTAAAGTTTGTAATTAGTGACTTCATTAGTGTCAGTTATTCTGTCTCCACTGAACAACACGACGATAGATGTGACCGATGTAACACTATGTTTATAGAATTGACGTTTCGACGTTTCGGTAACTATTTTGTTCTAATGCGAGCAGGATCTTAATCAAAGAAAATCAAATGAGAACTCTACATAATTTCAAAAAATATTCTAAATAACAAGGCACCATAATAATTATTTCTTTATATGGTTATTTCACTAAGTGGTGGACAATAGAATTATCAGTTTCGTTTCTCATAAAAGCTTTAATGATTTATCTGCTGGACAAGCTATTAAAATACTGTTAAGTGCGTTAAGTATTCCTTGTAAGGAAACAAGTTATTTATAATGTGTAACATTGTTAGAAATTCTTCTGTCAAATGACAAACGGGAAATCTATCTATATAGAAACGCTAAAAGTACTGGGTGCTAGTCTTATATGGTTCAGTGAACTACCATTCGATTATAGGAACTATCGATTAGTGAAGTTGAATTGGTTGTCTAGTGTTCGTAAACACAGAATAGATCAACTCGATTTATTGACTCCGCTGATAGCAACGGACATTAAGTTTGATGGTTTGTTTTCGTCGCTTATCCAACTAAATGTTGTTTTCTATCTATTTTACTGGTTTCTCTTAATACAATATTGTTAACTGGGTTTTGATATTTGAGATGCAAATTCAACTCTGTACCTAAAATAGTAAAATATTCACATGTGTTACCAAATAATTTTATTAGAACAATAGTTTACTTGATATTAAAATAACAATTACGCATTTTTAGAAATGTGGCAAACATTGACTATTATTAACAACATTAAACTTCTTTAAAACAGAAAGATACGACTGTTACATTTGCTGAATATATGCTGGACGAGTTACAGGATCTCGGATGAGTGGATAGTAGACTATCCACTGCTGTTTCTATTTCTGTTTTTAAGAAGGGTGATAGAACAGTCCCATCAAATTATAGAAGGATGAGATTGATCCATACAAATTACATATCTGGAAAATTTTTAATAAAAGACTTAGTTCTATCTCGGATATATTACTTCTAGACGGACAGTCAACATTTTGTAAGGACCGATCTTGTATTGATATCGCCTTCTCTTTGAAAATAATGGCTGATAATACAAGAGTATTAAATCTGGAGACATCCTTGTTTCATTGACTATGGGAAAGCATTTGATAAAGTCAACAGGTCCATTTTTTAGGACATCTTGTAGACGCTATAAAGTGCTCATAATATTATAGAAGGATTATGAAGGGGCATTAATCAGGAAGTGCGTCAAGGTTGTAACATATCTTCAACATTGTTTAATATCTATATTTATGACATAGTTAGAGAGTGCAAATTACGTGTGGATCCTGGAGTAAAAATAAATACAAAAACGTAGTTTAATATATAGTTGAATACAATGCTGTTTGCAGATGATCAAATAATCACCAAACAACGAATGCGAGCTCTAGAGATAGACGTTCCAGTTACAGCAAGTCTGTTCAAATTGCAACATGAAACTACTGTGCAGAAGTAAAAAACTATGGCATTTATGGATAAATACTCCTTGCGAACTAAGACTGTATTGGATAATAACCGTATAGAACACATTTCTGTATTAGAGTTTGTCTGGCTTCCATTTCCGCTGTGACATCACTAAAAATGTGGATTATGATGTTGATCATAAGTTGGCAAAGTTTCAGACAATATATAGCACAATTCGTCGAGAGTTATCGAGAAAAACAAGGAAAGAGACTCGAATACAATTTTATAAGGCAATGTGTATGCTAATGTTATTGTGTGGTTCTAAAATTTTGGTTCCGGCGAAAAAATATCCGGCTAGAGTACAAACACCGGCAATGAGATTATTGCAATTTGTTGAAGGCTGCACACGAAGAGACAAACTCTAAAACGAGCACATTCGTAAAGAGTTGAATCGTATGCAAGATCGTATTGCAAAGAACAAATAGAGATGAACTGCTTAGCTGAATAGGATGCCAGATTGCGATAAACATTTTTAACTAGAATTATGTACTCTGTTGATTTCCAGTTGTTATTGGTGACTAATTAAAGCTGGTTATTAGTGAATTCATTGGTGTCTGTATTTTGTTGTCCACTGTACAATACGTGAAACCCTCAGAGTGACTGTCGGAACAATCGCTTGGAGAAACATGTTATCAATGTAATTAATAACTGAACGTAGAGATATAATGATATTTAGAAGAGAAAATACTATTAGTATAATATATTCTAAGATTAACAGTATGAAAGAACAATTTTTTACTAGAAGTCGAAAACAACGAACTATTACTGCAATGCTTAAGTAAATAAGTACCCCTTGAAATTTCAGATCTCTTTGTGTAAAAGACTTTTGTTTATTAAATAATAGTTTCTCTAAAGGAATATTAATTCCAATTTAATCCTATTATGTTCCCGTAATGAATACTAGCAATACTTAAGAGAGATTACACTTGAAAACACTGACATAAGTTTGAGAAAATTAACCGACAGAATTATACAGTTAAAACATCATTATTATCAAGAATAATTTAATACTAGTAATTCTTGCTAGCACGGGATCAAACGTTGATGTCACTTTGTTTCATCATATTCAACAATTTACGCTTTCTCTGCAAAGTGCTATAACGTGCCCGTTTTCTCCAAAGTAACGAGGCGCATCAGTTACAGACTTCTCCCCCCCCCCCATATAAATTGTCAGCGAACATTGTAAACTTTCAGTCTCACAGTTTTCTCTTTTCTGCTCTTTCCTATATACTTTCCAACTTATAATAATACGTGGTTTTTATTGTTTCTATTTGCATAATCGTGTTAGTTACTTTATCGTTGTTAGTAAAATGTATTCTGTAAAAGACGGTGGGTGCATGTTAAATCTGATAACACATTTATAGTAAAAAATAAAAAACGTAAAAGTGTCCAGAATATGCTAATAGATATTTTGAAAATTAGGTCTGTGATATTAATATATTTATTTTCTTTAATAGCTGTAAATACTTTAAAACCAGGCTGTATACTTTAAATACAGGTTTTATTGAGTAGGTAAGACATTTCAAACGTGTAGAGACCTATCAGATTTTACCATAGAACTTTCTGTTGTCGAATACTGGTTTCCATACAGACTTAAAGGATTTTCTCTATTAAAAAAAATTGAATAGGTTCGATTGGTTAGTGGGCTGTGTATCCCTTGTTCTACGCCGTTGACTATATTGAAGTTGTAGGTTTTCCTCTGAGGTAACATGAATTACTTAATAGAAAAGTAATTGTCCTTAGCAGGATGAAACGTCTTGTATCCGGAGTCTTTGTAAGAGAACCGTTCGCGAAGACATAGTACATTGAGCTTCAGAGAACTGTAGGCAAATTTGTCGTTCGTTTATCCATCAACAGGCATTTTTCTAGGACAAAGCGAATTTGTTAATACGCTGCTGTTTACTGACAATCTGCTGCCTGTAGAAACCAACGAAAATGATTTACAAAAAAGTGCTACATAATATATAACGGTGTTCGATTTAGTATAACCTACGAACTTCCACAATCAAAACGAAGGTGATAGCCTCCTGGGAAGCAATTCTGTAAGAGCTAAACTAATGATTAACAATCAGCTGATTGAACAAGTCTCTCACTTTAGCTACCTACGATATGATATATCATATGACGTAGACAATAAACTACATAAGTTTTAAATGTTGTGCGCACCATAAGAAGAACACTAAAAAACTAGACGCGAAAATATACTCAGCTCAAGTTTTACAAGCCTTATGCTTCTTTACGGAAATGAGTCATGGATAATCAGACAAAGATAAAAGCCGCACACAAGCAGCAGAGATGAAATTTCTAGTATCGGTCAAAGATGCTTCTAAGCAAGATCAATTTAGAAATGAAGAGATCAGAGAAGAGTTAGAAATATACAACTTAAATGAGAAAATAGAGTTGCATAGAAGAAATTGGAAGGATTATCTGGAGCGTATGGACGATCATGGATTACCAAAAGCGGGAAGTAGATACAAACCAGCTAGTAGAAAAAGAAACCAAAGAAAAGACCAAGTAGGGAGACCAAAGAAAAGATGGGAATAAATTCTGTGAAGCCGGAACAGGTTATCAAGGCCTATCCTTGTTGGGGAAGAAAAGGAAGACGAAGGAACCTGTAATAAGTCTTTCAAATTTTAACCAGTGTTCGAATAATTGAAGATTCAATAAACTGTCATTCCATACACGATAGAATATCATTCTATATTCTATAATACATGTTCATATCAATTCATGGATTTGAATATCACTGTGTCTACACTGTTCCATAACATTCCATACAACTACCTTTAAAATGTTGTGAATTATATTACATAATTGTTTAAACTACGCCACACAAATGATAAATCAATATTTTTATTTAATCATTTATATTTTTCCAGTTTGTAAATATTAAACAAAAAGATATTGACGCTTTCCCTGGCCTAGGTTTGAAAACCGTGCGTTGGTGATAAACCTAATAGTATAGCAAAGCTACGAATCAAAATTTAACTACAGACTATCTCCGACCTATTTTTCAAGTGTGAAACGCTAAGCCAGGCAATCAACAATATTAATACTACGCTTGCTTAACACTCATGCCGCAAGATGATTTAATATTAGCACGTGAATATTACGCACACGCGCGCGCGCGCGCGATTGCATAAGTTATGTGGGTCAAACGGGTGAACATCGACGCTTGCAAAACCCTATTCCCCGTTTCACAGCTTAAATAAGGTACTAAATCTGTTGGAGAAAAAAAAACCTTGAACGGTACGAGATCTCCGTTGGGGAAACCTCTCGCTCCCCTTCGTGCGATCCCTTACCTTGGGGCAAAGCAATAAAGTATGTGAAGCGTACGTTCTCAGTGCAACGTTCGCTCTCCGCGCTGCCGAGTGTACGATCGGCCGCTTTCGTAAACGTTCGTGACAGACGGAGAAACGTCCTGCGGGAGCCTTGTGCGATTTCGCACATAACGGTAACTTCTGTGCTCCAGTACAGACACTGCACACGCGGAGCTCATCAAGCGTCTGTGAGAGATCTCGTTAGAATTCGCGCGCGTGATTTCTGACATCATTACCGGCAACGGTTTCGTGTAAATAAATATTTTATTTTCGTTGCACAACTTAATCTGAATGTAACTATTAATTAATATTTATGAGAGTTTCTTAACTATTTATTTAACGAGTAACAATGCAGCGTATTTTCCGAGTTCTGTCGATTACCCCGCTGTATTCAATCGATTAAAAAAAAGTATATTAATTTGTGAATTTCCGTGTGGCACTGTCGGCTGGGATTATCAAGTCTGCGGTGTCAACAGTAGCATCAGGGTGACAACACCACGACGCATTGCGACCCAGGTCAGTGACGTTGTTCAAACCAACAACACGTCTAAACTTTAGACATTGTTGTTACAGACAAAAACATTACTATACAATCAATTAATATGTAGTGTCTTAAATGTTTGTAGCATGATTCAACGCGTTCTGGTAGTTCTGTGAAGCTGCATCAAAACGGTATTACATAAATTGCGCTCATATTATTTATTATACTATTTTACTGATAGTATAATCATCGATAGTATTGATAGTATTTGATAGTATATCATTATTTATTGGTATACTATTAAACACAGTTGTCTCGATTATGGGATTGCATTTTTTGATTATTAAGTATTAAGTCAGTAGTTCCACATGCACCGGTAACAGCTGTTGTATAGAATAGTACTTAATAAAGAAAGACAAATGACAATTTTAATGAAATCTGATGTTATGTATGAGTAATATTATATGTGTGCGTAATTAAATAATGGCATTTACTTAAAGAAAATACGTATGAATGTGATTAAGTTAGTAGTATAATTGAATAACAAGATTGTAGACTGTACAAATAAATAAGAAAAAGATGAACAATTTAAAAAATATGTTAAAATGTTTTCAGAAAATAGCAAATATGCTTATCAATGTGTAGGGGTAGGAATGAGAAACTGAAGTTATTATGAAATCCGAGTTTATGAATTTGCAAAGAACACTGATGGATAGGGCTATGTGTATGACAAGCACAGCAGGCGCCGACTTAAACGCAGTGACCTTGATCCTTTCACATGCAATATGGTGTCACAAGGCTAAACATAAACGTACAAACGCGCGCGCACATACACACATTCTCTCTCTCCCTCTCTCACTATCCCTCTCTCGCTTGTTTCTAATTCACACTCATACACAATTCACACATTAACTGCAAAATGATACATTCTAATATATCCAAAATATATTGAAATGAAGTACTATGAAGGAAATAAAAATTTATAATGAAATTTAGCTATTTATATTGTTTAATAACTTCCGTTCTGCTGATGATAAATATTGTATCTTTGTACGAAATCTCACGTTATGTAATACGTTTAGTACACTAACTGATCACTGTATATAAATACAGCCTAATGACCATTAATGAGCTCTAGTGCACCACAATAGTGTAATATAAACAATTAAATTTAATAAAATTCGATAAATGTTTTAACTATTCAATAATAACATCACAAACTTTTGAATATGAAATTTTTAGAGAATGTTAGAATTTTTAGGTCCTTAAACTTTTACTCTAAACGATCTCTTAAACTTTGAATGCACTCATTTTCATATGCTTGTGAGAATATGACAAACCCAAAAGTTGTCAAATGTGGCACGGTTCCATTGTTTTTTTTTTAACAAAATTCCTTATTAGATGACAACATCAGTAACAGTTTCAGATCGACATAGTAAAAAATCACGCAAATAAAAATTTGTTCTTCTAAAAGGTCTAAATATTTGGGCCTATATATTCCTATATATGTGTGTGTATGCGTGTGTATATATAGCATGTGTATGTTCGTGCGAAGGCTTTCACGGTGAATATCTGTTGTAGCAGGTTTTTGGGCACATCCGGGTACGTGATGTTTATGTTGTTCACGTTTCGTTCCGTAATCGCGGAGCGTATTCAAGGCTTACTGATGTTGATTTAGCTATGGCGCGCGTTTTATATCTTGCTTCCCTGACGAAACACACACACACAAACAGGACACACTTTCGATTTCAAAAACACAAAAATCTTGCCACGAACTAACAATATGACAATCAGACAGTACAGGAAAGGCATGGAGGTCTACCGGATGAAAGAGGCAACTCTCTCGTCAGAAATGAATACAGTAAATTAGGCTGAATACACGAACTTGGAAATTCATGACTGACGATTCTCAAATTAGCAAATAACGTATGGCCACAACACACTTATCCCTACGCTCGAACCATTTCGCGGCAACAATTACAAGAGAAGCAAGATATAAAACGCGCGCCGTAGCTAAATCAACATCAGTACGTCTTGAAAATGTTCCGGGATTACGGAACGAAACGTCAGCAATATAAACATCACATGCACGGATGTACCCAAAAACCTACTACAGCGTATGTGTACTTAGCGTACTCTTCATTTTTCTAACAATTGGTTTTCCAGTTACTTCAGCTTCAGAACATAGATTTTAACTCAGAGATTTATAGCGTACGAAATGCCGGGAATGAGTGGAGGTAGAGTATGACCAAGGGGGAAAATTGGGAAAATCCAAATAAACGATTGCACATAGGTGCGTTTTATGCTGTTTGGTACAAAATAAAGTACCGTTACTGAGTAATTATAAATCATGTACAGTAAGCTTTTGGATAAAGAAATTTACAAGTTACACTACGTGGCACTGCATTCGCTTACGTTCACCTACGTGGCACGTGTCACGTTCCATCTGTGTAAGTTATAAAATTGTTAAAATATTTTTAGGGTAAGTGTTATAAAGGATTTAACTTAATTATTAAAAGTTAAACACAATTTAGTGGTGAAATCTAATTTTTACTGAACTTGTATAGCAACCATTAACACGCAATTATACCGTCAATAAGCACTTTCGAGTCTCTCGGCTCATCTTCAGATTCTGTTCCAGCTGAAGATAAGCCGAGAAGCTTGAAAGCGTTTATGGACAGTATAATCGCGTGTTAGTGGTCGCAATACAAGTTTAGTAAGTTTGAAAGCGTTTATGGACAGTATAATTGCGTGTTAGTGGTTGCAATACAAGTTTAGTAAAGATTTAACTTAACATGTTATTAAACAATATTTGAAGTTAATATCAAAATAATTACATTTTTACGATAAACTACCTGCATGTTTACGCTAAACCGTTCACGTTTACGCTGAAACAACATTTTGTTTTACTACAGTCAAATGTTTAGACTATTTTAAAAACTAGAATTCTGAATGGCTGGGTTAAGACTCAAGTAATTAGTCACACTACTTGGTACAAAGCGCACCAAGTCACAATTTGATTACACCAAGTCGCACGTCATTCTGCACCTCAGTATGGACAATGTGTTTAACATAACATGTTTACGAGTAAAACTGATGAAACTAAATGCCACCGTTAGGTCCCAGGTCTCATCTGTGGTCGGGTAATTAATGCCGGTCTAACACTCTCCCTACTTGTTTACAACTTTGTCCTCCCAAACCCTTTCAGGTTAATGTATAACAAACGTAACTTAAACCTTAACTGTTATTACACTGTAGTCGTGTGTGTGTGTGTGTGTGTGTGTACGGTAAAACGAGAGGCTGTCGTTTCTTGAAATAATAACCTATTCAACTTAGGTACCCAGGTAATGTAGTTACCCGGGTAAACGTTTAATTATTACAGCAACTAATCCTAGTCACTTTATACTCATGAAATAATTAAAATTCAATTCAAATATCTTCTTCTCCTTGGTCATTCTCTTCTACCCCGAGTGTAGAGATTTTGGAGAAAGCTCTCCATCTCGTCCTGTCCATTGCCAAAACCCTGGCACGGACCCAAAATGCTCCTCTCTCTTCCACACTCTTGATGTTATCCTCCGATTTCGTTGTGGGCCGTCCTCTTCCTCTTCTGTCTTCTGGTTTTGTCTACCATGCTCGTCTCGGGTACCTTCCCTCATTCAACCTGCAGACGTGGCCAAACCAACGCAGTTGTGAGCTTTTAATTTCATCATCTAAAGAGAAACTCTTCAAATTCTTCCGGATGTTAACGTTTCTCATCCCATCTCTACAAGTTTTCTTCTCAATTATCTTCAGAAATCTCATGTCCATTGCTTGTATTCTGTTTTTATGTCAATCACTCAGAATTCATGACTCGCAACTGTACGCCAATGTTGGAGCATATAGAGATTTGTATATTGCCAAGTTTGTTTTCTGTGACACTTTGATTTTCCCATTCACTTATTAAATAATTAGAATTCAATTGAATTATATGAATTAAAATATAATTTACAACTACTCAGAAGTAATGTCGACAAACTTCTGATATAATATATAGTGGTTATTTTATTCACTGTTACTTAAAGTATAATTCTATGACATTATTGGCACCGCTTTGAATGCATATTATTACAACGATCTTCGTGTTGTACGTGAAAACAAAATAACTAACACCAATGAAGAAATTTCTTTTACAAACTTTATTTAAGCAAAGAGCAATAAACAAACAAATCATTTTTATAAAATAATTCAAGTTCTCCAACAAACTATAATAAATGTCGCCTTATTACTGTTCCGCACTAATCAGCACAATGACCACTTCACCACAATACACCAATCCGCACTTGAATATCGTCAGGTATAAACTGAACTCCTAAGCCGGCCACTGACGCTAATATATACATCACAGAGGTTTAACAATAACCTTCCATTCTTCAGGGAGCGCGCCGACATAATTTGTGTAGTTACAGGCGCTCGAACACAGTGAAGACTAGGTCAGTTCACGACCTTGTCACAGACGCTGCGTCTGGAACAGCTTCAAATGATGGCGGGTACACGCGTTGGGCTAGTCGAGAAACCAGTAGAACGACAATCTTGAATTTTCAAGAGCGTTACGTATTTGTCTTTCATCTTAACGAATGTAGAACTATTATGTATACTTTGACTAAAGACGACTCAACATGAAGGCGACTTAGATTAGAGGGAGTTGTACTACCAGACGCATATTACCATAGTGAGCTACTGAATCGTTCGGACATTGTAAGATTCACAAAGGCTCAACGAATACAATGCCTAGGTCACCTAGAGTGGATGGATGATTAGCGTATGCCACGTTAAGAAAATTCTGAGGGTGCAAGTCTATAAAAGCAGAAAGAGGGGCCGAGCTAGGATAAGATGGATTGATGGTCTACTAGAAGACCTCAGAAGAATGGATGTGAGGGGCTACAATAAGATGGCAATGGACAGGAGACTTTGCAGAAGCCATTGATGTCTGAAGTCAGGGCTCACATTGGGTTGTAGTGCTGAAGAAGAAAAAGATTTTTACATTACATGTTTGCTGCCTTGAGAAGTCATCGTGTTTGTAACATATATATAATAGGGTTGCTACAGCTAGTGCCGACTCCCTTCCTTCAATCTGGCTTTTCAATTCTCCCCATGTTCCCATTGTCCTTCCTCAAGCCTCATAGATTCATCCACTTCGTCCTCCAAGATCTTCTCGGTTTTCCCATTTTCCTCCTTCCTAATGGACTCCATTCCGTCACTTCGTTGATCCACCTATTTTGGGCTCTCCGGACATGACCGTACCACACCAATCTTTTTTATTCGATGTAGTCAATTACAATTCTTTCCGTTTTCATTCTTCTTCTAGTCTCCTCTTTTGTTATTCGGTCTGCTCTCGTTATTCCACAGCGCCTCCTCCAATACTGCATCTCTGTTGCAAGAATCTTTCTTTCATTCTTTTTGTTAATAACCCATATTTTTGCTGCATACGTCATAATACTTTGGACGCGTTTGTAAGATAAGGAGTGTAAAGAAAATAAGAAGTTCTTTGTATTTCTGATATCACTGATTTCTTGAGCGTGTAGTCTGCATGTGTCTACTCATTTTCGAAAAAAGTAATTTTTTCACACATATAACTCGTTTTCTCAGCACATCAGTAAAGATACCGTCGTAAAAATTTAACAGCTAGTTTAGTACTACGTACTAAACGTATACTGGATCTAGAAGAATTAAGATTGATCAAATAGTTTTATGAATAATCTTCTATGGAATAATAAATACCTCACACAAGAAGTAAAAACTAGGTTTACAAAAGCACAATATGTCCATAAATATCCTACGCATTAGAGACCAAGCCAGATACAGCAACAACTTAAAGAAAACGCTAAATATAGAAATGACTATATTACGGAGGATACTAGGAAAGACAAGGTACGATAGGTTGCCAAACAATAGTAAAAGAGAGACGTATAATGTAACAGATATTAATTGTTGGATTGCGAAAAGAATAAGAATATGGAATGAACACAATCATATCAAGAACAGATGACACAAGGCTAGTGAAAAAGGCAAGAGATAGGCAACCAAACACCAAGAGGAGCACTCGTCGGCCAAGGAAGGGGTGGACTGACTGCATGTAGGACCGTTGATATAGAACAGGACAGAGTTTTAACAAGGAAGTTAAAGTAAAGAAGAAGAAGAAGAAGAAGAAGAAGAAGAAGAAGAAGAAGAAGAAGAAGAAGAAGAAGAAGAAGAAGGAGGAGGAGGAGGAGGAGGAGGAGGAGGAGGAGGAAGTAAAGAAGAAGAAGAAGAAGAAGAAGAAGAAGAAGAAGAAGAAGAAGAAGAAGAAGAAGGAGGAGGAGGAGGAGGAGCAGCAGCAGCAGCAGAAGAAGAAGAAGAAGAAGAAGAAGAAGAAGAAGAAGAAGAAGAAGAAGAAGAAGAAGAAGAATTTTATTTAATATTACTAAAAGAGGGAATACTGAAAATTATTGTTTTTAGAAAACAAATTATAACTAATGTTGTAACATGCAGATTGCTGAGATTGCAGATCCGTAAACTCAGATAAACGTGACTAAATTCCACAAAAAATCCAACCACATATCTTTATCCCATTTGAGACAAATATCTGCAATTTAACATTGTTATTTAAGAATGCCGGATAAATTGGCAAAGAATTTACTTTCTTTAATGTCGATTCATTTGAGTGCACAAAATTGAATTATTTGGCTGATAATTTTCACCTAAAATATTGTTATCCATGCAAATTGTTTTTTAAGTGAAATCGCGTATTAAATTATTTCAAACACACTTTGCTATTGGCTGAGCAGAAACTGTTTGTTTTGTCTACGCGTTCAAAAGTTGCTCTCATTGTATATGTTTTTGTTACTTAATAGAAATGAAAATACTTTTCAACAGAAAATACAAACGTCAGCAAATGTGTGAACGTATGTTTCGTTATTTGAGTTGGCAAGCCTGTGTTTGTACAACTGACTTTGATAAAGTAAACAGTCCCACCCACAGAGTGTGTATTTTTTATAGCATTCTGCCGCTACCATTCGTATAAGTGAAATTCTTCTTTCACCTAAAAGAAGTCTGTCAGGAACGTTATGTTTACAAAATTTTCATGGGTAGAAGACTATAAAAAACATCATAATTAAAACTATAAAGTTGAATTTTTTATTTTTATTGTTACCCTGTGTTCATACGATAACATTTCATTTAAGTCATACTTTAAAAACCAACATTTTAAATACTTATTTCAAAAATAATTAACAATTAAATGAAATACCAAAATATTACTAATAACTGTGTTTATACTGATATATGCAATGAAGCCTACTTTGTAAAAACATTAAAAACGGTTTTTTCAAAAGATAAATTATAATTCATATTTATAATAAATTATTAATTATTATTTATAAATAATAATGTATTATATTAAATAAATATTATATTAATTATAAATATATAATTTATATATATATATATATTAATTAATATTATACATAAATAATGTGTATTTATAAATAATAAATTATAATTACAACCAACATGTAATTGAGACGTTTGCCTGTTTATACGCTTGCGTACAAGTGATTGCAGTGAAGTTTCAACATTTCGCTCTTGCCGCGATGCGGAAAACACACATTACTATACATTGTGTTTTACAATGTATGCGAGCGTGCCTGTGTATGTTAATTTCACGAAAACTATTGTATAATGCTACAGATATAATATGCAATAGAATTACACAACACATATAAGAAATTGAACTAAATTCTTGCATTCCCTTTGAATAATGTAAATTTAAATTTCTCTCCCGATAGTTTCGTTTCTTCTTCACTTATCGCGTCTTTGCTATTCTCGAATAATCTGTTCCTACCTCTCCATTGTACTCTCAACTTTTCTCTGCTCCTTACCGCATCCTCTTCTCCTATCTAATGTGATTTGGAGGAGTCTGTACACTTTACACTACATGAATCGATGCGATCTGCTTTTATTTCTTCACATATTATATTCTGTTCGAATAAATTGTAAATCCTTTACGTCTTACTGACTACTAACTTGCTAAAGCTGTTTGTTATTATAATATTGAGATACCTCGCGCTTACAAGTATTTTAAGCGCCGCAGGTACAAGTGTTTTAAGCGCTTATAAGTATATTGCCCGAGGTATTTATAGTAGACAGCAATTCTGACATGCCAGATATTGTTTAGTTTTGTTAATTCGTATATAGTGTCCCTTTTTAACCTATCACTTTTTAGTCTGTTTTCACGACCACGTAAATTTGATCTGCAGTGTCTTCGTAATTTTTCACTCGTTATTAACATATAACACACTCGTTAATTACTAGCTGATTGCGGTAGTAATTAACATTTATTTGTATGACGTTTTTATTATTGCAATAATTTTCGGCAATAAGTTTGCATCACCATACGCGTTTAAATGTCCTTATTCTAATGGTGTTTTTAGAATTGTGTTATGTGTTTGTTAACAGGTAAAAAACATATTTGTTAATTTATTTTAATCCTGTCAATACCTGATTCAATAATAAAACCAACAATTCATACGTACGCACATCTCCCCCATACGTAGTACAATGCAGGTTCGTGCTGTTTCACACACACAGACACACAAGCAGTGATTTACACTCTACACAATTCGGCCGGGCAGGTGTACCCTTTGGACAAGTTACCGCATGTCTACGCCTGTACTTTCACGCACAAAATTTTTAAAACTATTTCCCTACACTTTATACACTAATTATTTGCAAAACACTGCCCTGGGTAAATGCAAATATACGTATTTCTGCAATCGATTTCGAAGTTATTATGTCAGTTACTGGAAAATTTTGTTCACATTATTTGCTAATAAAATGATTACGTTAGCAACTATTTATTAAAATGTTGTTATTAATAATATAGATTTTAATACAATCAACACACACAGAATTTGGTAAAACTAACGTGAGATTTATCATGAAAAATTAATTAATTTTGTTGACGAACTGAATAAAGTACATAACCACGACATACTACAAGTGATGACCACAACTATATTTGATTAAACTCAGCTTCACATGCTGAAATCACATACTGTTTGTTAACAGTCCCAAATTCAGGTGTTATTTTCTACTAAGACTACAGCCACTTAAGAGCACACTGCAAAGACAGGACAACGTAATCGTCGTGGCAGTGGCGGTGGTAGTGGCCGCGGTTAACTATTTCTTCTCATACCGTTCAAAACACAGCTGATTAAGTCACCGACATTTCCTTTTGTCATTAACACAAAAATCTTATTATTTACTTTTCACAATTTTTCTAAATGCTAATGTAAGTAGGTTTACTTACTGAGGCATATCTTTAAATTCTAAACAACGTAAATTTGACGGTACATTTTAGTTCCGCCCTCTTTAAGAAACCTAACATAAATATACTATTGAAAAAATATATGTCCCAATTTACTTAATTATGTGTTAATGGAATGTTATACTATTATCAACATAAAAAGTAATATCTGTCACCCAAACATTTTACAAAAATACAAAACAAATAAAGACTGTCTTCTAATTGATAACTGTCAAATATATCAAAATTTATATTTTCCAAAATCAGAATTTGTAGATATAAACTGTATATGCCTTATATAAAAAAAGAGAATAAATAACCAAAATTTACTTCTGCAAGCGCAAACAGCTTCTAGTCTGTTACCTTGCAATACACACACGCGCGCCAGTATACATATATTTACATATTTACCTAGGGCAGTATTTTGTAAATAATTAGAGAGTAGGATAAATAGTTTGAAAAATTCAGTGCGAGAGAGTACAGGCGTAGACACACGGTAGCCTGTCCAAATGGTACACCTGCCCGCCCGAATTGTTTACAGTGTAAATCACTGCATGTGTCTGTGTGTGTGAAAGAGCACGAACCTACATGTGTGAAACAGCATTGTACTACGTATTGTAGATGTGCGTACGTATGAATTGTTGGTTTTGTTATTAAATCAGGTTTTGACAGGATTAAAATAATTAATAAATATGTTTTTCACCTGTTATCAAAGACATAATATAATTCTAAAAATTCCATTAGAATAAGGACATTTAAACGCGTATGGTGATGCAAAATGATTGCAGAAAATTATTGCAATAATAAAAACTTCATACAGATTAATATTAATTACTACCACAATTAGCCAGTAATTAACGAGTGTGTTTTATATGTGAATGACGAGTGAAAAATTACGAAGACAATGCAACCACTCGCCTAAAGATCAAGTTTACGTGATCGCCAAAACAGACTAAAAAGTGATAGGTTAAAAATGGACACTATACACGAATTAACAAAACTAAACAATATCTGACATGTCAGAATTGCTGCCTACTATAAATACCTCGGACAATATACTTATAATTCCTTAAAACACTTGTACCTCCGGCGCTTAAAATACTTGTAACGCGAGTTATCTCAATATGCTAATAAATCGCTTTTGCAAGTTAGTAGTCTCTAAGACGTAAACGATTTACAATTTACCGAAAGAAAATAATATGTAAAGAAATAAAAGCAGCTCGTATCGATACAGGTAGTATAAAGTGTATAGACTACTCATATGTTTGTGAGTTTAATTATCTGGGATATAACATCTCATACAACGTTGATGCCGATTGGTTTAATAAACTATCAAAGTTTAGTTCCATCTGTGGGACAATTCATAGAAATTTACGAAATAAAACTCGGAAGGAAATCCGTATGAAATTTTATAAAACAGTAGCTGTTCCGACATTCCATTATGCAAGTGAGTCACGGACCCTCGGTAAAGGGGAAGAAAAGAAAATTCAGGCTGCCGAAATGAGATTTCTGAGAAGTGTCCAAGGATTCTCCCTTCTGGATAGGAGAAGAAACATAGACATTAGACAAGACTTAAAGATCCAGTCTTTAAATGAGACAATTAAGGAGTATAAGAGTAGATGGTGTGGACATGTGGCCCGAATGCCAGATACTAGATTGCCTGTGGCAACTCTCACGTACAAGCCGAGTGGACGGAGGGATGTTGGTAGACCGAGGAGGAGATGGGTTGCGGAACAGGCCAACTAGGGCCTAATCCATGTAGTGAAGATGATGATGATGATGACTACTCACATGGTATTAGATGAGGGAAGAGGATTTAGTAAGGAACAAAGAAAAGTTAAAAGTACAATGGAGAGGTAGGAACAGATTATTCGAGAGCAACAAAGACGCGACAAGTGAAGAGGAAATTGTAGCAGAAGTAAAATCTACATTGACATTATTCAAAGGGAATTCAAGAATTTAGTTCAATTTTTTATATGTGCTGTGTATCCATACAACACAGGTACGCGCGCATACATCGTAAAAGGCAATGTATAGTAATGTGTGTGTACAGTGTGCCTTACTAAGAAACGGAAATTATTTGAGAGCATATTCTACTATTGGAAGTTAAAAAAAGTGTAATATACAGTGTGCTTGGAAAATAGGACACATATTTTAGGAATACATTCTATACGTTGAAATATAGAATAAAATTTATATAAACAAAAGTCCCAAAACTCTACGTTTTAGATTTATAGCTTGCAAAAAATTTCACCTTGATTTCTGCTGCAACGCTACAATTAATTCCGACTGCAATTCTTGGAACTCAAATTTAATGGTCTATTTGGTGGTTGAGAACATAAAAAAATGAATAAAGGCGGTCCCAAAACTATATCTTGAGTACAGAAATGTGTTACAGAAATTGAGTTACAATTTTACATTCATTTATTTGTAATTCATCATCATCTTGACAACACTGCATAGGCAAGGTGCTGCCTGTTCTTCCTTCAAAACTCCTCCAGCCATATCTTCCTGAGTACACACACACACACACACACACACACACACACACATGTGTCCCATAGGTTTGTTCACCTTGTTATTTTAATTAGCATCTGTAATTAAAACTTTGTCGTGTTTACTTGCTAAACTGCTTATTGTCATATTCCGGCCGACGCCTTTTATTGTTTTCACCATTTTAAAGTTCTAAACCACGACCTATAGGACTAGTTTACGACTAAAATGGCGGAAACCACTAAGGTCGCGGTTTAGGACTTGAAAATGGTGGAGCACTGAAAGGCCTCATCCGGAACATGACAAATAGCAGTGTAGCAAGTAAACGCGACAAAGTTCGAAATATAGGATTGTATTTCCAGACTTGTTTGGCCAGTCTGGAATCTGACGTTCTTTATAAGTGTTCTTTCCACCGTTGTTTGTACTCTTTTAATTTCTCAGTTAAGTTAAAAACCTGTAACTCTTCTCTTATGGCCTCATTTCTTATACAGACAACTTTAGAACACCCTTCAAAGCCTCTTAAGAATACCATTTCCGTAGCCTCTATTTTACTGCCTTGTCTTTTGGTTGTCCATTTATTTGCAATTTAAACAAGTAAATTCACATAAACATAAGTTAGTGAGTTTTCTGACACTAATTGTTTGAGATATACAAAACGTTTCAGTGAAGCTATCCAAGATACAGTTTTGCGACCCTACTATTTTAATTTGCCAGGTCAAGAACCATATGGAACCATCAAATTTTTCCCTTAATTAAAGTTTAAAGAATTTCTGTATGGCTTAATTGTAGCCTTTGGGTAATAATAAAGGTGACATTTTTTGGAAACCATAAATCAAGATCGAAGCGTTTTCGGACATATGTTTGTAAGCCACGGCCGACTTACTAGATGGATACTTGCTCTACAAGAGTATCAAATTACATGGGAATACATACCGGGGAGAAAGAATATCGCAGCTGACGTCCTATCCAGAATAAACATCCAAGACCAAACTTTCGAAGGAGAAAAAGAACAGATAGCCAAGGTGTACCACATACTGAAGAGTAGAAAGGACTTGGAAAATATCATACATGAATTAGTTGAAAATCAAAAATCGGATCCTAAATTAATGAACATTCAGAAGAGAGTCCAGGAGGGAGAAAAAACCATATTAAAATTTTATTGCATACATGACGATATACTATTTATGAAAAAAAAAATGTTAAGCGTGGAAAATGGAGGTTGGTAGTCCCAGCAACAATGGAAGACCAAATAATAAGAGATTACCATATACGCTACGGCCATATGGGAGCCATGAAGATTGTCAAGGCACTAGAAGAGAGAGTTTATATAAAAAGTATAAACCGGAAGGTCCAGAAAAGTATTCGAACTTGTAACATTTGTCAGATGGTGAAAAGTAACAATGAAAAGAAAGAAGGGACAATGATACCTATAATGTCAACTTGCAAATTAGAAAAGATATTCCAAGATATATGTGGACCATTCCCAAGGAGTGTGGGAAGACGTAAATTTAAATTTATCATTATTATGCTTGACCATTTTACGAAATATAACAAGCTGTATGCCACTAACCGTGCTACAACCAAGAAAATACTCGAAATCATTATCAACCAATTTGTACCAGAAATAGGGAAACCATCAACCATCATTACTGACCATGGTACCCAGTTTAAGGGGAGGATGTGGAAAGAAAAGCTTTTGGAACATAATATAAAAATTTATAAGATATCAGTATACCATCCCAACAGCAATCCTGCTGAGAGACAATTAAGAGAGGTGGGTCGTATCGTAAGAACCTACTGCCATGACAAGCAAAGAGAATGGCCAAAATATTTAGAATCCACTGAAGAGTTTTTAAACATCTCGTACCACAATTTTGTAGAAAACACTCCATATACTATGATGTTTGAGAGAGCTCCACATAGAGAAATACAAGACATAATTAATTTCCCCACCGATCCGGAATACCAATTTGAATTGAAGAAGTGTTACAGCCGAATAATGGAGAAAATAGAAAAACCCCAAAAGGTCAAATATTTAAAACAACGACCAAAGCCTATTAAATACCAAGTAGGGGAGAAGGTTTTAATCAAGAATCGAGAACTACCCAGTACTACAGAAGGCATAGCTAAAAACTATTACTATTGTATGTGGGACAATATATAATAACCAAGGATAATGGCAACAACACATATGAAATCATTAACCCTATTACTAAGAAGGTCAAGGGAGTTTATAATCAAGTATCAATCAAAAAGTTCCATGAAGACAATCTATGAATTACTGAAAAAAAAATAAATAAAGAAAAAAACCGACAAAATTCCAAATAAAATAAGGACATCTTATTTAACATAATTATGAGAAATATAATTTAGAATAAGAAGAAAAATAACAAATGATTAAAACAGAAATTGACAAAATTCCAACAAACGTAGAAGAATAAATGGAAGAAGAACTCAAAATAGAACCATCAAAGGTATCACAAGAATAAGAAGGAGAGACAACTCTTTAAGAATTATTAGTATGAAAACCAATTAATAAAATTCAATAAAATAGCCAAGTATTGGAGATAGTAAGTGAATAGTAGAAGGAAGAATTAATAAGGAAAGGTAATTTGATCTGAGTTAAAATAAAGTGAATAGTGCCTAGAGTATTATTATTATTTGTTATTAGTGGAAGTCACAAGATGACTACCTGATAAGGTTTATTAATGAAGATTGACTGTAGAATAATTCCAGCAATCATTTAACTGGGCAGAGTTAAATTCTACTTTATTTCAAACTGTAGAAAGGATTCCTGAAGTATGTGCTATACCTAATGTGACACTCCGTATGAACATAGGTCGGCAAGTGGTTGTCGTCGAATAACGCCTAAGGGGCACACACAAGTGTGTCTTGTTTTTCCGTCAACGGAAAAGTGAGTTTCTACACTAGAAATTCTTGAGTCAAAAATTTCGTGTCACATTTGTTGTTATATTCTTCTGTGCAACAAATTAAAATAAATAGTTCCAAAAACTATACCATTAGTACTTCCTAAAAAAATTATCGTAAAGTCCGGAAAATTTGAACCTGAAATTCAAAATTTAAGTTTGGTGTAAATTAATTTTCTTAAGTTAAGAAGAAACAAATACACACTTTTGTAACAAAATTTGTAAAACGTTCGAATTTGAGAAAAAAACTGTATAAGTAATGGCAATTAAACACAAACAAAAGTTTAAAACTTAGAATTTTAATTTAGAGAAAAACAGATTAAGACTTGGCAGAAAAACGTTGTAATTAATGTTGGTGAACAAATGTTGATAATAAAAGGAAAGTTAGAAAATAAAACTTGAGTACTCAAAGTAAATAAATAAATCACATTAAAAACTCATAATGAAGTTAACTTTTTGAAAATTGTCCGTAATGTGCGCTGATAATTTATTTTTATAATTTTATTTTTAATACAAAATGTTTTAAACATTTTATTTACCTCAATTAAATTTTAAGACTCTTGTGTAGTAACTACTACATTTTGTGTAGTAACTTTCCACTCCTTGTGTCGTTGTAAGTAGTGAAATCTATTTTTACAGATAAATACGATAATACGATGGTCAGTTGAAATGTTCGCCGAGCGACGTCTGTAGCTTAGCGTTACAACCAAAACGTTTTTTCCTGTGTTGCAAGATTCATATTTCTTATAAACGCCTATAATTAATAATAAAGAAGTATAAACAAGGGAGTAAACAAGTATCTACAAATTTATTCATTGTATATCAGATGTTCGTAATTAACGTGTAGCGTGGTTTAATGGGCAAAATCAAACGTCGTTCTGTGATTGAATTCTTTGTTAAAAACTGTCTAGCACTAATAGAAATTCACAACTGAGAGGTAAATGTGTTAGGAGATGCCGCGCCTTCAATAACAATAGTCTGTAAGCAGTGGGCAACCAAAAAGCGCAACAACTACAGATATCGTTAACAAAAATGTCGTACACGATGCTGGAAGACCGACGATTGAGATGCTGATATCATAGTTATTCACATATGTATATGCTGATATCATAGTGTCACATTAATATGTCTATCATATTTTAAGTCAAGAACTTAGTGTGAAAAATCTTTGTACAAATATGGATGTTGCATTTGGAGTTGTTGCACTTTTTGGTTGTCTACACGGAGATCGTCTTAAGAGCTTGTATGATCAAGTTTAAACATGTAAGCTCACATACAAACTATTGTAGTTTTTGAAGGTGCAGCAACCCCTAACACATTTGTCATTTTGTTGTGAATCTTTATTGGCGCTGATAGACCCTTTTTGACAAGGAATTTGTGGTTTCTCCGTTTTTTCAGAACACGCGTGGCACGTAAATTTCAAACAGCCAGTAGACAATGAATAATTTGGCAAATAGATATGGAAATTAACAGATGTTCAAACGAAATATGAATCTTACAATAAACTGAAAATTTTAGTTCTGCTGCTAAGTTATAGATGTCGCTCCGTGAACTTTTCAACTTACTCTGGTACTAATAATAAACAGGATTAAGTTTGATTAAAATCTGCGACTTTGATTTAAAACTATTTCTGGTAATTTTGGTCAGTTTTGCTTTGAACTAAAGTAACATTACTTAAACTTTTGTTTGCTTCCAATTGAATTTAGTTATTTAAGTTACCTCAGAATTAAACGTTTTTTAATTTTTAGAAGATTGATTTACGTGTTGCTAATTTAGCAAAGTAATTTTACACCAAACCTAAAAGTTGTGGTTTTTGACAAAACGTTTTAGACACGTTAAAAACAAATGTTTGCAACGTAAAAAGTTACAATAATGGGTAATGTTTATTGATATGTTTCAGTTAATTAAAGTTAAAAAACCCTAATGTTGCCCACAAAATTTGTGCTCTTAGAATAGATGCTTAAATTATTTCCTTTACTTCGCGCGCGTTGGTGTACGTAGACAGAAAGAAAGAGAGGGAGAGACAGAGAGAGAGAGACAGAGAGAGAGAGAGAGAGAGAGAGAGAGAGAGGGGGGGGGAGAGAGAGAGAGAGAGAGAGAGAGAGAGAGAGAGAGAGAGAGAGAGACAGACAGACAGACAGAGACAGAGATAGAGAGAGTAGGAGTGTGTGTGTGTTTGTGTAGGAGTGGTTAAAAGAACTGCAATCTGTCGCAGAAGCTTGACTCGCGATCACACTTTAGCAAAGTTTTACAAAAATAAACATAAAACATATTGTTACGACGGTCTCACTGATCGTCGTATGGTACAGTGGATATCAAAGTACAGATACCAATGAAATCACTAATTACCAGCTTTAATGAGTCACAAATAACAATTTGAAATCAACAAGATAGTCTTATACAGTAATTCGCGTTAAATTTGTCTACACGCAATTATAATGTCAACTGTAAAGATTTACGGAGTAATTATAACACAATAATCATTTTCCACAACAACCACTTGACCCGCACTGAGTAAATCTCCTAACGGAAATAACTCACTAAGACAGCCGCTGTTGTTTATATAGCCTGCAGATGTTTCAGAATAATGTTCCATAATTTGCGTCGTTAACAACAAGTCCTCTCGAAGAGTCTAGAGGGTACTTTTCTGTGCGGCCTTGACAGAGACACGCACCTGCTCGGCTAGCCGAGAAACGTATATAACGACACTCTTGACTGTTCGAGAGCGTTTCTCCGTAACAATATATTATACTAAAAAATTATATACAGACTAGCCACTCATAGAACACGAAGAAATGTCGTAGTGAGCACAATTCTCTTAGGTTGTTGTGTTTGGCATTGTTACAGAATGATGCTTCTTTCTTGCAGAATGATTAGCATGTAATAATGTCTCGTGTCAGTCAAGAAAGTTGCTTTTCACGGGTGTAAATGTATTGCCTGCAAGTGGTGAGCGCAGAATCGCATCCCGTGTTGAAAGTGTCCGCCATGAGTACCGTACTACGCTATCTCTCGGGGTTGCTGGCATCTTGTAACTGCTATTGTGTTCTGTGCTTCAAATGTCGACTTTAGGCCTTCGGATATAACAAAAGCTACGTCAGTGACATGATTACGTGTGTGAAGAGACCCGAGTCTCTACGAGGATGCCGCATCGCAGAAAGAGCGAAATGTTGGAGCTTCATGGCAATCACTTGTACGCGCAAGCGTATAAGCAGGCAACTTGTCAATTACTTGTTGGTTGTAATTATAATTTACTATTTATAAACATACATTCATTTAATAATACACTGCCATAATAATTCATTTAATATAATTTAATATTATTCATAAATATTAATTAATAATTTATTATAAATATAAATTATAATTTTTGTTTTCTAAAAGACGTTATTAATATATTTACAAAGTAGGCTTCATTGCATATATCAGTATAAACACAGTTATTAGTAATATTTTGGTATTTCATTTAGTTTTTAAGTATTTTTGAAATAAGTATTTAAAATGTTGGTTTTCAATGTATGACTTAAAGGAAATGTCATACTATGAACACAGGGTAACAATAAAAATAAAAAGTCAACATTACAGTGTTAAATATGATGTTCTGTATAATTAAAAGTTCTCCCCTTGCAAATTTTGTAAACATAACGTTCCTGACAGACTTTTTTTAGGTGAAAGAAGAATTTCATTTATACGAATGGTAGCGGCAGAATACTATAAAAAATACACACTCAATTGTGGCTACAATGGGCGCACTGTTTACTTTATCAAAGTCAGTTGTACAAACACAGGCTTGCCAACTCAAATAACGAAACATACGTTCACACATTTGCTGACGTTTGTATTTTCTGTTGAAAAATATTTTCATTTCTAGTAAGTAACAAAAACATATACGATGAGAGCAACCTTTGAAGGCGTAGACAAAACAAACAGTTTCTGCTTACCCAAATCGCAAAGTTTGTTTGCAACAATTCAATACGCGTTTTACTTAGAACAATTTGCATAAATAACAATATTTTAGGTGAAAATTAAATCCAAATTTTGTGCCCTCAATAAGTTAACAATAAATAAAATAAATTCTTTACCCGTTTATTTGGCATTTTGTGACGATTTTAAAAGAGGAAAAAATGAAATAAAAGAAATTTAAAATAATTTAAAATCTCACATTAAAACAGAACATAAACCCCTAATGAAAATGATAATGTAACCCCGCCATAATACCAAAAATAAATAGTTTTAAAAATAAAAAGATTTCTATAATAAAATTGCGATAACACCCCTTAATAATTAACCCGGCTTTAACCTGCCGAAACCGGAATCAACACGCATAATTACCCGTGAATATGACTAATAATTGTATTAAATCGGAACTTGATAAAAAACATAATGATGTACAATAATAAAATAATAAGTAAGAGATACCGTAGTATAATTAAATATAGTTAAATATGTCAGAGGATAAACGAGTAAATATTAATCGAATATGGAACTACTTTTATGCTGAATAGTAAGTGAAGCGAGATTACTACTCTACCCCTTAACTAATAAACCACTTGCAATGGAGCGGTCGAAGTGTAAACAGCATACTGCCGAGATGCGGTATAATAATTATATTTTCAAAAGTAAATAAACTCACAGTTGAGAGGTAGCGGCACTAAATATAAATTTAAACAACATGTGAACCGCGAATATAATCTACAAGTATAATTAAAGTAAATATGTAGTGAACAAGTGAGTTTGAATGAGAATTGAGCGTCTATGACATCTCTGGGAATCTAAACAATAAAGTGTATGTAATTAGAAATATGGTGAAATTATAATGTGAAACTCAATAAATAAATCAACATGTGACGTGATTACAAGTGAATAAAACTTTTGTGTAAAAGTCCAAAACAACAAGCGATTACTACAACTTATTAAAAAAGGAGAGAACCAGGAGTCACCATGACTAAAATGACTTCCAAACTTCACCAACAACAGAAACCTGATCTTCAGAAGAAAACTACAAGACACCAGGACAACCGAGAGAGTCGCCGATTCGCCGAGGATGATACCCACAGGTGACACTGAACTTTGAATTCAGTGGTTCAAAACTTGAAGTATAATATTGTATGATAAACGCTAAATAGATAAAAACTGAACGTTAAGTAAAACAAGAAAGACAGATTTAATTAAATTAAATGTAATTTCATGTTTAGCAATAACATGAGTTAATTTAAATAATTTTTGGTTAAATAAAGCAGTATTTAAGATAACACAAGAATAAATATTATGAATGTAATATCATATGCTGAAACGAAGTACTCGGATCCGAGGGTATTAATAAAAGAAAAACTATGCTAACTCAGTACTAAATTACTCTAATTCTCTTTGTACAAGAGGTACAAATGTTTTATCTTTAATATACTCATTGCTAAATTTATGTAATAAAGAGATGTCATGGTTATCCAAAAGGTGAGTGAATATATCTACCAAATCCCTTGTCAATATCCCTCAATTCACGGGACCCTATTTAACATTTGTGTACGTAATAGTTATTTATGATTTTGTAAAGATTATGGCAGCCTGTTTAATTGACCTGAGCCAATTAACCAGGTTCCCGAATTGTAACGTGTGCAATACGTTACAATTTTTATACGAAAAACTAAGGAGAGGTTGTATACTACTAATGTTAAATTTCAGATATTTGTCTTGAAATGTGGTAAAGATAAGTCATGTTTGTCTGAGTTTACGGGTCTCCAATCTCAGCAACCTGCATCTTACAACATTATTTATAATTTGTTTTCTAAAACAATAATTTTGGATCATAATTGTGGTAGTAATATTTAAATAAAATGAAAACGACTTGATCAATTTTAATTACTCTAGATCCAGTATATGTTTAGAACACAGTACTGAACTAGCTGTTAAAATTTTATAACTGTATTTTTACTATATGGTTTACTATATTCTGCACGTTGCAGAGAAGAGACTAGGGATGCGTGGCGTACTAATCTTACACACTAAAAAGAACATCTTGTTCTATTCCATAAGGTATTCTTCATGTGCTTTTACCTTCCACTAAGAAGAGATAACTTGAAGTAGAGATTAATCACCATTAGTGTTAACTGGTTTTTGTTTTCAACCGTTCGAAACAAGCAGTTGCTAAAAACACGTTTTTTCAGTTCAATACATGTAGTTTTATTTTTGGATTAATCGTATTATAAGGTAAGCGTTTGGTTAAAAAAAGAATAAAACAGCATGTGATAAACTAAAATAAATTTTTGGGATTATTAATCAAAACCACAAAAACTATAATCGAGAAGGCACTGCTGTTGTCGCCATTTTTTTTAGGCTTGTTTTCTCCACGGCAGTACCATATACCTTATACTTTACCTTGTGTAATATAAATTCTTAGTAGTGACCGTTGATTAATAAATTTTAACGGTGGAAGGTTTAGCGAGTATTGCTCAGTAAGAAAAACACAAATTTTACAAATTAAAAATTTTTTATTTTTCAAATTTTTGCAACTATTTGTGTGTTTGGCGTCGTAACAACTCAAAACAATTGCCCTGCTTATGACAATAAATATTGTCGAAATGTCGACACATATAATGTAAAATGTTTGTTATACTTGTTGACCGATTTTCGCTAAGCCTTCCATCATTAAAAATATAGTATATAGTAATACAGTGTATTATGTCTATCGGCATTTATCATGTCTCGTCAGACGGTTTGAAAAATTTAGTTTCTTTTCTTATGACTTTCAGGAGATATTAATTCTATTAGTACTTCTGTTAAGTCGAAATTCTAAATTATGTATACTCATGACAGAACTAACATCACACTGTTTTCTTCTTTTCCTTCCCCCAACAAGGATTAGGCCTTGGTGACCTGTTCCGGCTTCATAAGATTTATTCCCATCTTATCTTTAGTCACCCTATGCTTCTTCTTCCAGCTGGATTGTACCTACTTGCTGTTTTTGGTAGTCTTCAGTCATCCATACGGTCAAGATGGTCCTTTCAATTTCTTAATGCAACTCCATTTTCTCATTTAAGTTGTATAATCTTAAATCTGAAATATTTAATTCTTCTCTAATTTATTCATTTTTAAATCGATCTTGTTTAAAATGACTTTTTACCGATCTTAGAAATTTTATCTCCGCTACTTGTATGTGGCTTTTATTTCTTTCTCATTATCCATGACTCACTCCTACAAAGATGCATAGAGACAGCCACTACCTTGTGAAATTTGAGCTGAGTAACTCCACATTTTAAAACTTCTAACTTCATAAATTCGTTATACGTCAACACTCGAGCTTCCATCTCCTTCAAAATGTGTAAAAAACACGTAGTGAGATAACAGCCGATTCCTTATGAGCATCGTATTAATTTATTTACTGTACAGCATTTAAACCTTCTTCAAACTGAAGGGTCTTGTTTTAATCTCATTGTGGTGTGTCTAAAATAAAAGTAAAAACTAGTTTTACTCGATTATTAAAAAGTAGATCATGACTCGTGTAAAGATTATGTGATAACAGATTAAGCTATGTCAGTGGAATTTAATTGTGTGTGTGTGTGTGTGCGCGCGCGCGCGCGCGCGTCGTAGCGAAGGGTGACAACGTGAGACAAGGAAATATAGATTACCGCGCTTTAATTGTCAACGACGGTATTAGGGTGTCCTACCCACATTACTCCACGGACGGGGTTGATATCAGAAGAAATTAGTATTCCATGGACATAGATTTCTTAATAATTTTTAATATTGTAGTAGATTGACTGGAAAGCATTTGGTAGTAAATTGATAGTAACTTAATTTTACCGTAGCATAGAATGATTAAAAAACTAGTCACACAATATCTTATATTCCATGCGTACACT
The DNA here is from genome assembly GCA_034769895.1 of Magicicada septendecula. NCBI lineage: Eukaryota > Metazoa > Arthropoda > Insecta > Hemiptera > Cicadidae > Magicicada > Magicicada septendecula. Next base: position 400,541,942 of record CM068372.1, on the reverse strand, counting down.
TTCTTTATTTCGCGCGAGCACGTACTCACTCCCTCCCTCTGTCTGTCTGTCTGTCTATCTCTCCCCCCCCCCCTCTCTCTCTCTCTCTCTCTCTCTCTCTCTCTCTCTCTCTCTCTCTCTCTCTCTCTCTCTCTCTCTCTCTCTCTCTCTCAAACATGTTTATACGCATGAACACGTGGTTGGACATAAAAATATAAAAGTTATGCAAAACTAATTTTTGTATAACAGCTTAAAAAGAAGAACACTACAAAATTCAATTTTATATCACCTTGTACTTTATAATTTTCCATAAGCTATTGTTCTGTTACTGTTATTGTTACGAAAAACAAATTTACCAATGAATTCGCCAAGAAACCTTTTAATAATTTTTACTGGTAGACAGTTGTTAGATTTAGTAGTAAGACTAATAGCCACGATTGATTTTGGTAGTGTAAGTCTGTTAGTTGAAACAAAAGTACGTGAAACGCAAATAATATTACATAAGACGTAAAATGCTTTATTTTCTATTGCAAAGTGTATAGAGACATTATTTGGAAGAGATGATATTTTGAAATAGCTGCAAATGTAAAGAAAAATAATCATGTTCAAAGAATACTTTTGGAATAGACAAATTTCCGTTTTCCGTAAAAGCGATACTGTCACAGTGTGAAACATAGTTCTGTCAGACCCTCTAACTTGTCTAATGTCTCCTAAATTAGACTATTTTACTTCTAAATGGTTTGCTAAAACTACTTACTATATAAAACAATCTTTTAAATTCCAGGATTTTGTTGTCCATGGCGTGTCCGTTAATTAACTAATTATAAATATATTAGTACTGACTCGGATCAATACTGATATATTTATAATTAGACAATCTTTTACTTTATTGTCGATTTTATTTTCATTGATAACAAGTTTGGGTAATAGTCGTTGTACATTATGACTAATTGAGTTTTCTTTATTTACACTACTACATAGGTAATTTTAGGTTAGGTATTTCCAGCTCTTTACATTATTATTTTTATTTAAAAACCACATTTTCCAACTCTACTACAATTTTAAACTTTAAAAACTTTACAGTTCAAGTAGTTTAACAAGGGTTATTGTACGTAACAATTTACAGCAGTACAGTACTACTGTCGGCGCAGAGACTACGTGGACTCGAGTTTGCCCCTTAATTCCTACTTAACGGTTAAACTAATCTTAAATCAATTTTCTCCAAATTTGTCTTATTTTATTTTGCGTTAAAACCTGGTATTCAAAAGTTTTGTTGTTATTTTTTTGTCAGAGTTATGTTGGTCGGAATAAAAAGTACCCGTTTTTTACCTATTCTAGAGAGACTCAAATTCAAAACAAATGTACATTAACATTTGGCGTCCGACTGCAACGAAATATTGGCATTTTATAGAATGGAATATTTTTAATACATGTATAAATTTATAAGTTGTTATATGTGTTATAAAAGAAGTTGTTATTAATTTTTTAAAACATATTTTCCTCGTTGCCGCCTAGTTGGAATACATCGCGCTTGGGCTCGTTTTAAAGGTTGTAAGCTTTCTGTATCAATTTATAAATTACAAAAAACGTAAAGTGATAAATGTATTTTTTATAATGATTTTTCTTTGACAGTGAGGTAGTGTGCGCTCAGCCGTAAAGTCGATGAGCGTCCACGTAGGGTAGTACGGTCTGAGCAGGTAAGGCGAATTCATGACAGTTTAAGTAAACATCATTGTCACTCAAGGGGCACAAAGTACGAAAAGCGACCAGGCACATCCGCTATCATCAATACAGTCTGCCGTAAAACTATTTAAAACTTTTATGTGGTTTGATACAGAAGATAATTCTGATTATTCTGATAAGTAAGTGAGGACTATGATAATTATAAACAACAGTAATAGAGAACAAGTGAGCCGTTTTAAATATCTAAAATGTAAAGTAAGCAACGATATAAATCTGACTTAAAAAAGAAGATAATTACAGTTAGGAAAATGTATGAAACGATTCGCAGGAACCTTAGAAACAAAACGAGACCCAGCACAAGGATTAAATATTGTAAGACAACTGCAATATTCACACTCATATATGCGAGTTGGGCGTGGGTTAGGAAGAAGAAGGAATACGCCACGATTCAGAGTGCTGAAATGCAGTTTCTTCAAAATAATTTAAACTATGCATTAAAAGGTAAAAGAAGGAATTAGGATATAAAAGTATAACTGTAAGTAAAGGATGTCATTACAATTATTTCGAATATAATTAAATCACTACCGACTCAGAACACAAAGTTTATTATGGGTAAACACGTAAAAGTTTTACCTTATAGCCTGAACCAGTTTTCGCTTTTAAGAAGCTTCTTCAGAGGGTGCCGCTGGGAGCACTGTCCGTATTGTTCTTGGCGACGGTATCTACTTTTGAAGGCTCGATGTTGTGTGTGTGGGGTGTAATATGTTGGAATAATGCGTGTAATTTGAATTGTGTCTGTTCGTTTAGGATGTCGTTTTTGTGTGTTTTCGTGTGTTTACATATTTTCAATTGTTCAAGAGTGTTCAGTTTTCAGCCTTTTGTGTGTACGTGTAGAATATCCATGTAATGTCCATGTTTTTGTATGTGTGGTTTGCTTCAATGAGGTGGTTTCAAAGGTGGATTCAGTAGTGGAGTGTATGGCCTTTGTGTGTTCAGTGTATCTTTGTTTGAAGCTACGTCCTGTCTGGCCTATGTAGAATTTGTTTCAATCTGAGCAGTTTAGTTTGTAAACACCAGGTAGATCGAACTTGCTTTGTGCTTTATGTGTGTGTTTTGATAGTGTGTGTTCTGTTTTGTTTGTAGTTTTGTATGCGACTCTGTATCCTGCTTTTTTGAATTTGTGGGCTATTTTTTCATTGTGGTTATTGATGTATGTTAGTGTTATGAATTTGTTGTTTTCAGTCTTTGTCGGTTCTTTGTTTTGTGTTTGTGTAGGAGTTTATTGACTAATGTTCTGTTGTATCCATTGGATTCTGCTAGATATTTTTTCGTATCTACTTTGTCTGTGTAGTCTTTTCCATCTAGTGGAATGTTGTTAAGTCTACGTATCATAGTTCTGAAGGCAGCTAGTTTGTGTAGTATTGGGTGATTGGAGGAGTTGTGTATTAGTGTGTCAGTTGTAGTTGGTTTTCTGTATATACTTAATTTGTGGCTGTGTTCACATTTTGTGATGGAGAGGTCTACGAAGTTTATGCTATTGTTGTGTTCGTATTCGGCAGTGAAGGCTGTTTTTGTGTATTTTGTTCATGTGGGTTAGTAACCGTTTACATTGTCTTTTGTTTCCCCTGTATAGTATTATGATGTCGTCAACGTATTTCTGCCAATATAGTATTTTATGTGAGTGTCTGTCATTGTTTGTGAGGATTCTTGTTTTTTCTAAGTGTTGGAGGAAGACCTCTGGTAATATGCTGGATATGGGTGAGCCCATGGGTTGCGTCATTCTGTGTGTAACCGACAACCTAAACGAACAGACACAATTCAAATCACACGCATTATTCGAACATATCACACCCCACACACACAACATCTATCCTTCAAAAGTCGATACCGTCGCCAAGAACAAGACGGACAGTGCTCCCAGCGGCAGCCTCTGAAGAAGCTTTTTAAAAGTGAAAACTGGTTCAGGCTATAAGGTAAAACTTTAATTATTTTACGCATAGAAAACTTTGTGTTCCGAGTCGGTAGTAATTTAATTATATTTAGTTAATTAATGGATACGTCATGGACAACGAAATCCAAGAATTATGTCGGCTTGTAGAAGACGATGGTGTGATCGTTTGTCTAAAGGATGACGGATGATTAATTGTCAAAAGCGGCGCTGAAATATAAAATTTAAATGATAAGAATAAGGAGAAAACGATGAACATGAATTCTCCAAATGAAGGACAGAGGTTATCGACATATGTAGGTAGATGGGCGTGAAAGATATCTACCGAAACAAATATACAGTGGGATCAAGAAGACAAAGAAAGCGAGCAAGAGCTAAATGAAATTAATTGGAGGGGAGACGTGATGTCTTAAACAGCACCAGTTGTTAGTTACCAAAACTAAAGATTCGTACATACGCGGTGATGAAGATTGAAAGGAGATAAACTTTGGGTAATATTCCGGAATGAAAAAGTGTCACCATTTCTGATTTACAGTAATTTAGTGTTCATGATTGTCTTGGAGAGAAATACAAGAATTTTATAGTATCTCATCATTAGTAAATTGATAAAACTCAATAACAGGAATTGTGGTAAAGATGAAACGCGCCTAAAAGTGCAATACGTGTAATACATAATATACAACATGTATGATACTTCTACATTCATATACACGACAAGGCGCTTTCGTGACGCCCAATGAAAGTCAAAACGTGCAATACGTGTAATACATAATATACAACATGTATGACACTCCTACATTCATATACACGACAAGGCGCTTTCGTGACGCCCAATGAATGTCAAAACGTGCAATACGTGTAATACATAATATACAAAATGTATGATACTTCTACATTCATATACACGACAAGGCGCTTTCGTGACGCCCAATGAAAGTCAAAACGTGTAATACGTGTAATACATAATATACAACATGTATGATACTTCTACATTCATATACACGACAAGGCGCTTTCGTGACGCCCAATGAAAGTCAGAACGTGCAATACGTGTAATACATAATATACAACATGTATGACACTTCTACATTCATATACACGACAAGGCGCTTTCGTGACGCCCAATGAAAGTCAAAACGTGTAATACGTGTAATACATAATATACAACATGTATGATACTTCTACATTCATATACACGACAAGGCGCTTTCGTGACGCCCAATGAAAGTCAGAACGTGCAATACGTGTAATACATAATATAAAACATGTATGACACTCCTACATTCATATACACGACAAGGCGCTTTCGTGACGCCCAATGAAAGTCAAAACGTGCAATACGTGTAATACATAATATACAACATGTATGATACTTCTACATTCATATACACGACAAGGCGCTTTCGTGACGCCCAGTGAAAGTCAAAACGTGCAATACGTGTAATACATAATATACAACATGTATGATACTTCTACATTCATATACACGACAAGGCGCTTTCGTGACGCCCAATGAAAGTCAAAACGTGCAATACGTGTAATACATAATATACAACATGTATGATACTTCTACATTCATATACACGACAAGGCGCTTTCGTGACGCCCAGTGAAAGTCAAAACGTGCAATACGTGTAATACATAATATACAACATGTATGATACTTCTACATTCATATACACGACAAGGCGCTTTCGTGACGCCCAATGAAAGTCAAAACGTGCAATACGTGTAATACATAATATACAACATGTATGATACTTCTACATTCATATACACGACAAGGCGCTTTCGTGACGCCCAATGAAAGTCAAAACGTGCAATACGTGTAATACATAATATACAACATGTATGATACTTCTACATTCATATACACGACAAGGCGCTTTCGTGACGCCCAGTGAAAGTCAAAACGTGCAATACGTGTAATACATAATATACAACATGTATGATACTTCTACATTCATATACACGACAAGGCGCTTTCGTGACGCCCAATGAAAGTCAAAACGTGCAATACGTGTAATACATAATATACAACATGTATGATACTTCTACATTCATATACACGACAAGGCGCTTTCGTGACGCCCAATGAAAGTCAAAACGTGCAATACGTGTAATACATAATATACAACATGTATGATACTTCTACATTCATATACACGACAAGGCGCTTTCATGACGCCCAGTGAAAGTCAAAACGTGCAATACGTGTAATACATAATATACAACATGTATGATACTTCTACATTCATATACACGACAAGGCGCTTTCGTGACGCCCAATGAAAGTCAAAACGTGTAATACGTGTAATACATAATATACAACATGTATGATACTTCTACATTCATATACACGACAAGGCGCTTTCGTGACGCCCAATGAAAGTCAAAACGTGCAATACGTGTAATACATAATATACAACATGTATGATACTTCTACATTCATATACACGACAAGGCGCTTTCGTGACGCCCAATGAAAGTCAAAACGTGCAATACGTGTAATACATAATATACAACATGTATGATACTTCTACATTCATATACACGACAAGGCGCTTTCGTGACGCCCAATGAAAGTCAAAATTCTTGCTCTGCTGCGGATGAAATCAATGTTGCAACTTAATATTTATTAGAGAGATAAAGAAACAGGTTATTTATCACTACAATAATAATGTTACATAACAGGCAACATTAGTTATATCTCCTTTTCTACCCTCCTATAATTGGTAGTCGTTTTTTACCTTCATGAAGGTCGACCTGCCCAATTATTTTCTGTTACCCCTCTTGTCTACCACTTCAGGGTAATGTACGATCTTCCCGACATTGGGGTCTGTTTTGTTAGTTTTATTTTGGCACGACTCTGACGTCATAGTTTGCCAATGTACTTTCTACCAGCTATGTTTGCATACGTCTGGTTATCATGGTCATGTAATTTTATACTTGATTAACAATTTTATACAGTCACTCTCTGTGTTACTGACTAGATCATTTCCCTCCTTTCTTGTTTTTACTTTATCTGTATGCAAATCTTCTTAAAATTTAGTCAAAGAAAACGTTAGTTCTTATAATATCACAATTCTAAACTATATAAATCTCATATTATGATTTAGAATATTATTTTAGAGCATATTGTACAGTATAATATAATTTTCCTTAACTTTTGGATTAATGGTTATCATAAACAAGCATTAATAATTTAAACATTATTGATTATGGTCCAAGTCACGTTATTGATAATAAATTACCTTATTTCAAATCCGTCCTGTGACTTCGTTGCGTTGTTTTTGTTGTTACGCGTTTCGGGAACTATGTCCCATCATCAGACGTATCACTCGGGAAGAGATCGTCAAATATTAAAATTCATAAATGTGCATTATTTAAACACACGTGTCCGACTCGGTGCGCACCGTGTAACGGTGTTTAAATGTATCCAACCGAACGTTACACGGTGCGCACCGAGTCGGACACGTGTGTTTAAATAATGCACATTTATGAATTTTAATATTTGACGATCTCTTCCCGAGTGATACGTCTGATGATGGGACATAGTTCCCGAAACGCGTAAGAACAAAAACAACGCAACGAAGTCACAGGACGGATTTGAAATAAGGTAATTTATAAGCATTAATAAACTCTTTTTATTTATTACCAAATAAATCAATGAATGAGTCACCGCAATGATTTGTTGAGTATATTTTTTTATATTTTCTCCCCTAAATAATTAATAAGACCATTTATTTAGAATTTCAATAGATATAACGTGCTAGCTTTTTTGTATAAAAGGGAAATACTTGTTGCATTCTTAAGTTAACAATTGTTGTAGTTATGGTCAAGAAAACCTGTTATAACATTTCAAAAATACAGCAATATGTGTTTGATTACATATCTGGCTGATTACACAACACAAACGTAAGTAAAACAATGTTACTTATTTTTTCTTTTTTACTAAATTTTGTCGCCTATCCCGACCCAATTTTAATAATTTTAATAATTTCAATCCACTTATCATTTAAAAACTTATCGATACCCTGTCTGTTAAAACAAATAGTAAGCCTACTCTGTTTAACCAATCCGGTGTACTGAATTCTGTCAACCTAAACTAGAAACCATGTTAACTTTTTTCCTTTACAAACAGAATTAGCACTGTTGCACACCACTATAGAAAAATTATTCCGATTAGCGCTTTCAAGCTTCTCAGCTCATCGTCAATCGGAATTTGGTCTGCTCAACAGATCGGGTTTTTCCTTTAATATGGTCATGTAACAAACACACTAGGTATTTTGAATAATATTGAAACCAATATACCGGGTGGCCCATAAGTCAGTTGGCACTAGCAGTATGTAGACGCTCGATTGACTAGCATAGTAGTTACTTGACTTGACTAGAGCAGTAGTTCCCATAATTCAGTTGAGATTTGAGGTTATGAGGTTAGGTTGATGTTGATGTGTAGGCCTATGCTGTTGTTAGCGCTTGTTTGTTGTTTGCTGTTCGTGTTCTTCGCGAGACAATGAATAGAAAACTATCTACAGAGCAGCGTGTTTTTGTACTGCAGATGTGGTGGAAACAGGACCATAATTACAGTGATGTTGTTGAGTTATTTGCGGAACGTTTTCCAAACATCGCACCTCCATCTAGAGAAGGTATTCGTAAACTGAATAAGAGATTTGAACAGACTGGAATGGTAGCGGAACTTCCTCGTTCAGGTAGGCCAAAAACAGTTACAACAGAAGAGAATTTAAATATCGTTGCGCAATGTTTTGTGCAGTCACCAAAGAAATCAACACGAAAAGCGTCCAATAAGTATGGAATACCTCGAACAAACATGCAAGGGATGCAGAAAACGTTGAAGTTGAGACCATATAAGCCCACTTTACTCCAAGATCTAAATGAAGATGATCCTGATAGGCGTACAGAATTCTGCGAATGGTACGCAATACGACAAGAAGCCGATCCACAATTTTACAAACCCATTCTTTGGAGTAACGTTGCTACTTTTAAGCTGAATGGTACAGTGAATAGGCACAACTGTGTTTACTGGGATACTGCGAATCCACATGTGGTGATAGAGACACAGTTAAACGCTCCGGGGGTTACTGTTTGGGCAGGGATCGTTGCCGGTGGGATCATCGGACCCTACTTTTTTAATGGTACAGTGAATGCTGAAAGTTACCTGGAAATGCTTCACGAAGTGTTGATGGAACTAGAAAACAGTTCACTTTTTGAACACCTGCAGCCAATTCAAGAAAAGTTAATATGGCAACAAGATGGGGCACTCCCTCACTATGGACTGATTGTGAGAGACTTTTTGAATGCAACGTTCGATGAATGGATTGGCAGACGGGGTTGTGTTGAATGGCCTCCACGTTCTCCTGATCTTACCCCGATGGACATCTCGGTCTGGGGTATACCAAAAAATGCAGCGTACTCCGTGAAGATTCGTGATGTGGAACAATTGAAGGAAGGCATTCAATCTGAATTTGAACACTTACAGTCGCGGAATATTTCGGACATAATTTGTACTTCAGTGCTTCGAAGATGTCAAATTTGCATAGAAAAGGATGGAGGCCACTTTGAACATTTCTTGTAGGTCATGAGAACTATGCTATTAAATATCTGTATGCGTTATCTGTATCTGTATCCTTGCTGCACCTCTACAATAAAAGTGCTATTTGCAATTTTGCCAACTGACTTATGGGCCACTCTGTATTATGCAAAGTACACATTATGTAATTAACAATGCAGTGTGTATTTTACATGATTAATAGCGTGCAGCCTAATAATACGGAACCACGTATGTTTGCACGTTGGGGAGTCGTTTGCTTTTGTCACATCAGCTTTACCCTTCCCGAGTGAAAAATTTCAATCATGACTACATAGATACAGAACAATGTGTTTGCACAGAGCAGCGGAAACCAAAGTTTACGAGAAATGAATTCGTGTTGTATTTGTAGAGTTGTTAGGCTACGTAGTTTTACAACTTTCAAACAAAACTCGCGGGATGCTGTTGCCAATATGTGTTACATTTGAGAGCTGCACATACCAAGAATATAAAACAGTTAGTATTATACCTTTGGACAGGCTGTAAAATCCCAGAGCTGATTAAAGCTCTCGTGCCGTGCCGTACCGACTGTTTGTACAAGCCAAACCAAACGTGCACCGACTGTTCGATAACAACGGTGTTAGCTGGAATTTGTTTTAATCATTTTTACGCAGAAGTGTGGCTCAGGAGTTCAAATACTGCGACTGGCTCGTGACAGGGTTAACCGACTCCGCTTTGCTCATTCAGCAGACCTACAAAACTATACTGAAACGAGTAGAAGCGCCTAGAATAGCTTCCTCCACTCGTCCCATCCACTAGTGGCAGGTGTTGTTTCAGACAAGCATGTTCCATATTCTTCAAGAGCACACTTTAAATACGAAGTAACGTCAGCAATTAATTTGAGGATGGAAAATTTCTAGAAGTCGTGCGCGACATATAAGAATCCATAGCAGCCGGCTTGTCAGTTGGTTTGAGCGATTTTCCTGAGCGCGGATCGAGTGTTTGTAGCGAAGTGTTCTTGTGATATAATTAGTTGGGACAGTATTCTTTATAGTAGACATTATTGCGTGTGGATAAATTTTACTTGAATTGTTGTGAGAGGCTATCTTGTTGATTACAAATTATTAATTGTGATGATTGAAACTGGTTATTAGTGATTTCATTGGTGTGTTGTATTTTGTTTCCACTGCACCATACGGCGATCAGTGTGACCGTCGTAACAATACGTAATTTTTTCTGCCGATCTGAGTTAGTGGCAAGATACCTTCAGCACACCATACACCACTTTTTATTTACCCAGGTCTAATTAATTTAAGTCTTATTTACTTTTAAATAAAATACGAGTTGCAGGTTATTAAGTCTTAATGGTTTGCTTTAAAAACAGTAACTGGAAAGTAGATTTTGAGTTGACATTGATGGTAGAGAACATGACCATTTTTGTCGTAAAACAAAGTAAACAAAATAGTATTTAAAAAATTGGTATCATTAAATAAACTAAAAATTATACGGAAAGCTGTTCACTTTGCATTTCGCGGACGATCAGGTAATTATCGCGGATAGCGGATGTACCAGAAATAGGGCTTAACGATAAGTACAAATAAGTCTTAATAAGCAAATTATGTTTATGGTAATAAAACTGTCAATCGAAGTACCGTGAGTAGGTGAGTAATAAAATTTCGTGCATCGGAAGCTGGTAAAGCGATTGAGGATGAACCACGTCGACCAGTTTCTGTGCCTGATGAGAAGCACCAAATGGAGGCGAATGAATTGATTCAAAATGACCGTCGCATCACACAACAACGCGTCGCCACCCGGATAGGCATATCGAAAGAACGAGTAGGACACATTATTGCAGAACTGGACTACCGTAAAATCTGTTCGCTGTGGGTGCCACGCTCACATCGCGTGCAACCGCCGCGCCGAGGCTCTTTTGAACTTGGAATTTGAACCCATTCCACACCCTCCATACTCTCCAAATTTGGCGCTCTGCGATTTTTACTTTCTTCCGCATTTAAAGAGGGATATTAAGGGTATTAATTTCACCACAGATGATGAGCTGAAAGACGCAGTGAGGTCGTGGATCAAGGAAAGACAACCGGCATCCTTCACTGACGGGATGAGACAACTGGTTTTCAGAGTTTCCAGAAAGTAGTATAAAAGCCAGATTATGGGAAGAAGTATGCGTAAAGGTTTTTTTTAAGATTTCGGGGAACCCATGACCAGCACAGAAAACAAAAGCACTGCTACGCATTTTCTCACTGAGTCCTAATCATTTTGATACTAAAATAATTAACAATGCAGGAAAAACACTGGGCGACAGACGACAATCACTCACATTGTGCGCGGACTCTTTTAAGTCGGAGAGATAGGCGTGTTATATCTGACTGAGACTACTTTGAAGAGAACAGTTAATATATAGAAAAATCGAGGAATAATTTTTTAAATAAACAAAAATTACGTAAACTATTTGATCGAATCTCATATATTAGACACTCTAAATACATGTAACATATAACAGGCGACAAGAGGCACCACTGCCTCATTCCCATCCCAGTCTTTTCACTCAGATCTCCATCTATGCTTGCTCATATTCTCTGGATCACTTCTTTTATCAGTCTTTCCATCTAATATTAGATGTTTTCTTGATATAATCATAAGCATACATTACATCACCCTATAAAGTTAACAAAAATCTGGTAAAAAAATAGAAAACGTTGAGATGATAGAATAAAATTTAATACGATTATGGTAGTGACAACGCTGTTGCTTCATGCTTTGGAATTAAAGAAACTGCATATGGACAAATGGTCTGTTTAGATGAAACTTCTTTCCACATGAAAGTCTTTAGTTGATTCGGTAGATTAGCTGGAGGCTGGAGTTTGAATTAGCTGGAGTAATTAGCAGATTAGCTGGAGTTTGAATGTTTCTAGTATACCCACTAAACCAAAAGAATAAAAAGACCGCATAAAAATTGGGTAAAACATAGACAGGCATTAATAGATTTGGTAGCAAAAGCTGAGTACAGAAACTGGTCTCGCAGAGGATGTGGGCGAACAAGGGAGCAGTGGATACCGAAATAGGCAATTTGCCAATGTTTTACATCTTTATCTCGTCTAAAAATATCTCTGTACAAGTTCTGACAGCATTCGTAACTCAATTAGTTACCGGAGGCCGTAGACGGAACGGATAAAATCAATTGTAGCCGCGTGGAAAAAGCACAGATTGCGATTCAATTTATAACCCTGGTAATCAAGGTTTAATTTAATTCTTTTCAATCGCATTAAGCGTTTGACCGCTGGTAATTGGAAAACGCCCGAACCCCCCTCCGCAGGACATTAATTCATTTGATTGCATAGTTGAGTAATTTCGCAGTAACACACACACACACACACACACACACACACACACAAGTTTGTCGTCATATGTATTTGAAACTGATTTATTGAACTAAACCATTACTCTTTTTACATCATCACAAATTTAAAACCATATTATATCAACAAAAGTGATTCACATATGCACAAAATATGTTAACTTTTCTATATTGTGTGTATTTTGTACCCATTTCTGGAAAAGGCTTTAGCAATAACCTGATAATTAATTTTACTGAAATATGTATTCAAGAAAATTCAATATGTAAAATACAACTAAAGAATGTAAAATACCAAAAAAATACCACTCTTTGCTTGTGTAAAATATTTGTAAGTCTTATGCATCCAGTATTTAGACATAGTGGCTTACACACTCTCACATGATGCTGTCGTAAGTAGAATACAGTGGAACGCTGTCATCACTACCTGACCTTGAGCGAATTCCACAAGTTTCAAAATTTGTTTTTCCTGTGACCCCGTACAATTACGTTACACAGGAGCTCGATTTGCTATAACGACTTTTTGTCGCTATATAGTAAAAATTTTGAAAATAATCTGTAACAGAACTGTAAACGTTGACACTGTACATGACACTTACACGACCTTATATGACACGTGTGATACCATATGAAATTTTCATCCCTAAGTCAATAAAACATCCGTTACAAATTTTTCAAAAATTGTACCAACTTTTAGCCATACTAATTACATATTTGCTGTCTTTTCTTGAGAGCTGATGATATGTAGTGACAGCTTCACGGTGAAATGTAGGTGCGATGTAGTGATAGCTGTACGGTGAACTGTACAAACCAGTGTAGTGACAGCTGCATGGCGATCTGTAAGGTGGAGTATAGTGACAGCCGCCAGGCAGTATATTCGTCTGTTTACGCGCTGATGGTGTGGTTGTTATTATTTGTGTTCTGCTTATATCAGCCAGACTATTCTTTGCCTTAACAGTAAGTGGAGAGGGTTGGACTGACACCGCAGCACAACGGGCGTACACAGTGCAACTCTTGCTTCTTCCATCGAGTAATCCTACTGTCAGCAGTCAGCAAGTTTAGGTACGTTAATGTTACTTAGCAAAGTTTAATTATTTTTCATGAGTGAAGTAAAATTAGATCGTCATAAATTTGTAAGGATTAATGGTAAGAGTGTTGCAACACGTGTTATCTCATTAAGTTTTTTTTTTCATTATCTTTTCAAGTATAATTATCTCGTTAATCTAGTTCGGTTTTCAGATTGTGAGGCACGCAAAGTGTAATGCTAGTTGTTGCTAGTTTACATTGTGTAACGCCTCGCTTTCAATGCATGCTACGCGTTGCACTTCAATTTCGATTTCAAACACGTGGTTTTATTGTACATCTTGTCGACACGGTACCACCAGTCTTAAACACTGTTAGTACGGAAGTAACGGAAAACAAACCGCCCTCCCCCCCACACACACACACGTCAAGTTTGTATTTTGTTCCGAAGTATACTATAAATGGGTACATTCAAAAGTTCCAAAGTGTTATATTCATTTTGTATACAGAGAAGATACTATGTATAATCACATTCGTATTAACTTGAATTCGAATAATGTAATTCATTATTAGGATCCTCCAACTCTTTGTGGAAACCTCACACCACAGGTAGCATCCAGGACGGCAATACCTAATGAGCCGCAATAACGGGTTGCATTTTCTTTCTTGTAAGCTGAACGGCTAGAGCACATATTTATGCTTTCCTGTACTACTTAGTGAATGGTGAATGTGAGAATATTAATAAAACTAGTAATTCTAAAAATAAAATAATACGTATTTATAATAATAATCAAGGTATTTCGTCTCATAACCTATGCACAGCAGTTTGTTACCATTATAGGCATCTATAGCTAGTTAGAAATGCTCACAGTCAGTAAAACCATTGCAATGTTCAGTGGAAGATATGTATCACGTTTTGAAGAGCACACATATCCTCTAGCCATAAATCTGCTGGAAAACAGCCTGCAGATAAAACGATTAAAATGAACATTTTTGCTCAACTTTGTATATCTAAATACATTGTATATAATATGTGACTTTTAAATAAGTTACTCATACAGAGGACTAGTCAATAGACGATATTCTATCAAAATTAGTATTCTGATAACAATTGTGCTTATCGTTGTGTATTACCAGGGTGCATAAATAAACGTTAAACATTTAATAACACTAATTATTAGTAATATTTTTCTTGTCGTTGTTTTTATTATTGTCATTGCTATTACGATTATTTATAATTGCGTTTTATTCAGTGGTCCTACTAGAAAAGAAAAGACACACCCAACTTGCACCCGACGGGCAGTAGAAGATAAGGAACAGCTAGAGGGTGCCTCATAAGGGCCCAATAGGCTCCATCCTGAAGTGATACGCTAAGTGGTTCCAGGATGTACATAAACGCCAGAATTAGAGGATGGGGTTTTTAGTGGGTGAGAGTCCCACCCACCAGAGGATACACGGTCTCCTCTGACGATGCATAAATCAGTTCAGATGTTAATTGCACTACATCCACCAGTCTTAAATCATCAGATAATTCCACACGCAAACTTGGCAAAGTATTTGAGCATGACTCCAGATCAACAGTCGGCAACCGTCAATAAGGTTAGACACGCCCGCGAACCAATTTGTAATTTTCTTTTCTTTTGAACGAACGAACGCACCCGCATTGTACCTGCTTCAAAGTACACTAGAGTCCCGACTAACCGAATCGCGATTAACCGAATTTCCGGATTAACCGACTGATGACGCGGTAATTTTATTTTTTCAAGAAGTTTGCGTATTTTAAATTTTACAGCGTTTATAACTCGTGTGACGGACGGTACTGTATGCGGTACTGTATGATTTAATTGCAGTATTTAAAGCCCGTTGATTTTAAAGACATCTACATTTTAATAGAAGTACGGCGAATGAGTACTGCTAGTTTCCCTAAAAAACGATTAAAGGCGCTTGTTGTTTTTTAGCGTTTTTTCTCACTAAAAAAGTGTAAATTACAGTGCAGTACTACGTTTCCGATTTAAACGAATTTTCGTTTAACCGAATCACCCTTCGGTCGGAATGGGACCCTTGGTCCCATCACATTCGGTTAAACGAGACTCTAGTGTACATAAAATAGTACAAGCCATTTACCAAACCGCGCTACGTCTTCTCCCAATATGATTGTCGAACTCGTTGTTCAATATCTATAAACATCTTTCTCCCCATGACTTTATCCCTGCCAACTTCCTGATGACAGATTGTTGATGACCTACTCCTGATGTGAAACATTTGTACAAATCTATATGAAAAATACTTCAACGAATTTTTTTTGATTCGGTGTTCTACGTAAATAAATATAAGCGCAATGGTATTATAAAGCTTTATTTTATTCGGTGTTCTACGTAGCTAAATATAATCGCAATGGTATTATAAAGCTTTATTTTATTCGGTGTTCTACGTAGCTAAATATAAGCGCAATGGTATTATAAAGCTTTATTTTATTCGGTGTTCTACGTAGCTAAATATAATCGCAATGGTATTATAAAGCTTTATTTTATTCGGTGTTCTACGTAGCTAAATATAATCGCAATGGTATTATAAAGCTTTATTTTATTCGGTGTTCTACGTAGCTAAATATAAGCGCAATGGTATTATAAAGCTTTATTTTATTCGGTGTTCTACGTCGATAAATATAACAAGGGTGTTTTAAAGCGACAGCTAATGTTTGTAACGTCCTGCTATTGAACTCCGCACCTTTCTATTTTTCATTGATGGGGTGGGGAGGAGATGCGCCCATCGAACTGGTCGTTAGTTATATATGCGATCCCATAAATTCAAAGGTTGCCTATGACTGGTCTAGATACTAAGGTGAAATGGAAAGAACTTATCGAGACAAAACGTGGGAAACGTGAAACAATATCAACAAAATATCAAGTTAGATATGAACAAAGGGTTCATAAACATAAAAATTATGAAGTTTTTACAACTACTTAATAATGCAGAAATTGTTCGGCGATTGCAAAGACAGAAATCGTTTGAACTGGTGTAGGAAAGTGAAGTATTATAAGAAATATGTACACATGAACGAAGTGTAAACTATAGTGAACACATCCTACACGCTTATAATATAGTTGTTAGAATAAAATTACTTGATAATTTGTGACTAGCTGTAATATTGTCACGACGGTCTCACTGATCGTCGTATGGTACAGTGGAAAACGAAGTACAAGACACCGATGAAGTCACTATTCTCCAGCTTTAATTGTCACCATTAACCATTTGTAATCAACAAGTTAGCCTCTTACAACAATTCAAATAAAAATTGTCCATACTTAATAATAATCTCACCTAATAGAGTCCCGCACAATTATGAAACCCATAACACTTCGCCACAGTACTTCGAACTTCACTGGAATAAATCGTCACTTAAACTGAAATTAAGCGGCAGCTGTCGTTGTTTAAACAGTTAACGCAAGTGTTCCAGAATAATACACACTACGCGTCAACACTACTAGAAAACAGTAGAGCGTAATTGCTTGCGGCCTTGAACACAGTGCGCGCGGACCGGTGAAGTCTGGAACAGCCTCGGTGGTTGACGCGTGATAAGTGTCACGTAATTGTCCATTACAGCTAGCCTCTGCTGAGATAGCCGAGAAGCATGTAGAAAGTTCTGTAACGATATAAATAAATGATATTGTTTTCATGTTTCGTTTTCATATTATTTTCATAAATGAATATAAATATTTTCATAATATTGTCTATTATGAAATGTTGTCTATTCCTAATATCGTCTATTATCTAACGTGTCTATCAAGCAATTTGTTGTACTTACATTATGCTGTGTGTGTACAGGTAATGCGGGAGTGGACTGGATGTGCTGCAGAGCGTGATGGTGAATGGCCTGTGCGGCCCGTCCTTGTTGAGATGTTTTGTCTTGGTTAGCCTTGTACACCACGTCCGCTCAGCGAACGACAAGAACCAGCACGACACCACTGATTCTGAATCAATTGACGACACCGAAAGCAAGTATATGGTATCTTTTTAGAATAGACTTAGAATTAAGTGGTAATTGAATCTGAGTATCAAAGTTCTCTGTTGTTAATTATATTACAGAATTGGCGTAAACCAGACTGACGACTTTAAATACTGACTTCGCTAAATAGTAGCTTTTGATTCTTCTTCTTCTTCTCGACCCATTTTCGATGTATCACATCAATCGCATCCCTTAGGCCTACCATTTCGAATATTTTTGCCTTCTCTTTCCTGTCTTAATCCCTATTTGGTATTGTGTTTCGGTCTTTTAGTTAACTCGCCTACAGTATTCTCTTTAACATATCTTTACTGCAACAAACTCTTATTTACTATGAAACGTAATTAAATTTTTAAGACCTATAAACCATTATTTAAAAATTAATATAAGGCCACCAAAAGTCACAAAATTCTTGTTATCGGAATCCGGGTTAACCGAAACTCGGGACATCAGAAGCGACCGAAACACAATATTAATACACATATTCTAACGTAGGCTGCCGCGACCGGTGTCCATTATGTTGTTTAAGTCTTTTTCCAGTATAGACTGCGTCAAAAATGTCTTGTGTGACATGTTTAACGCATATTACAATGTGTATCCTCCGGTCTAAGTGACAAAAAATATTAAAACATCTTTAACACTAAGAAAAACAAAATCACAAGAAATCTGATATTTTTCAAAAAAAGTATTAGAATTGACTCATTAATATTTTTAATTATGTTGCATTACTTGAATATTCGTTTTATATATAAAAATTATTTTGTTCAAAAAATTAACATGATTGCTTATAACTAGGGCTAGGAGTTTTATGTAATATCAACATGCAAAATATGTACATATTTATGTAATAATATTAGGTGAAATATGTAATATTACACAAAAAAATTTTAAAATATGTAAGATTAATTTAATTTAATTTTTATATAAATGATATATTAAACATTATATTACTTGAAGATTCCTCATTTTATTAATTATATTTTTGCAAAATAAAGTGTGGTACAATAATTAATTAATTAAGCATGTCCATATTATAGCAAACTTAAATAAATTCCATTATTATGTATGAAAAAATGCAAAAATTTAATAGAAGTTTCACAATTATTGTAATGTTCATAGTCACTGTTTAAACTATCTGTCCACTAAATATTACTTTGCAGAACTCAATCTACTTACTTCACTCCGAATTGCAATGAACTATCAGATACATCTCCAAGTTTTCCATTGTCATGGAATGCCGCCGGTCAGAGAGGATGTTTTTGTATACAGAAAATGATCTCTCCACGTCACAGGAAGTTGGTGATGTAAATTTAAGTAGATTAAATTTTTCAGGAGAGATATCGTCTGGAGGATTCTCTTCTTCGCCGCTGAGTATCTTGCACACTGCAGTCATTGTCGAGAAGCCAGGGTTTCTCTCCATAACAGACTCAAATTTCTTCATTACTTCTATTCCAACAGTCCCTTCAACAGCACTTAACTTGGATTTCACATCTTCCACAATGTCCAATGATTTCTTCAAAGGCATGCCACGAGTTTCTAATTTTAAAATACTGTCAGCGATGAATCCAAAATTGCTTTGGATATAAGCTAATTGGCACTGTACTTCAGAATCACTGAAGGCACTTTGGGCGTCTCTCACTGAAACTGCTGATTTACCTGGAAACGAATCTATCACAGACTTCACATCTTTAAAATGTTCACTATAAAAGCAGGCAGCTTCGATCCACGTACCCCACCTAGTCAGGACAGGTTCAGGGGGCAATTTCACATTTGGCAATTGTTCTCTGTAGTGCAACACACGTTGGGGGGCTTTAAAGAATACTTTCTTGGTGTTTGAAATAATGCTGTTCACTTGTGGATATTTACTTCGCACTTCTTCGGCGATACGTTGCAGTTCATGGGCGGGACAGGTGAAATGGATCATATTTTGATAGAACACACGTAAAGCAGTTCCCGCCTTTAGCATGTACGCTTCAGCATCAGAATAAAGAACAAGAACTTTATCTTCTTGAACGCCTTCAGGCCACAACACTTTAAGCCCATCATTCATAAAACGAGCAACTGTTGCATGATTTGTGTGTTCCAACACTTTTGAAGAAATCAGAAAAGGTGTAGGGGATTCTTCTCCATCCAGCTTACCAATCACAAGGTTGGCAACATAGCGCCCTTTCACATCCGTAGTTTCATCGACAGCGATCCGTATATAGTTGCTGCCTATATGACGTCGCACGTATGCCAGCGCTTCCTCGTAACACAAATGCAGGTAGTTTTTTCGGAGCGTAGAATCGTTAGGTATCTGCCTCCCGCAATACTTCTCTAAAAATGCGCGATATTTAGGTACCTGGAGTTTGTACCACGGGATATTTGCGGCAACCATAGCAGTACACATGTCATAGTAGAATGCATTCCTTGCACTTGAAGACTGTTGCATTTGAGATAGAAGGACTTGCTTTTTAGATGTTTGTAGTGCTTTATTCCTAGTATGCAGGCCACTGCGCACATGTTGTTCAAGTTGTGATTTCATTGAACATGTAATCTTCTTATTACAAGCCTGGCAGAGAACCACAGCTCTATCAGTAGTGAACGAATCATCTATTGTAACCCACGACTTTAACTTCGATGATAATTTTGACGCTACAGGAGGCATCACAGGTGGAATTCAATTAAACACTGTGGTTGCCAAAGCGATACTAAACGTACGAACTCAAGAATAGTGGTCGGTACAAAAATGCTCAACTGTTTGAAAAAAACAGTTCGCCGAGAAAAACGAACGAACTGTTCTTTCTCACGCACACAAACAGTTTACTCTTTACTCTGCCCCTTCCACTTAGCCTCTCCATTTACTAGTACCCACCCACCACGCACTCTGTTTGTAAGCAAAACGGACTGTTTTCCTAGAAACGGAGCTATTTGTCCAAAACAACTGTTGCTTATCGTTTCTGAAAACGGAGTGAATAAGCAAAACACAATCGGCAACGAACTATTCTTTTCTCCACTAATATCTTTCTTGGAATTCTTCCCTGACCCTTTCTCAGCAGCTTATAAATAGCTTGGAAAATCCGTTTCAGGTACCTGAGTTTCTAGTGAACAAATATTGTCATACGGACTGTTTTAAATTACCGTATATTTCACTTGCGAAAAAATATTTTTTTACAGTAAGAGACAGAATATTAGGGGAGCGGGATGGTGTAGCGGCTTCGCTGCTCGCCTCTCATGCCGGCGACCGTGGTTCAAATCCCAGTGTGTCGGTGCGAGATTTTCAGTTGAAAAATCCCGCGGTGTCAGGAAGGGCATCTGACCTTAAATCCCCGGCCACAACTTTTACACGCCTTAGTGCGTGCAAACAGCGACCCTGCGCAAGCGGGATAAACTGAGGAAGTTGATGAAGAGACAGAATATGTAATTTTACATAAAAAAAGTAAAAATATGTTTACAAAAGTAAAAATATGTAAAAAATGTCATTATGATCAAATATGTAAAATATGTAACAACATAATGTCATTATATGATAGCTAAGGTTCTAATTCACGGACATTTATCATTTTTAGTTATGTATAAGCAAAGGGAAAGAATATGTATTTACATACGAATCCTAGCTCTACTTATAACATAGTACTCTTGTGTTATCCAAAATTACCCAAACCTTTCCGATCCCAAGTTTATTTTATTATTAAATTTTCCTGATCAGAAAGGTATTTACCTCTTACATATTAGCACGGTTTGTATAATCTAAAAAGTTTCTCTTACTGAAATAAATTTTGAATTTTGTAATTTAATAAGCCCAAAATCGAATGTTAAACTAAAAATATATATTGTTCTTAAAAGAAACGTTATCCTATAGGCCTACCAAATTCATACCATAAGTTGTTCTGTTAACATGTAGACTTATTAGTCTGACTAGGTCACATTGGCCGTCCAAAGACAAGAAAAATACGTAAATAATGTAGTAGAGTACCTTCGTAATAGAACAATATATTTCATTACAATTTTTGCCAAGTCCTTACAATATTTCTAGAATGATATAATTGCATATAATTTTAAACCAATTATCACTTCTAACAGGTCCATGAAAACACCTAGAAATTGTCTTTTGTGTTATCTTTAAAAGATGATACAAACACAAAAAGAGCACTTGTCTTGTACGTTCAACTTCTTATAAAAGAGGTCACTACAATACATTACATTACATTAAATTACATGGGATTACAATAATTAACAGTTGAGCGTATTCTTGTGTCCAGTTAATGTTGCTTTGTTAAACCAAAACTATATTAAAAATGAAGATCGGTTTCTTCACTTGTTACATATTTGTAAGTGCTTGTCAGACGTAGTTGCACTTTTAGTCTCAAACAAATTTACATGTTCCGTTTCTCCATTGTCTTTTGTTTTGCAGTTTTTCAGGTTCACCTCGTGGTCTCCTGTATACTAACCCATTTTCGTTTTACATTTATAAAATGAAAGTGTGTTTCTTTTTGATGGGACTACACTTTATTATCTTACCGTTGTTTCACATCATTATTTATACAAGTGTTGTAGTGTGTTCTACTCTTACCCGTTCTTCTTTAGTTAACACATTATGTTTGCTTACAATTTACAGACCTGAACATAGCTGATTACAACTTAATAAATTGTTACATTCATACTAGTATCATTGACAACATTACACGTCCTATTCCACAATATATATATATATATATATATATATATATATTGCAACACATCTTTTTATGATTTCTTTCATTATGGATTATGAGTTTTACATGGACCTGGTTAGGGTATATCATGCCAACACTTACCTGCAGTATATGGTACTTTTCTGCTTTGCCGGCTATTAGGTGTGGGATTTGGGCTTATTAGGTATCAGGTAACGAGTTGGGACGATGTGTTTCCGAAAGAATTATTTTAGGAAGCTGAGTTGTATAAATTGTGAATAAATGAAAACTACCTTTTTAGTCTATCATTCCAATGATTATAATTGTCGCCCTCAAGGTGCTTATCTTTAAACAAATCATAATAATAAAAAGAATTTCAAATATTTAACACAATTTACGGCGGGTTCCACCAATTTATATTCTTTCTCGAATATTACTTTACACATATTTTCTCTAGTGATATATTGTTATAATGCTTACGTCTAACAATCACATATTAAAATCATATATCTTAGTACATAATTTATAAGTTCCTGAAAATAAGACATACAATACACAGTATATACACAAAACATATAACATGGAAATATACACACATATATGGGCAGTTTCACACTGTCTGCCTGTATTTATAATTCATTTATAAAAAATCATTTTGTTATATTGAATTTAATTATTTAATAAAATGGAAATACTGAATTGATTTCATTCTATGAAATCCGTAACCCTGTTCTTTATACATGAGAAAATAAAATACGAACTTTTTAAATGAATATAACAAGGGTTATAGTTATCGTTATCTCTATGGTAATTATTATTAATCTAAACATTTTTATTAAGGGTAACTCCCTTTTAATTATTCTACTCTTCAGCCTGCTTGGCTATCAACCATAATTAATATGAAACAATAAAATTTGTGACATCTAATATCTTGATAACACTCTTAGAGCTTCTCTGCACTCTCCCTTAATTTATCACATTTAATTTATCAAATATAATTTTTTATACAGTGCACAATCTCATGAAAACATTTGCTTAGAGTCTTTCTGCACTCTTATTAACATATTATTATAATAATCACACATTATCTAAATGTTCTGTCTTTTTGAATATATGTCTCTATATGATATACAGTACAACATTTAAAAGTGTCTTTAGGCTTTAGTCATACCGCCTATATAAAAAAATGTTTATCAATTATTTAAAACTGTTCAATTTCGTTTATAGCGGCTTTTCATTTACTTGTTGTGTTTTACAACATTATTATGAACCCTGAACCATATCAGGTCACCTGTTTTGATGATTTCATGTTACACAGATGTACACGGGTCTCAGGCGTCGGCGTTGAGTACAGCTATTCCTCTCGAAACCTCCGTCAGCGTCGCTTAGCGGTGTATGAACAGCTAGGCTAGGCGTCGTTCCTTTATCGTCATGGACACAGCGTCTCTGGCCTCGGGTATAGTCTGATGTCCGTAGTACGTAGTTGTAGTCACTCAGGTGTCTGCCGGTCTCATTGAAGCGTCTTCTGCAGCGTATCGTTCCGTGTGTACGACTCAACGAATACTTTTTGAAAATGAGAGAGATGCTCGTTTTGGCTCGCTATATAAAATCTTATCTGTACCCTTCTAAATGTACAATTGTAGCAGATAACGCTTATTATGCGTACTCCAGTTAGAACGATAAACATTGATAACAATGTTTCGTTAAAACACTCCCCCACTTGCTTTAAAAAAAAATTGTTTGTGCTTTACAGAACAACTTTTTTTTTTTTTTTTTTTTTTTTTTTTATCTATGTTTAGTACATACACAGTCAGTTATATTACATGTTTATTAGAAAGAATATAAAATCTTATCTTAAAGTAACAATCACATATGGGTATTATTGGATATAATGACGCAGAGATGACGCATGGTACTTTCCGACGTCCTTTTGCTTCACTGGGTCATATACCATGTAGGTGTGTGGTCGTAGACGACTCCTTAGTTCATATGGGCCACAGAATAATCTGAAGAATTTCTTGGAAGTGTTTAATATACTACTTCCCACAGGATTTGTCTTTATCAATACCTTATCACCAATCTGGAATCTTGTCAATCGGTGAATTCTATTATATCGGTCTCTCCTTTTACCTGCTTGATGATATAACTGTCGTTCAGCTCTGTTTATTTTTATTTGAATTGGCAAATCTACATTATAATTTTCCGGTTTATTAATCATGTTGTGCCAGAATCTTTTAGGTATTTTATTCTCACTTAATTCTAACGGTGTGTATCCTGTAGCTTCACTATAATTGTGATTCATTGCATCTTCGAAAAATTGTAGATAGTCAGGCCATTTTCTCTGTTGATTGTAGCAATATAACCTCATGTACTTGCCTAACTCTCTATTTATTCTTTCAGCAAGATTAGTTTGTGGATGCCTTATGGATGTAAGTATAGGTTTTATACCTTGTCTTGTCAATGCGTCCTTCCATAATTTATTACCAAACTGCTTACCTTGATCTGTCAACACTTTATCCATTTTTCCATACTTTGGTATATACTTCTGGGTGATGACGTTCAGAACAGATTTCATGGTGGGTCTTCGTACAGCATATAACTTTACTAGCTTGGTAAACACATCTACCGTCACAATTATATGGCGGTACCCACGACTTGATCGCGGGAGTGGTCCAAGGAAATCAAGTGCAACTATATCCCCCTTCTTCTTAGTTCTGATACTCCCCATTTCAACGCAAGTGTTTAAATTCGGATGTTTGGCTGTTTGACAATCATGGCATTTCCTAACAATTATTTTAATTTTTCTGAACATATTATTACAGGTGAAGGCTTCTTTCATAGTTAAATAGCACTTCAATGGAGATGCATGAGCTAGACTACGATGACATGGCATAATTAATTGCTGTAACATGTCATGAGATAGCACAACTTTCCAATCATAATTAATAAGCTTAAATAAAATTCCATCTTTCACACAATAATTTATAGGTAACGGATTATTTTTTATATTCTGTAATCGCTGATCTTTATCCTGCTCTCTAGCGAGATTACGTAGTAATTCTTGTACTTCTCTCTCGGGTTTGTATGTTATGTTGCTAAGTACCCTGACATCTTGTGGTTTAGCTTCATGTGTTTCTTCTTTTTCTTCTATATAACGGCTTAAGGTATCAGCTACTTCATTGTCTTTGCCTTTGCAGTATTTAATGGTGAAAGAATATTCCCCAATGGCAAGTATCCATCGCATCAACCTCGCACTCTTTACCTTACATGTTAATAGGAAAGATAAAGCCTGATGATCAGTATGAATTTCAAAATGAGTTCCGCATAGATAGAATCGGAACTGGGATAATGCATACACAATAGCTAGTACTTCCTTTTCTGTAGTGCAGTACTCTATCTCCGCTCCTCGGAATACACGACTGGCATAGGCGATGACCCTTAAGTCTCCTTTTGAGTCTTTTTGATACAATACACTTCCCATTGCATATTGACTTGCGTCTGCATATAGCACATAATCGCCGTCTTTCTTCGGATGGTGTAGCATTAAATTTTGTTTAAACAATGTTTTGACTCGATCCACTGCTTCAGTGTGATGCTGCTCCCTTCTCCATTTTCTCTTCTTTTGTGTTAACTCCAGCAGAGGTTTTACTGTTGCTGCATAGTCAGATGAGAAGCGTCGATAATAACCAGTCAATCCTAGGAAAGCTCTTACTCCTTTTACATTTTTAGGAATAGGGAAATTTAGGATACTTTGGATCTTGATAGGATCAGGTTTGATACCTCGTTCGGATATAATATGACCAAGGAACTTGATATTGGTTTTTAGGAATTCACATTTTTTATAATTGAGGGAAATTTTGGCTACTCTACATTTCTCAAAAATAACTCGTAATTGATTTACATGTTCCTGAATAGTTTTCGACACGACGAGTATGTCATCTACAAATACCATTGTGTAAGGTGACACCTCCTCTCCAAGTGCATTTTCTAGACATCGTACAATAGCAGACAAGCTAGTGCAAAATCCAAACGGTACTACGTTGTATTCATAGGTCTTGCTTTTGTAGAGGAACGCCGTATACTTGCGGTCACTCTCTCGTATTGGTATCTGCCAGAAACTAGAAGTAAGGTCTAATTTTGTTAAATATCTAGCTCCTTCACATTTAGCAAATAACTCTTCAGCATTTGGAGCGCAGTCGTACATCTTTTCAACAACGTTGTTAAGGTTACGCATATCCATACACAGTCTAATCGCATCATCTTTTTTCTTGATTACTACAAGTGGATTCAGGTAATTGCTATGTGATCTGCGGATGACATTGTTATCTAACATACGCTGAATTTCTTGATCTACCTGCTCCTCGTATTTCATTGGAATCGTATATGTGCGTCTGACGAACTTGGACGGGTCAGTTACCTTAATTCGATGCTGGTAGACGTGAGTTTGAGTTGGTACTTCGCTAAAGATGTCCTCATATTCTCCTAACAGATCATTTATGTGTTGTTCTCCTGGCTGATCTTCTACTTCTTCTGGATGTATCCGTTCTTCGGCTAATGTGATCTTGGGTCTACTAATTTTAAGTATTTCCGGTTGTGGAGGATTCTGTTCTTTAACAGGTGCTCTTAAATCTATAGTTTTACATATATTATTAACTGTACATGTCATTTGTCCATCTTTCATATTGATAACAGCATTGAGTCGGTCTAGCGCATCCACTCCCAGAATGCAGTCATATATTAGCTTATCAACTATCAGTACAGGTAATTCTATCTCTAATCCTTGAGCATTATGAATTTTTACCCATGCACTATTGATAATTGTGACCTCACTCCCTGTATCAACTAATGCGTTAACAGGTACATTATTAACATACAGTTTTATTTGTGGACATACAGTATTATTTATTGGATTAATTTTATCGGTCATAAATAATTCTTCCCTAAGATCAGGTGGGAATATACCTCCTATACAGACTCCAGAATGTAGTCATTGATTTTCAGTCTTCGATGTGGACGGTTTATTACGTTCATCAGTGTTTCTCGGTGTCTCTTTCTGTTTTTTCTCAACGGTAATCGCCTGCGTATTTGCATTCCTATCGGATGTCCATGGTTTCGAAAATCGTTTCGACGAATTCGGCCCTCGGTAACCTCCTTTGTAATTACCTCTTTCATTATTTTGCTCCTGATTCTCATATGTTCGTCCATCTTCATGGCATCTATCATATGATACATTTTTGTTTTTCGGATATTTTTCATCGTCTGTACGTCTATCTTCTCTGCCTTTATTTTCTTGGCGATATCTTTGCGAATACCACGTACCTCTATCTTGATTTTGGTTTCGGTTATCTCGCTGAACTCCTCTTGGTGGGTCTCGTTCACGGATTACACCCTCCATCTGTGTTAAAAGTATTAATAGATCTTCAATGGTAGCTATACTCTGAACATGTATAGCTAGTTGGATGTTCCTGCTGAAATGATTAGCAAGCTTAATGACTAATTCTTTTTGTGTTAAAGCGGGACGTAAATGTTTACTCCTCTCTACTAACATAATGACGTATTCATCTTCAGACAGCTTACCTGGATTATATTTACCAAATTCCAGTGTATTTCGTATTCTCATTTGTATGTATTCATTCCAATACCTCCGTTCGAATGCTAGTTTAAATTCTTCATACGTTTTTAAATCGTCATTCACCATCGTGAACCAACTGGCTGCTGCATCTTTTAAGTAACGGCTTACAAAGTCTATTTTATCTTTGTCACTGAGAATAGATCCAATACTATCCATTTCTTTCTCACATTTGATACGAAATTCAATGGGATTTTCCCCTCTGGATCCTCTAAAATAGTTAATGGGTCTCTCTTCTCTAGGTACGGTCGAGTATACTAACGCTTGTGTTGGTAGTCTTCTCACTTCTCGTGTAAGTCGGTCTACTTCACCTTTTAACTTGACTTCCAGCTGAGCTACCCTGTTGTCATGGTGTTGGATAGATTTCTTGATGGTGTCGTCTGCTGCGGCGAGACTTTTTGTTTCTTCTTCAATTTTCATGGTCTTCCTGACATTACTCTGCACCAACTCGCTGATGACTTGTATCTTGGTATCTTGTCGATGCGTAATTTTTTCGAGTTTCTGGTCCAGTATGTCGGCCATAGATTTAAAATTTTGTTGTAGTCTTTTTCGCTGCTCTTCGAAATTTTCATTCATCACCACCGCTTGTTGTTTTAGAGACTCTTTAACTTTACCTTCTAAGGTCTCCATTCGTTCCATAATTTCTACCTTACTTTCAGCATTATACGCGTATAGTTTCTGAATTTCTGACGTGCTTGCTTCCAATCTTCTCATAGTTTCAGCACCACTAGTTTTTATTTCTTCAAACCTTTTTACGTTTTCAGCGTTGCTGGCTTCTAACTTCTTCATTATGTCGGCTAAACTGACCTCTTGTTTATGTGCCATGTTTAATTTTAATTTGGTGAACCGATTTTAAAATATTTATTATTAATTTGTATATTATTAATTATTTGGATTATTATTAAATATTGGTAGTCATTTATTCATCAACATACAACCGTTATCTTGGGCGCCTGTAGTATCAGTTTCTGATAACCACAATATTTATCTAAGCTCCCCTTTGTTTACTCTACTGATAACGCTAACTGTACGTTCTTATCAGCTACATTCAACATATAAATGCACGTTTTATAATAATTACACATCAACTCTAAATATTTGTTCTACGTGAATTTATATTTATTTAACTTCTTACTAATTTTTAATTTTTTCGTATTATGTTTTTTTTTTTATTTATTTAATCGTGCCCCACGTTGGAAGCGACATTTTCTTTTGCAACACATCTTTTTATGATTTCTTTCATTATGGATTATGAGTTTTACATGGACCTGGTTAGGGTATATCATGCCAACACTTACCTGCAGTATATGGTACTTTTCTGCTTTGCCGGCTATTAGGTGTGGGATTTGGGCTTATTAGGTATCAGGTAACGAGTTGGGACGATGTGTTTCCGAAAGAATTATTTTAGGACGCTGAGTTGTATAAATTGTGAATAAATGAAAACTACCTTTTTAGTCTATCATTCCAATGATTATAATTGTCACCCTCAAGGTGCTTATCTTTAAACAAATCATAATAATAAAAAGAATTTCAAATATTTAACACAATTTACGGCGGGTTCCACCATTTATATTCTTTCTTGAATATTACTTTACACATATTTTCTCTAGTGATATATTGTTATAATGCTTACGTCTAACAATCACATATTAAAATCATATATCTTAGTACATAATTTATAAGTTCCTGAAAATAAGACATACAATACACAGTATATACACAAAACATATAACATGGAAATATACACACATATATGGGCAGTTTCACACTGTCTGCCTGTATTTATAATTCATTTATAAAAAATCATTTTGTTATATTGAATTTAATTATTTAATAAAATGGAAATACTGAATTGATTTCATTCTATGAAATCCGTAACCCTGTTCTTTATACATGAGAAAATAAAATACGAACTTTTTAAATGAATATAACAAGGGTTATAGTTATCGTTATCTCTATGGTAATTATTATTAATCTAAACATTTTTATTAAGGGTAACTCCCTTTTAATTATTCTACTCTTCAGCCTGCTTGGCTATCAACCATAATTAATATGAAGCAATAAAATTTGTGACATCTAATATCTTGATAACACTCTTAGAGCTTCTCTGCACTCTCCCTTAATTTATCACATTTAATTTATCAAATATAATTTTTTATACAGTGCACAATCTCATGAAAACATTTGCTTAGAGTCTTTCTGCACTCTTATTAACATATTATTATAATAATCACACATTATCTAAATGTTCTGTCTTTTTGAATATATGTCTCTATATGATATACAGTACAACATTTAAAAGTGTCTTTAGGCTTTAGTCATACCGCCTATATAAAAAAATGTTTATCAATTATTTAAAACTGTTCAATTTCGTTTATAGCGGCTTTTCATTTACTTGTTGTGTTTTACAACATTATTATGAACCCTGAACCATATCAGGTCACCTGTTTTGATGATTTCATGTTACACAGATGTACACGGGTCTCAGGCGTCGGCGTTGAGTACAGCTATTCCTCTCGAAACCTCCGTCAGCGTCGCTTAGCGGTGTATGAACAGCTAGGCTAGGCGTCGTTCCTTTATCGTCATGGACACAGCGTCTCTGGCCTCGGGTATAGTCTGATGTCCGTAGTACGTAGTTGTAGTCACTCAGGTGTCTGCCGGTCTCATTGAAGCGTCTTCTGCAGCGTATCGTTCCGTGTGTACGACTCAACGAATACTTTTTGAAAATGAGAGAGATGCTCGTTTTGGCTCGCTATATAAAATCTTATCTGTACCCTTCTAAATGTACAATTGTAGCAGATAACGCTTATTATGCGTACTCCAGTTAGAACGATAAACATTGATAACAATGTTTCGTTATAATATATATATATATATATATATATATATATGTAAAACATCGGTTTATAGCGTCTGTCCAATTTCCAGACTTTCTCTCCAATATTTTTGTCCTGACAATGTTCTTCTGTCAGACTCCTCGCACTTAGAGCTTTCCGGATACTCTCTCCCCATGATCGTCGGGGTCTTCCCCTCTTCCTCTCCTCCGGAGGTAACCATTCCATTATCCTTTTTGGCAACCTTTTTCCTCCCATCCGTTTAACATGTCCAAACCAAATTAACTTTCTTCTTTCTATTTCGTCTACCACTGCATATTTCACATTTATCATTTCTCTAATCTGTTAGTTTCTTATTTTCTCTGGCCTGGATACTCTTTACGATAGCATTGTATATCTGTACTTTCTTTCCTCTAGTTATCTGGTCATGCCACCATATACTATTCGGCCTTTTCATAGCCCTCCGTCCCATGCCTACTCTCCTCTTTATTTCATCTGTATCTCTGGCATCCTGCTTTATCTGTACTCCTAAATACTTACTGCACAAAATAAAAATTATAAATGCTTTGATGAGTGCGGCATCAGATATATTTATTTACTTACTAAATAATTACTAATTCTACTGTCAAGATAACAGTAGTCAGCAGTTAGTGTTACGTAAGTCTTATGCACAGAGTTTAACTTATTGAATATCAGTAAGTGCGCTTTGAACTGAGGTTTATTGTAAATCAATCACTTACATTTAACAAATGCACCTATATAAACTTATTTAACATTTAAAAACTATCTTAACTAAATATTTCTGTATTCTAGATAGCCTTACCTGCTACACTTGTGTCAACGTGTCAGATAATCTGATGTGCAATCGGTTTGCGATTGACCATCCCTGCCCTAAAGGTAAGAAACTAAAAGCTACACTACTTTAATGTAAAAGTTACTAATTTGAATAATTGAGACTGTACTTTTAGTTCAAGTAACACTAAAGAAAAAACACTTATTAAAACTAATGCCATTTTTTTTTTTGAGACAGACGAAAGAGGTTAAAACATTGACAAATACTTGTATAGAAAAATTATTTTAGCACAAACACACGGGAAACATCAATTTGGAACGAAGAAACTTGTTGTGCCTTGCATATTTTTCTATATTTTTCCAAGTATATTGGAACTGCCATAAATTGCCATTCGTGCTACACATTTAGCAATAATTATTTTATTGATGTATTGTTGTAGGCTTCCAAGGCCGGTATCTATTCTGTTCTTGAAGTCTCGTTCCGGTATGAACCACGCAAAAAATGTCTTGTACTATAAAGTTTCACTTATATTACAATAAATATTTCCAGGTCTATCTTCGGTCATATAGACCTGAGGATACTCTTGGTAATGTTGGATGAAACGTTGTTTACAAGACATTTTTGACGCTCTCCATACCAGAAGAAAGTCTTCAAAAAACAGAAGGATCTATATTCAGTCTGGTTCAAAAGTATGCATACTTAGATAGATAAAAACTACTTTTAAACGGAAAGAATAAAGAAATACTCCCTTTAGATGACACTTGAAACTGGGGGAGGGAAGCAACAAAATAGAGTGGAAGTTGTGTTAGACGTTCAGTAATCCGTAGGAACGACTGGTGAGATGAAAATATGAATTCTGTAAGACAGTACAAGTAGTGAAAGCAATGAATGAAGAAGCAAAGACCTTTCTGCTAGGCAAAGCGGCTGGCGGCAGCATAACTTTATAACCATACGGCTGAGCATCTGTTGTTGGGTTGGTTGGCTGATCATCTGGTGAGTAGTTGGTTGAGTTTACGGTGGTATAATTTTGCATGAATAAAACAAACATCCAGATGGCATGTCTTACCTTCATTGCCTGTTATTAATAAGCTAGAAAACTCATATATTCAAGACCAATTAAAAGGACATAACGAACAGCAGTAAGTTATTGGCCGTGAGCAATAGTTGTGTAATCAATTATCAACACACTTGTCGCGGCGAGATGCAGTGATATAAGCACTTTGAAGTCATAGTGGACTGGCGTGTAAGATACCCTTTCAAATGCTCGTAATTGCACCTGTAAAACACTTACGAGACTGAAGACTGGAGAGCGACTAAGAACTTAATAACGCCACACTACACACTTGTCACTAACTAGAAAGATTTTCCAAAAACTACAATCGTAAAGGTCTAATTACGACGGTCTTAGAAACAACACGTCGTGTTGTTCACTGGAAACAAAATACAGACACTAATAAAGTCACTGATTACCAGCTTTAATTAGTCATAATTGACAATTTGTAATCAACAAGTTAATACAGTAATTCAAGTTGAATTTATCCACACGCAATAACGATGTGAAATTGATAGAGTAACACAATAATTCCTTTCCAATAATCCACAACAATCACTTGATTTGTACTACAATAACGCCAGATGTAATTAACTTCTAAACCGGACACTGTTTCTTATATGGGTCCCGCAGGTATTCCAGAATTCTTTTGGCGGCGTGCCAGCATAATTTGGGTAGTTAAGAATGCTCTGACACAGTCTGGATGCTACTTGTGTGCACGGTCTCGACAGAGTGACAGAGCTAGTCTCGACTAGCCGAGAAACGTGTAGAACGCGTACCCGCCGACTTTTCGACAGCGTCACTTAATTTCGTAGCAGGGTCAAGTACCACTGGTTAACAAATTCATATTTCCGTCTAAAATCAAGCTGTGTGTTTGCAGGTGAAGACTTTTGCCACACCTTACATATCATGGATTCGACGGGGGCCAGCGTCGTAGTGAACAAGAAGTGTGCTGACAGCTCCGAGTGTTGGCCTCTTGGAGTCGGGTGTGTCCTTATCGACTCACAAACGGTAAACTTTGTTAATGTACACTTCTAGCTTATTATTCGTTTTGGCTAAGTCCTTAGCTATAATATTCTTATGCTTATATGCATACTTGTACTTTTCATTGATGAGATGTCTTCACGAGTACGTGAAGACTCATTTGGGACTGTGCTTTCACAGACGAATGTCATAGCATTTTTCACAAATTTTTTCTCATAGTTGACTTTAATTACTAAGGCCACTTAGTCATTATTTAGCCTACACTATTTGAAACGTGTCGTTCCCCTGTACTGTGAAAGTCGTTTTAAACTTTATTCAACTAATTACTTAATATTTTTGTACGCAATTTCTAATTACAATGGACTTACTACATAAACTGTAGGTAATTAATAATAAATAGGCTATTTAATTTCTATACGTCACTTACCTTACTTGTAGTTGGTAAATGTTTCCATTTGATCTGTTTTGATTAGGAAACGAATTTGAATAAAAGATTTATTTGCTTATGATTACTACAAACACGCTTTTGTTCCTAGCAGCTGTAGTCAGATTTACAACATTTGCTTGCACATAATTGTAAAGTGTGAGTAAGAAACACTTGTACGGTCCACAGGACAGTAAATTAGGTTGGTGTTACCCGTAATGTAACTAGAAAAATATTACCTTATAAGCTTTAATTGTTTACTTTTGTCGTTTCTAAGTGTTTAATGTTGGCATAGAAAGACGTGTTGCAGCTTGATAGCAAAGAACATGAAACGTCTGTGAGTCGGATGTAAGTTGAGTAGTAACAGTTATACAAAGTACTCCGTTTGGTGGGGAAGGCCAGATCGGGGCTAATCGTTCACGGATAGTTTGTTAGCTTTGACGAATCACGCGTTGCGGTGACACCATGTCTCATTAGTTATAAGTCTGTCTGGTCTACCTACAACACTCTAGTTCGTCTTAGTAGTCATAACAGTCTAGTCCCTCCTAATAGTTAAACAGTCTAAATACTTTCTAAGGTAAACCATATTTGTCTGACAAATGACTGATTTCACGTTTGTCGACCGATTTGACTGGCCTGGTATTTCACGTCCAAATGTGATACTTCCCTTTGCCACAACAACTTCTTCTACTTTTCCATGTTGTTGTTGTTATTCTTCTTCTTCAAAAACTGTGGTATTCTTTCCAAGCAAATTCCGAGAATTTAGAATTGTTGGTTCTGTCCTCTTTGATGAATGTCTTTTGTTCTGCCAGATTAAGTACAGGTTAGATAGGCAACCATGTTTGTCTACCAGATGACCAATTTCACATTTGTTGACCGACTAGATGGCAATTATAATTATTTGTCTCTACTATTTTCCGTCAAAATCAGATACTTCCCCTCGCCACAAAAACTTCTTCTCCTTCTTCTTCTCCTTCTCCTTCTTATTCTTCTTAAAAGAATTGTAGCATCCTTTTCAAGAAAATTTCGACAATTTAGAATTGCTGGTTCTGTCCTCTTTGATAAATGTCTTCTGTTCTATCATATGAACTACCATTTGCACCACAATAATGTGAGTGACATTCCAATGAAGCGTGTGTACTATATTCGTAATTTAGGAAGATTTGGCTAGTATAAACATAATTTATTACTGATACCGTTAATTAAGTGACAGGAAGTTAGAACAGTACACAAGTCGTATAGTTCAAAAACCGATCAAATACATAACTTAAAAAAGTTATATTTGTTATATGCAAAGTTTGTGTTAATATGTAACTGGAGAGTGATTGATCTGCACAAAAATTGGCTCATTTCTGTTGAAAAAAACACATGCAAAATATAGGGCTTTCGTTAAAAATCCGGTCTTCTCCAGGAAAAGAAATAATTTTTTATCTGCCGTAGTTCAAATACGGGTTTTGAAACTTACATCCCGGCAACCCCCTGACGTAACTTTAATGAATAAAGTAATTACACTACACTTTTCATCACCACTTGTTTACTAATGGCTTTAGCCTAAACTAGTTTGTTCAATATCGTGGCAATTGTAACTTGGGATCCGGTTTGTAAGTTACAGGTCTGCGTGTCCTGCTGTGACGAGATGTACTGCAATGTTACAGTGCCCACAAACAAGTCGACGGCTACGTTCTCCAGCAAACGGACCCACAGGAGGCAGAGGCCACGATATCCTCCCAGTGGTACCAACACAAACCACGAACACAACAGTTGTCCCCCAAACGCGGAGTCAGCTAAACAGACTGTCTTGCTATACGCATCTGCTGTTATTGTTGTTTTGTGTTACATGAATGTATTATGAACTGCATTTGTAACGAGTACATATAAACACGTGTATAAATACGTTTCAACTGAATCAGGGTTATTGAAATTTAAAATGAGAAGCATCTGTGTTTATAGCAAATAAATACTTTATACAGGAGTAGCAAACACATGAAATGTGAAATTGAACAAAAATTATTTTCTTACAAACTTGAGAATGTTAAATTTCTATACGATCAAAATGTTTCAGTAGTGCGCTCTTGTGCGTATGTAAGCTTTTCGTGTGTTTGTGTATATCTGAATGCGTGTTAGTTATAATAATACGTGCATGTTAAATATCAAAATAAACTATTTAGACTGAAATAGTGTTTTATCTGGTAAGTATGTACTAATCATTCTCGTAAGAATATTATTTTCTTTATTTACAGTGTATATTGTAAAAGCTGGTTCAGTAATTATACAAGGGTAGAGTGAAAAGTCCCGGGCCCGGATAAAAAGTAACAACACTTTTTTGAATTAATGTGCATGTATTTTTCAACGTAATCTGTATTTGTGTCCAACAATGTTCTAAATCTGTTATGTCAGACTGATAAGCCGATTTGTAGAGGTACGGTACACAAAGTAGCCGTTTAAAGAATCGCTGGCTTCATTGTTGTCAGTAAATATTTTCACACCGAGCCATTTTTTGAGGTTATAAAAAACACAGAAGTCGTTCGTTCTCGCTTAAATCAGGAGAGTATGGTGGGTGAAGAAGCAATTCGAACTTCAGTTCTTTGGTTAGGCAACGCAGCAATTGGTGTGTGAAATTGTGCATTGTATTCGTGAAACAGCACTGTCTTTTTTCCTACATGTGGTCGTATTTTCTTGATTTCGTTGTTTAAAAGGTGCAGTAGGTTTGTACAGTACTGGCCACTAATTTTTTATCCATTTTTAAAGTAGTCAATGAAGATTACTCCACGTGCGCTCCAACAAAGAAAAACAAAAACAAACAGTTACCATAACCTCACCAGCAGAAAGATTTGTCTTTGCCTTCTTTGGAGTTAATTGGCCTTTCACGGTCAATTGTTTTGACTATTGTTTGGTCTCAGGAGTGTTGTTCTGGACCCAAGACTCATCAGCAGTTATGAATCAATGCAAAAATACGATTGAATTGAGCGTGTAGAGTACCAAACATTCACTTGAAACATCCTTTCGATACTGGTTTTGGTCAAGTGTCAGCGCACAGCTTTGTCATAGACAGATGCTCGTGTAAGATGCTGCGCACACGTTCCGTTGGTATACCTACCAATAGTCTCAGTTATCTCAATCAGTTTCACTCTGAAAATTGCCAAAACGATATAGCAAAATTTTTCTATTTTTTCTTGCGTAGTCACTTCAACGAGACGCCTAACACATGGGTCATCAGTTATGCTTGCTCATTTTAAATTCAGCAACGCAGCGATTAACAATTGAATTCGATGGAGATGAGTCCCCCGACGTTGAATCCAGCTCCTTTTCGGTATCGGTTTCAGTTAACACTTTCAAAAGAATGGTGTTCATATTGACGCCACGAATTTCCAAACTGGCCCACTGTTAAAACAATGCTTGAGGCGTGTACTGTGATGTGCTGTCGAAGTAATACTATACAAATCATTGACTTGAAATATATAAATTCAGCCTAAAAAGGATGAAATCATACAACACGATTAAAATAATAAGCACAGTGGCGTTATCTCTGTGACAGGCCCGGAACTTTTCACCCGACCCTCATACAATAGAAAACTAAATTGGTTTTGATACATTTTACCAAGCAAATCAACTCAATAATTATTGGTGTTTTTAATTATTTTGTGGGAACCTCACTGTTGTCACATAATTTATGTAGAGAGCGTTTGGTGACAGTGTAAAAGGGCGTGTTTGTTTTGAGCGGATAAAAATAAAAATAATATTTAACAATCATTGGTTATTCTCTATGCACATTTTAATTATGTTTACTTTCCACAAGTACTGAATATTTAAGTAAAGTGATTATTCTTATAGCTTGTACACCTCGTAAATATAGATTTACGAATTGTAATGTTTGTTATTTTAAAAGTTTAAATTTATAAATTGACTCGTAATTTATCAATACTGATGCATTATGCAGTTAAATAAGCTATACAAATTTTTACACGAACAGAGTATACAAAAAAAGTGTTAAGACTATGAACTCACAGACAATTGTAAAGTGATGTAAAGAAATGAGTGAGTTTTGTAAAATAGTAGCAAAACTGCACTGAATTCAAATTGGAAAGTATGGTGTATAATAAAACCAAACACAACAGATATATAGTCACAAAATTGTTATATGTATGGAAGTGTAAATTTAAATAAAGAATAGTTTTTTAGAAAACATTAAATCTTTTTTTGTTTAAGTTGGTGCATTGCCTTTCTTCCTTTTTTTGCAGAGAATAGAAATAACTCTACGGTTCTCTCTTTCACACACACACACGCGCGCGCGCGTAGATATATAAAACAGAACCTACAACATGTGTGGCATCCTTTGACATCTACGACACATCGAGGGTGGCCACGAAACCAACTATTCTCTGACTCGCGTAGTTGGAGCAGTGGCGGCTGGTAGTTCCAACTTTTGGTGGTTGCAGTAGTCGGTTGAGTGGCGGCGGGGGGTAAAAGAACACATGAAACAGGAGGCAGACCTACTACATATTTGCATCATAAATAGTGCTGTCGTATGGAAAAAATAGAAAGTTACTGTTTTCCAATTATTTGAGCAGTTAATTTATGGGAAATTCCAAGTAAGTTGTGTCGAGACAGTTCATCTAACAAACATGATGCAAGCGACTAAGGATCATGTTTGGGAGAAGCAATGAAACCCCAGAATCTTTCAACCTGTTTACCTGTTTATCTTTCAACGGTACACTATGACCATTTGAAAAACATTAACAACATCAGTGGTCTCATCAGCAATTACATCCAAATAATCCGCTTCTTGTATCTTACTCGTTATTTCTTCGTAGCATATTTCTAACATTATATTTAAAAAACACTTTGAATGGTTTTTGAGGTGCCCTTAAGTGCAGTTGCTTCCTCTAAATGATTTTTCATTCCTGTGTCAAGCTCAGAACTGAAACCAAATAAGCCTCGAAATACACCAGGATCTGATGAAGATTCAGTCTCATTATGACCCCGCAAAGCTAATTCAAAAGCTCCACAGAAACGAATACAGTTTATTATTATATTTAAGACGTACCAATTATTGCGTACTCTTTTGTTGTGTAAAACAATATTTTGTCTATATTCACTGTCCAGCTGTTGTGCTATAAGTACCAAAAAGTTAAAACTGAAAAGCATTCTTTATATGTGCACTTAACGCCTGATGATTTATTTTTTTTCAGCTAGATGATTAATATATTTCATTCCGAATTTCGTCCAGGGGTTCCCTCCAAACAATAAACACGGAAAACAAAATAAATAATTTTTTTCGTCACAACCACATAAACAGTTAGTATTGTCATAATATTCTACTTTAAATGATCGATTAAATTGTCGACTGACTGATTTTACAATTTGATTTATTGTTAAGGGAGACATTTGGCGTCCTAGCCATTGGATCTTAACGCTATTCATTTTAAACTAAAAAAAAAACACGTTGTTTAAAAGCACGGAGAATCAGTAACTCCAAAAAGCACAGACACAAAAGCACACAGTAGCATTAAACAAAGAAAAAATAATACTTAACACAAAGTTGAATTAATAAAACGTCAATTGACACTTTATTATCACAATCGCAGTAATACCAAATTATTATTACAATTTTATAAATTCAAACAATGGGTAACGTTTATCTTGAACCAATGTAAACACTAAACCTGATAGGCCTACCTTACAAATCAAGAAGGCTGTGCTTGCTGACTTCATAACATAACTATGGATGAGCTACAACGCTACTAGTGGAGCGTTACAGAAGCTTGTGCAACCGCCTAGCTAACATTGGGAACACACGGCAGCTGTGAAGAGTAACGCACGTTCTCCCACCATATGTTTGTGTAGTAAGCTCTGCCGTGTACTGTTCAAGTTGCAAGTGGCCTACAACCACCAGACTGCGCGCCACATTTCAATTGTAAGCGATCATTACCGCATAGAATCTAATACGCTTTCCGTTGAAATTTATGACACTTTTAACTGCTTAATGTTTTCGTATATTATTTTACAGTTTAGTTATTCTATTTTGGTGGCTGTGCAACACTGCAACCATAACTCCAGCCGCCACTGAGTTGGAGACAACACATAAGCTCTGAAGTGATCATAAGCAACAGCTGACAGACTTTGGCGTGAAGTAACATGGTGCTATTAAGTTACTGGGGGAAGAACATTGTATTTTATTCAACAATACGGTAACATTGAAATATTTTGGTGTAATTTTGTGGTAATATGAACACAAGGCCGAATAGGTTTAAATGACCATACATTAATGTTGTTTTTTTCGTCGGTTACGTAAGTCGTATGAGAAATCATCAAGACGAACTTAAGACCCACTGTGGTGTACTCTGGTAATTATGTAGAGAAAAGAACAACATACAACATAGTATGTTGTATTCAATAAAGCACACGCAGAAACAAAATAAACCTTAAATAAAAAAAATATAACAAAATAAAAACTTATTTTATATAGAAAGATTTGATTATGTTATACGATTCGTGTAGATAGTCCAGACTTTCTAAAACTATCATAAGTCACAAAACGTGACAATCTGTCACGAGTTGTCTGTATCCTTAATAAGTCATAAACGCCAGAGAAATAAATTTTTATCACTAAAATAACAATTATCATTTGCGATAATGGGTAAATTAACTATATTAAAAAAATTGGGTTACTGGGGGAATACGCCCTGGTCTCCCATATAATTCACTCACCCCTCCCAAACGTGAATTTTTAATGCGGTGTTCGCCATTTCACCGCTGAGGTTTATGAGACACACGCAACCCAGTTTATGAGACACACGCAAGAAGTGAGAACTTCAATGCCGAGTGGCGAGTCAACCAATTCGACGTGTAAAATGTTGTTCGTATGTATGTGAAGTAAGAGAAATTTTCCTATAAAGAATTAAGATTAAAATAAGAGTGAACCGATAATTAAATGGAGCGAGAGCATCGTATTAATTTTATTGTATGCAATCGATATTTACAATAAACAACTAAATAACTAAAACGAATTTGAAACATAAAAAAACTTTCAGCGTAATACAATATAAAAACCAGAGTAAAACTCACGGATTAACTAAAAAAAATGTACAGTGTAAACAAAGATACAAAATTATACTCTTTTGATATTTCAGACATGTACCCAAGCATTCTCATTGACGATATTATAGATATTATAATAACAAGTAAGTGTCAG
This sequence comes from Magicicada septendecula, assembly GCA_034769895.1. Classification (NCBI taxonomy): domain Eukaryota; kingdom Metazoa; phylum Arthropoda; class Insecta; order Hemiptera; family Cicadidae; genus Magicicada; species Magicicada septendecula. The sequence continues at coordinate 400,500,829 of CM068372.1, read as the reverse complement.
TCTTTTAAAATTATTTTTATGAATTAATAAAACTGGAATTATACATAATTAGTTTTATGTATTTTTACAACTGGAAAGTAGTGTAAGTATATTGGGCTAATGATGAAATATTAAAAAAAAAGCTTCATAACTATTCAACTCCATCTCTCGGCATGTGAGTACAATTTTCTTTTTCGCTAAGTAAAATTATCTTTAATACTTACTTTATACTTGTGATAGTACTTAAACATTTAGAATTTTCTCATATTCTTTAGAATATTACGCTTCTTAAAGCATACACATTTGTGTCAGTGAGTACATTTGTAGGGAAATTTTGGGTAGTTATGTGGGGAAAGAAATTTGATTGACCTGGCAACATTGCTTTTTCGTTTCATCGATTTCGTTACGCGTTGAATAAGTTTACTGCCTTAGAAGCGCGACAGGTGCGGGGGTGAGCCGGGCACCATAGTGTCGTCTATGGACTTCTCACGTCAATTATGTGTAAAAATAAATAAAGGCGTTAAGGAGAGAATTTGATATTAAACAATAGGAAGAGGTGAGTCCAATTTTAATACAATCGGACAGCATCAATTTTACAAAAATTTAACAGCACCGGAAAATCTCTATGCAATAAATTTAGAACCTTCTGCAAGTGGAAAGGATAACGTTTTCTCTGTACTTGACTTTGTGTCAGACCAGTGCTATATGAAATTCGTCTAGTGCTGAGACCTGGACTATGTTGAATGTGTTTACTTTTTCACGAACATGATGACGTCCTGGCGTTCAACCGAATATGAATATGACGGAAATAGCCCATTTGCCTTTAACCAATGAAATACTGCAACAAAGCTTTTGGGATACGGAATCCTTCTGTTAGCAAATTTTCCCAATATTCGCATTGTGCATTTCCATTACAAAACTGTAAACAAAAAATATTTAGGCTTATGCTTCATTCGAAAATTGAAAGGGCATCTGTGATTTTACACACTCTTTTATTCACTTATGTAAGCTCATAGCAATACTAAAGCACAATGAGCAGAATTTAATTGTTGATTAGCCCTTAGTACTGCCAAACTAGGAAATAAATAAAGTTATCTCAGTGAAGATTTAAAATTGTCTTCAAGATTAGGAAACAGTTTATTTTTTCTTTCTTAAACTAATTAAATTTTAATAATTCCTAAGTAGGCAATTTAATTACTTCTTATTTTTTTAAATTGTGTGTTTTAAGAAGTTAATTTTTTCATAAAATTACTTTTCCAAGCATTAAGACATTTCCTATAGTATTCAAACAATTTTTGGTTTGGTTTCAAACATTTATTTGAAGTTCTACTCCATTTTGAGTTAATAGAAACCAAATGCCTAAAGGTTGTATTTGGTTTTAATAACTTAATATTCTTGGAATTATAAATTGATAGTAACTATTTTGCACACACAGTTGATTATCAGTTTGAGAGAGTTATTGTACTTTAAACCTAAAGAGACATGTTTGAGAGCAAATTTATGTTTTACTCCAAAAACCGTAAAAACAACGGGAATTCCATTTCTGAGACACATTTTTTAAACGTCTCAGGTAAAAAACTATATAAAAACATCTAATTTTCTTTTTAGTTTGTGTCCCGAAACTTTCAATGTCACCTCATTTTACCGTTGGAGAAACTTGTGCGAAAACTTTCGCAAACCGTAACACGCTACCATAGCGTTTGCGGACCTATCTTTACATACAAACTTTTTTCCAAATTTTCACCAGTAGAACATGTCCTAAACGGTTTTCAGTCCCTCATAGATCAGATGTTTATAGTTTATTGTAATCTTTTAGAGTACATAAATGATTATTTCCTTCTATTTCATCATGTTTATTGAGCTGCGATATATCTCAACACCCTTGAGTGAATTCCTCTGAGTCTATGTAAAATCTGTGAGTAAAATTAGTTTTACTAGTATTCAAACGTTTTCTCTAGTACACAAACGATTGTTAATTTTTTCTGAAATTTGTATGTAAAGTTTTGATCTGTTTTGCTTTAAATGAATGTTTCTTAAGTTTTTGTTTGTTTCTTATCAACTTTATTTACATCAATGTTATCAGAATCAAACTCTTTATAAGTTTTGTACGCAAATTTGGTGCATTTATTAGTCATGTAACAAAGTTATTGTATCTCAACTCAAAAATACGTGTTTTTGACACCACATTTTGTGTTTTACTCCAGTGAACTTCAAAACTAAAGGAGTTACGGTTCTGGGACAATACAAATTTTTTAAACTTTAAGGGCACAAAACCCTGTGCCTCATAATGTTTGTCCACATTTAGTGACATTAAATGTGCCTCTTAATGTTTGCTCCAAGAATTTTAGTGTAACCTAGTTTTACCGTGGGAGGAGAAATTTATGCCAAGATTTTCGTAAGCCGTAACATGTTTTCCGCCCGGATGCATGTTTATTGAACTTTTTTCATTGTTTTCAGCAGTAAAACACAGTCTAAAAGTTTCTCCGTTTCTTTGTGAATCGGATGCTTATAGTTCATTGCAGTCTTTTAGAGTGGATACATGTTTATTTCTTTGTATTTCATCATGTTTATTTAGCTACGATGTAACAACACACTTGAGTGAATTTCTCCGTCTTCTATTATACTTCGTAGGCTTATACAACGCGAGTCAATGTTATTGAAATTCATTCCCGGACTGTTTGACCGTGGTCTATTTTTTTAATTAAACAGACGTTTCGACAGTACCATCGACTGCCATCATCAGTGTAAAATTCGAGCTGTACTAACGTAGGGTGGTACACGTTAGAGACCACAGTACTGCGGTTAAGGCTCTGAGCTTGAACAAAAATGTAGACTAAATCTTTACAGTTTAATAAATAAAGTAGCGTTTCCCTAGACTGCGATTTCTTTAAAACAGCTGCTAGTAACGCGATTAAAATAGGTTTAACCTACTTCATGTGTTATTAAATTCATCTTCTCACACTGAACATTAAATATTAAGGTCAGATGCTTTACGTGCGTTGGCACACAGTTCATTTGTAATAATACATCCACGCGAGGAATACTGCAAACTCGGCATATTTACACAAATAAGAAAGACGCTTCAAAAGCGTAACCAGCGTGAAGTGATAAGAGAAATAGTGAGAGATAAGAAAAATTTGGCTGGAATTAGGGTCACCTTAACACACACACACACAAATTGCGCGGCAGATGGAGGCAGTCTTGTATACACCAGACGTTGCTCACGGCATTAAACAAGAGCAACGGTTGGGTCTACACGGCTGACTAAATATTATTTTCTACCGTGTTTTTGGAACATATCGGATACAGTATTAGTAAATGGCTTGACAGTTGTCTAAGTAAATTTCGTTTTTTATTTTCCATAGTTCTCCTTGATTGCTGTTTTTCAACTCGAAATAATTTAATTCACCACGAATGACGACGTTTCAATTCCTTAAAGGTAGCTTACTTTTTTGTAAGTAGAACCACAGTCAATAAATTTTATGTTTCTTCTCTTTGGTTATTACTTTGGGATTGATCTTTTTGGTCATTAGTTTGGGATTAGTTTTTATTATTTCACCATGTAACGCTTGCGTGTAGTTTCTCACAGGTACAGGCCTATAGGAACTCCTGCTTTTACGCCGGCTCTAAATTGCTAAGTAGAGAGACATTTTGATCGGGGTTGTCAACCTCACGAAGGTGAGTGACTGTATAAAAGCTAGATATTATTTTACCTTCCTTGTATGTTTAACAACATACTTAAATCAGTCCACACTGCCTAGATCTTAAACCACCTTGGTAGTAGTAAAGGGTCAATATTACCAGGATATGAATAAATATTCTATGTTATATATATTGCTATGAGACACATACGTATTCTATTTTCCACTGTGTTTGACTACGTGGGCCCATATTTACAATAAGCCTTAGTTGGTGCACTGTGCAAAGGGGTTTAAATGTTACAAGACAATATTGTTAGTAGAACAAATACTGCATGTTAACGTAGTTCAAGACGATAATAAACAATAAAAAACAAAAGTTTGCTGTGATGTGAAAGTGAATAAGCGTTGTGCGCGTACCGAATTGTGTGAAGATAATTAACAGTAAGCCAATTAACAGAAACATTTTAAGTCATTTATAGTAGTGTGCAAATTGGAATAACTATTAGTAACTAATTTAATTTTAAACAAATTTTAATAGCACTTATTCGACTTACAGTGTAATTAGCTATGCAAACACATGCATTTGAAAACACATGGTTTGGAAAGGTCTAAAAACCAGAAGATCATATTCAGAAGCACGTGGTTAATTTTTTAGTACAATCTGGAACGTTTTAACGCGTAAAAGTAAATTCATGTGCGCAGATCTATAAAAGCACGGGTTAGCCGTGAGTTAGACAGTCTCTCATATCCTAAAAAGTTGGAGTGTATCGTCGAGGGAGCGGCTGAATTTAGTTCCACGCAGTTCGAGATCTTCAACATTCTTCAACACTCAACATTCTTCAACGCCTACGAGAAACCATGAGATCGACATCCCACCTTGGGATGACAACGGCCGATGTGAAAGCGTAGGAACAGACCCGCGAGATCGTTCGGACTGATCCAGCGTAACCCAGAAAATTCAGGAAAATGCATTTACAAACCATTTATAAAAATATAAAACAATTAAAGACTCAATGTATACTAAAATTAACAAGGTATTACATAATGTCAGAATATGATCTAAACAGGTAAAACCTCTACTCAAACTGTTTTCATCCTAATATATGTTGTTTGTATCCCTAGAATTTGGGATCGTCCTCAAAAGCTGTGAGTGGGGGTTTGAAAGACCTAAAGGCCTAAGAACAGGGTCTTTCAAGCGTCACTCACAGCTTCTGACGATGATCCCAGATTCTAGGGATCAAAACCTCAAGCAATAAATGCTAGTCGAGTAGAGGGTTTACGTGATAAATGTCACAAATGGCTTAGAAGTTTAAAAATGATCAAAACAATTAGAAAAACGATCTCAATTTACAAAAACAAAAATTAAAAAGTAACGAAAATATTTATTATTCTTACTCAGTGAGCACCATTACTTGTGAAAACTGATAAACAGATTGTGAAGCTCTAGGAAAACAGACGTTTCTGAGGAAAACGAATTTATTTTCAAAATAACCACATAAGTATGGACGCAAGGAAAAGGTTTGCAAAAACATTTGCGTGGAGTGTCGTTATTTTTAGGTGTGAGGCGTGGACCCTCGGCAAAATAAAAAGGACGAAGCTGGAAGCAATGGAAATGTGGGTCTGGCGGAGAACGACGGGGACGGTTAAGGAAAGTAATAAGAAAGTCCTCACAGAAGTGAACGAAGATGGTTCACTTTTGAAATTGATTGGAAGAGGAAGGGCAAAATCGATCGGGCACGTGTTACAGCACAATCAATTCTTAAGTAATATGTTTTAGTTAAAGGTGTTGTTTAAAAACCAAGAGGACGACGAAGAACAGCGTTCTTCAAAGGGATGGGAAAGGAGATGAACTTCCTGTCACACTGCGACTTAAAGAGGACAATGATGAAGAGTGAGAAATAGCTAACTCGACAGAGCGTGGTCTTTAAATGATGATGATGATGACTAATTTTTAGTGGTAATTATTATTTTTTCAATGATAGTGTATCATTGGTGGATATAGTAATAGACTTCTTCCTCTGGGGCGTTATTTGACGTTGGTGCGTTTTAGTTTGGTCTTTTAGCTTCTTTAACAAACGTATCACCCTATCACCCGTAAACATTTTTCGTTTATAAAGAATTATGATCTACGAATTTAATTTAAAAACGTGTTGATAGAATAAATTGTTGTGATACATCCTACCGAAGAAAATTATTTTCAGAAAATGTTTCAAAAAATCTAAACAACGTATTATAAAGAAGGACGTAGTTGGTAGTGGAGAGAAAAGGGGAAAAACTCCTAATCAGTATTGACTGAAACAGAAGAGTTGACTAAAGACAAATAAACTTTGAAATCACACAAAGCAAAAATACAAGGGGATTAAGAGAGAGAAAGTTGAAAGAAAACTGCCTTAGGAGTAGCTTTTGTTGCTGTGTGATGACATAGATTCATTTTATTCATTCATGAATAGATTCATTTTACTTAAAATGTTCTGCTACAGGAAACGTTTCGTGAAACGTACTCTATGCTCAAATATTATTTGCACATATTTCTTTATGATACAATTCTTTAATATGTCTTTAAATTTTCCGTGAGTACGAAAGTACTTTCTAAAACTGTGGGGAGTTTAAGAATATAGAGACATTCCATTACATTTAATACAAGTAATCAAGAGCATGTATATACGGACCAGGATACAAATAAAGCAACGGAACCCCATCAAAATAAATGGACGCGTTAGACAAAGTTGCCCCTTATCAACCGCTCTTTTTAACCTGTTTTTAATGAAATTGTTAGGATTTAGCTTAACAGTGTAAATGGAGGAATTAGAATTGCAAAATGCTTAATCATAGTTGCGGGCAAAAAGCTTTAGATTCTGATGTTTGCTGATGATCAGATTTAATGGCCACAAGATGACCGATAAGAATGCACCACTCCATAAATAACATTTCGAAAGAATTTCATATGGAAACATTTGACAAAAAATAAAGTGTATCGATTTTAAAGGACCATGGTCAGTTAATTACTGGACCATGGTCAGTTAATTAATGGACCATCTAAAATTAATTTGGATGGTAAAATTATAGAGGAATTCTCATAACTTATGTATTTAAACTGTAAGCTCTCATATAAAAAGGAAGAAGCTATTAATAGGAACATTAATAAATTTAACCAGATAACAGGAACTCTCCGAACTGCTCTAAAAAATAAGGCAAGGAAAGAGTCCTTAATAAAATTATACAAATCCACGCCAGTTCCTACCATTAATTATGGCTCAGAAACTTGGACAATGCCAGCTAGGCAAATATTAAGAATTCAGGCTACAGAAATAAAATTTTTGCTTTCCGTAGCTGGGTACACAAAATTAGATAGTCAGATGAAAAAGATAGGTACACATAAAAAGGATAGTCAAATAAGAGAGGAATTGAGGGTTGAAGAAGTAAATGAAATCGTCATTAAATATACAGAAAGCTGGAAACAACACATTAACAGAATGGGCAGTGACAGATTCCCCAAGGAAGCCTTATTGTATCAGTCAAAAGGGAAGAGAAGACTGGGAAGACCGAAGAAGAGATTGTCTGACCAGTTAGGAGCAGGAAGAGACTAAATAGTCTATGTCGTGACGAAGAAGAATTTTCCGGATTAATTAATTCCTACAGTTATTAGGCATTTTAGTAAAAAGACGTATTTGAGAAACCTCGTAATACTTGCTTTAGTTGATTACGCTGTTTCTGCTCTAAACGCTTGTTTTTAATAACGTAATAACTATCTTTAAGAATAACAGTGTATAAAATAACACAGGTAATTATAAAATTTGAAATAACTGATGGTGAGTGTAAATTCAAACGGTTGGGACGACATATTGATAGGGACTAAAAGGCGTAACTTTTAACTACGCATCAGCAACCGATTAGCAAACATAGTGAAGTGTGCAATTCATATCTTGATTTATCTTAGGTGGGTTTCCATATCAGAAACAAACTTGTAATACAGACAATGAGAGAGAATGTAATCCCAAATTGATTTTGATGCAGGCTAAAAGGATTTTATAATAATAGGTGTAATAAATAATTTTATACATCTGAGGAATGACGAATTATAAAATATATGACATTTTTTGGCAATAAATTAAACAAAAAACGAATTTAATTTACATTGACGACATGCTGAGGCATGGAAATCCAAAATGACTTTGGCAATACAGCTTAACATATCAATTTGTATGGTTCCCTGCTATATGCAGATGATATAGTTCTTATTCAAGAAAATGAGGAATTTAGAAATGTTTTAATTACGACGAGTAGAAAGAGAGTACTCACTGACAATTTCAGTGAGAAGGACTAAAACCATGGCTTTGAAGGTAAATATAAAGTCAGGGGTAAGGTAGATATAAAGTCAGGGGTAAGGTTGATATAAAGCCAGGGGTAAGGTAGATATAAAGCCAGGGGTAAGGTAGATATAAAGTCAGGGGTAAGGTAGATATAAAGTCAGGGGTAAGGTAGATATAAAGTCAGGGGTAAGGTAGATATAAAGTCAAGGGTAAGGTAGATATAAACAACAGCACTTTAGAACAGGTGAGCCGTTTTAAATATCTAGGATGTGATGTAAGCTATGAATCAAAACATGATATAAAAGAGAAGATAAAGAAAGTTAGGAATATTTTCGTACGATTCATAGGAATCTTAGAAATAAAGCAAGACACAGGACAAAGATTAAATTTTATAAGACAATTGCAATACCCACTTTGACGTATGCGAGGAAGGCGTGGGTCATGACAAGAAAGGAATGCGGCAAGATTCAGAATGCTGAAATGCAGTTTCTTCAAAATACTGTAAATTATACATTGTAAGAAAGAATAAGAAATGAGGATATCAGAGTAGAATTTGAGGTAGAGGACATGAATAAAATTATTTCAGCTTACAGAAGACAAGGGTAGGATTAATCTAAAAGGGTGATAGAGGATCGATTAACAAAAGCGGTACTGAACTATAAAACCATTGGTAGAAGAGACATGGGTCGTCCGAGGATGAGATGGATGCAGAAATAGGTTTACATAACTTAAACCTTGAAGAGAAGCAAGAAAAAGAAGAAGAAGAAGAATAAGAAGAAGAAGAAACAATAAATTGTACACAAATAGTAACTGTAAGATTGTGCGGGTAAATCACTATATTATTAAAAAAATAAAAATAAAAATTTTTTTTAACAAAATGAAGTTTTAATTGTTAATTAAATAAAATTACAAAAGCAGTCATAGTAGAACAAGAAAACAAAATAAAATTGACTAATAAAGTTAATTAAAGGTATCACAGATGGAAAGGATGGAAGGTATGGATATTGGAAAGATATAAGTATGGAGATTAGAAAGAAAATAAATGAATATAAGTTATAATGGAAGATGCTAAATTTAAATAGCAAATACCGTAACACAAGTGTAGAAACATTTAAATCAAAGAATTTCAAAACTCAACACTAAACATTTTAAAAACAATAAACAGAAATAAAATATAACAGTCAAAATTAAGGATATTTTATCTACCGTGAAATATTGCGTACCATTAATTCTACAAATGAACATTTAATAAGGGATGAAATAATTATTGGAAAAATTTGTGAAACAGTTCATGAAGGGTTAGTAAATTTTAGTCAATTAAAATTCAACGATACAATATATAACAAATCGTTTAAAACTACAACGTTCCATTTATTCAGTGAAAGCTAATTTTAGATTATACGAATAAAAACACAAAATAGATTAATGACATGGGGATTGAGGTTTGTCTTACACTTTTCTACTCTGCTGAGAATTTGTTCCACACACAAAAAGGTGAGGGACGAAATATTTTAAATACGAAAAAGAGCAATGATTAAAACGTGTTTACAACGTACTGATATAACGTTCAAAAGGAAGCACAGTGGCAGGCAGAATTGTAGAAAAGTACACACGGGTCCACTCCAGTGTCGCAAACCTACACATAAAGTTTACTTGCTGCAAGTCTGTTAGACAAACACAGGCTTGCCAATGCAAATAATGAAACGTACATTCACTGACACATACTATTTTTCCTTTCCCAGAGAATATTTGCATTTGTGGTGACTCACAGTAACCTAGTAGGCATGGTGGTAAAGAAACACGTTCTATAAAAATTATTTAAATTGTAATAAGTAATAATTCTTTTCGTTTCATCAGAAAGGCAATACTGGGTCATTGTTAGATATAATTAGTTCAATAAAATTCAAAGGACTTTGACAATGCAGGCAGATGTAGAACAGTAGTATGAATCATCGTATATATGAGTGTTTTACATCCTAGCTCCCATCTATTGCGGTCCACTTATTCAATGTATTCCTGTGCCCCCTTTACCATGCTAATGGTAATTTCTACTTCTGAAATCCAGATTGTCTACATTATAGATTTTTCCATTTTTTTAAAGGAAGATATGTATAAGACACAACATGTTGATTCGACAGAACGCAAAATTTATTTACTATACCGGTAATAGATTTGTTTAAACTTAAAAAAAATAATTAACAGGGTTTTTATTTCCATGTTCCGTAAGGAAATGGAAGAATGGTGATCGCAAAAAAATCGTGTTCGAGATAAGGGCTGATTCTGATTGTACTATTTCAAAACATGAAGAAAATTAATTTTCCAAAAAGTGTCTATGTGTAGATTTTTTTCTATGGCAAACGATAACTGTCGCAAATTCAAACAGAATCAAATAATTTTTTTCGCATGTACCTGAGTTGTAGAGGACTCAAGTCCTATTGATTTTGGTAAAAATCGGTTAAGGGGAAGGAGTAGTTTACCTGCAACGTTTTTTGTCTTAACAAGAGTAAAGTACTTATTTTTGATAAATAAAGCATCCTGAAAACGAGGTCATAATAATCCACTGTAGAAAGGTAGATGAAATATATTAATGAAAAGTGAAGTTGAAGGGGAAGGCGATAATTTTATATAAATTAAAATGATAGTTGAAAGGGGGAGGGGATAGTTTTTTATATGTGTACTACGTTATCGGCAACAAAGAAGTAGTTTGTTGTTAAAATTCCTTCCCGAGCTTTTGGCTGTGGTCCAATGCTTTCTGCAAAGCCAGGCGTTTCGGCAGTGCCATCAACTGCCATAATTAATGAAAATTGAGTACCCTAACGTGAGGTGGTATACGTTAGTGACCACAGAACTGTTGTTAAGGCTAAAGAAAGAAGTAGAAACAAGTAGTTTGTATGGAAATATTTCATTTCGAAAATGATTTTAAATATAAATTTTAGATCATGGAAGTCATGTATGGTTCTCCGTACCGATACTTTTAATTCTTTGACTACAATGATCCGTTCACACGAGCTTTTAAAATTTTTAAACATTTAGTTATAATATCGTTTACTTATTTGCTTCAAAACGCCTAGATGTGTTTCTTCTGTCTTTTGTCTTCTCTTTGTCTCTCTCTTTTACTGTCTTTCGTTATCTGTTTAAACAACACTTCTTTTGATAACGTTATGTCTAATAGTGTATCATAAAACAAGCAGTAATAAAGGAGAAATTATCAAAAAAAGAAAAACAGTTTAAATTTTCCAGATATTTTGCTGATTTCTGAAAATACACAAACTATATAACCGAATGAAAATAAATATTACAGCAGTGACAACGTAAATGCATGATATTAAATGGAGACATTAGGAGCATCTGGCAGCATACAAAGAAACAGGTGTTTAGTAATTGCTCTCATTTACGTTCCAGCTGAGGCGCAAACTGTTGCAAAGGAAAAATTACTCCTTCTTACGTAGTCCTAGCCTTTCTTGGAACAAAACTAATAATTGAAATAAAGTACTGATTCAGATCTAAAACCAAATGGCTGATGCAAACAGTAGATTTAGATACGCAGTAAAAATGCAAGAAGGGTTATATAGTTTTGTGTAATTTCAGAAAGCAGTAAAATATTTGGAAAATGGTTTGCTGTTTTTTTTTTGATACTTTCTGCTTTTTTACTGCTTGTTTTATGGTACTGCTTGTTTTACTTACTAAATTAATGATACTAGAAATGCTGCTTCATTCAAAACATTTCACAAGGTTCATTCAAATATTTATGAATTTGGCGATAGACCACGCCGATGAGAACCTAAATGGGTACACACACTTGTAAATGCAGTTATTTACACTACGCAATACACCATTATTTCACTGCATTGTGTCTACTACATATGTATTGTATAATATGTGTGTGCGTGTGTGCGCGTGCGCGCGCGTGAAAGAGACAGATATGTGGAGGGGGATAGAATGAGAAATAGAAGATAGTGTGATATAATGTCATATATTATGTGTGATGTAATGTCATATATACCCTTATATTTCTAAATTATCATTAATAATTTTCTAAATTCTATGGCTGCAAAGTTATCAAGACACATGTTTTTCTTTAGTACTGAACTGTAATATTTAAATTCTATTTAATTTTTTGTTTGTTTGAACTCATAGTCTTATCTACATTTACTATTTCTTTGTAAGTAAAGTAACTCGTTGAGTTTCCTGCAGGTCTCTAATGTAATTCAGTTAAATCAGCTACAAATCAAACAAACCTCTGATGATACAGAATAGTTTCTGTGAAACGTGCGTAAATTTGAAATAAACCTACGTGCAGGGTATTTACTTGAAGATATTACATATTTATATTTAGTATTAATGTTGCAGTAAGAATTGCCGAACTAAATGGCGTTGTATAAAACCTTAATATGACGGGTGACAAAATTTTGAGTTATCATATTGCTTTAATAAAGCAAAATATTAGCTTGTGTAATACGCTTACTTATTTTGTATTTGATTTCAACGATCGACGATCAAAACTAAGCCTAGTGAAAAAGTGTTTAATAAAGCCAGTTGATATTGCTTTTATATGTTTGCGGTTTATTTAGTCAGTAAATGGCGAGACGGTATCATAAAAGACAGCGCTTCAAAGGCATTCCAAAAAGCCATCCATCCTAATACAACTACAGACAAAGACAAAGCATAGTGAAAGCATCCGCAGACAGACGTAAAAGTGAAAGCAGCTGCGTGCGTGGCGGATTAAAATTGCTGTCTGACCCCAGCTTGCCTCCGTTTCCCTTTGATCTTGCCCTTCATTGATTCTCTTGTAGAGGAGATTATTAAAAGTAAATTTAGCCTCGGTCTTTATGTATTTCAAAGCTTTCACACATTTTTCTTCGTACCAATTAATAATTTTATCAAAGTACGACTGTTTTCTAGAGTAAACGCAAAATGACATAAGAGAAATGATTATAAATATACTTCAAACAAATGTATATTTTACTGTTACTAATACTGTTGTTTTAACTGCCATCTTAACTGGGTTTAGTGTGTAATAAAATATATACACACCTCACGTGTTCTCGCGCGCGCGCACACGCTCTCACACACACACACACACACACACACACTGTTTTTTCAAGTTAGTTGAAGAATCTTCCCGCCAAACGTTTGGGATTAATTCTTTGAAACTATCAATAAAAAATCGGTATGGAGAACTACACATGACTTCAATGTTGTAAGATTTATATTTAAAATCTTTTACTTGAATTCGGCTCGATAATTTCTAAAAAAATATCACCTTGTAAATCGAATTTTATGTTTGAAAAATTGAAATGAAAGTTTCCATAGAAACTACTTCTTTGTTGCCGATAAAGTAGTATACATATAAAAAATCGTTTGGAGAACCAAACATGACTTTCATGTTCTAATTAATTATAAAATTATTTTAATATGTACACTCACAACGAAACCAATTATATCAGCATGCTTTTAGTAAAAAACGCTCAGAAAGATGATCAAAATACGAATTTTACGTAGTTGATACATTTTTAAAATAAAGCATTAATTTGGTTAAATTATCTTTTATTTAAACAACGCGAAAAACACGAATACCGCCCGGCGTTTTTTTTCTTTGTGAATTTCTGAAAATGAAAAATTATTTTGTTTACGTATCCGTTGTTACATATCATGAAACGATATCGATTGTTAATATTTTATTGAAATTTTAAGTTTACTGTCGAATAAATTTATAACATCAATACAAGAATTACCCCCTCCTCCTTCAACTACCCTTTTCGTTTATAGATATTTCATCTATTTTCTACAGTGGATTATAATGACCTTCTTTTCAGGGTACTTTATTTATAAAGAAATAAGTACTTTACTCTTGTTAAAAGGTAAAATTTTGCAAATAAACTATCCCTCCCCCTTAACCAATTTTCACCAAAATCAATACTCCTTGAGTATTCTACGACTCAGGTACATATGCAATTGATTCTATTTGAAATTGCGGCACTTATCGTGCGCCATAGAAAACATTCTACACACAGACGCTTGTTGGAACATGACTTTTCTTCATGTTTTGAGGGTAGTGCAGTCAAAAACAGCCTTTATCTCAAAAACGGTTTTCTTCGCGATGATCATACTTTCCCTACTTCCATTTCTTTACTGAGCATGGAGGTAAAAACAGTTGTTCTTTTCCTAATTGTGCCTGCAATTTTCTCAATATGCATATAATTTTCTTTCTTATGGCGTCTTTTGAATTGTTCTTCGCCTTTAATTGATTCCTCTATTTGTTTTTAATATTCTTCTTTCTGGAAAATATTTTCCCATATTTTTCTTGTAAGCAACCAGACATTCGGCGACATAAAGTGCTTCTGGGCGATTTACTATCGTTGCATAATGACTGCCTTTAACAGGAAGCTCTATGAATTATACAGATCGCCTGATAATGTGACATCAATTATGGTAGCTAGGCTGAGTTGGGCAGGACGTGTAAAGAGAGTGAATAGGGAGGATGTCCTTAAGGGGATTATGAAATGCACTCCAGAAGGAAAGAGAGGACGTGGAAGACCTAGACTACGATGGATTAATGGAATCCTAGAAGATGTGAAAATACATGGAGTGAAAAATTGTTGGTCATTGGCTAAGGATAAGGAAGTTAAAAGAAAATTTTGACGGAAGCTTAGGCTTACAGTGGGCTGTGAAGGTACTGATGAATTACATAAAACCTTTAGCATTTAAGGATATTGATTTCTTGTTATAGTCGTTCGTGGTTAAGTGGTAGGCTTTATAATTTGCCAACTCTTTATGTAATGCCTTTTATTCTGAGACCTTTATTATAATTACTTCTCCCAGATAACTGAGTTTTTCAGTTCTGTTATACTTAGTTGTCTGTTATACTTAGTACTGTTATACTTCGTCATACTTAGATGTATGGTTTTAGGGACATTATGATGTTTATCATGAGTTTGTTTTCCTTAAAGAGAAAACATATAAATGAAATTATTTCAACTTATAGAAGACAATGGTGGGATCATTTGCAAGTGATGTCAGAGGATTCATTGCGAAAAGCGGCACAAAACTATAAAGCCGTGAGTAGAAGAGACGTGGGTTGTCCGAAGATGAGATGGATACCGGAACAGGCTTATATAACCTAATTCTTGAAGTGAAGAAGAAGAAGAAGATTGCCGTAAGCTTCACTAATCGAACAAGTTCAGTCAATAATTATAATTTAATAAATCAAAGTAAATTCCATTCCATTATATAATTATAATTTTTAATGCTTTGCAGTCGTTTTCGTTTTAATATATTGAAAGAATGTAACTACAAATTACTCACATTTAACTTAAAATTTAATTTTTGTCTCAACATTATTAAATTTTTATAACATATATAGGGCATTTACTTGTCCACTTTACTATTTTATTAATTCTTTATAAGCAATAAAAGGCGATTATGTTGCGCTACAACGCTCGAAAGCACGTTTCAGGTGCCACTAAAGTGGTAGAGAGAAATAACTGGTGTCCTGTATAACAAAGCTACAGATAAATAGTAAAAACTGGTTAATTAAAAATTAATCCACTTTTATTTCTTCATTTACATAGATGAATATGGAACAGGGTATGAATCAATACAGCTGTTGCGGAGGATATAATGAAAGTTTTTTCTGCCGCTTAACTTGCAACACTGCTTCACCACATCAATGGCTATTACAAAACTGTGCTAGCGAATATTACGCCGGCGTTAGCCACGGAAGATAACGTTAATTGACTGAATTCATGAACCATCATCATCATCATCTAAAGGCCACGTTTAGTCGAGTTAGCCACGTCTCACTCTACATCATTTATTTCCATATTAAATTATTTCGATATGTTATTTAAGGAGAGGCTCATCCTTTCCAAGTCATCTTCATTTGTGGCCAATAAAATCTGATCATCTACAAAGATCAGAGTCTTAAGCATTTTGCCCGCAACATTGATTCCTCCGTTTACACCGTTAACCCAAATCCTAATAAGTTCATCCAAAAACAGGTTAAAAAGAGCGGTTGATAAAGGGCAACCTTGTCTAACGCGTCCATTTATTTTGATGGGGTTCCGTTGCTTTATTTGTATCCTGGTCCCTATATACATGCTCTTGATTGCTTGTATTAAATGTAATGGAATGCCTCTATATTCTCAAACTCTCCACAGTTTTAGAAAGTACTTTGGTACTCACGGAAAATTTAAAGACATATTAAAGTATTATATCATAAAGAAATATGTGCAAATAGTATTTGAGCACATAATACATTTCACGAAACGTTTACTGTCCCAGAACATTTCAACTAAAATAAATCTGTTCTCTATCATCAGACGCCAACAAAAGCTACTGCTAAGGCAGTTTTCTTTCAACTTGCTCTCACTTAATCCATTTGTATTTTTGCTTCGTGTGCTTTCAACGTTTATTTGTTTTTTTTTACTAAAGTCTTTTGTTTCAGTCAATAACGGTTAGGAGATTTTCCTCTTTTCTCTCCACTACTAACTACGTAGTTTTCTATAATATGTTGTTTAGATTTTTCCGAATGTTCTCTGAAAACTGCCTGAATATTCTACGGTAGAACGCATCACAGGAATTTATTCTGTCAACATGTTTTTCATAATATTAACATGACGTTATGATAATTCTTTGAAAAATTAAAAAGCTTTTTAGCCTGGTAAGCTTATACGCATGTTAAAGTACCTAAGACTAAACTAAAACGCTCCAACGTCAAAGGGCCCCGCAGAGGAAGAAACCTATTACCACCTCTACCAGTAATACTATATCATTGAAAATAAAATAATTACCACTAAACATTAGTCATCGTCATTATCTAAAGGCCATGCTTTGTCGCGTTGGCCACGTATATCTCTACATCATCGTTCTAATCCCAGTGCGATTAGAAGTCATCTCCATTCCCACGTATTTAAATAACGTTGCTGTTGGTCGTCCTCTTGGTTTATCCCCCAACACCGTACCTTCAATAATGGTACTTAAGACCTGATTGTGTCGTAGCACATGCCCGATCAATTTTGCCCTTCCTCTTCCAATCATTTCTTAAAAGTGATCTATTTTCGTTCACTTCTGCGAAGGCATGCTCATTACTGTCCTTATCCGTCCAAGTCGTCCTCCTTGTTCCCCACATTACCATTGCTTCCAGCTTCCTCCTTTCTATTTTCCGAGGCTCCACGCCTCACAATGATATGTTAAGACAGTCTACACAAACGTTTTTGCAAACATTTTCCTTACCTCCTTACTTAAGTGATTATTTGTAAGTAAAGTCATTTTGTTATGAAACACCTGTTTTGCTAGAGCTATTCTTCTCTTAATCTCTGTCCCATGTCTATTTTAACAAGTGAAGGTGCTCCCCAGGTAGCAAAATTTTTCAACTTGATCTAAAATTGTATTACCCAATTTAATATCAAGTTTTACATTCTCTTCACGAAGTGTAAACTAATCAAATAAATGATTCTCATCTAGCCGAGTAAAATGTTCATATTACAGTGTATCAAACGGCTAAGCATGCAGCGTGTATACGTGTTAAAATCATAATAAAATTTAGCTAACAAGGTGGCTCTTTATTCGTACTTTGATTTGTATGCAGTGGGTATTTACTGTGATTGGTCGAGGCTAGCGACGTTACTAATGATTTTACTATTTCACTTTGAACGGCCGATGTCTGAATTTACCCAGCGACTGCGATTCCTGGTTTTACCAGTTATGGAGACTGGTCCACGAGAATTTGACGATTTTTAAATCTACAAGATTGGCATGCAAGCGGGAATCAAACTAACTGTGGCCTTGCATACCTGATGCCATTTCAGTTACAATAGAGCAATGGACTGATACACGATGTGCGTTTGTAATGAGAACGTATTTTACAAATTGTGAATTAGTTGTGATTACGCAGAGATTATTCCGCCGTCACTTTAATGTTTTACGTCATGTTTATCGTTTCTAGTCGTAGTACGATAAAGTTGTGGTTAATAAAAACTGTCTGGTGTGTCATGGCAAATTTTGTTTGGGATCATTTTTTTATTTGGGTTCTGCCCTAAGGCAGGTCTTTAAATGGTAAAAGCTCTCCAAGCTGTCCTATCGCATACCAGTCTTTTCGTTTCTTTGTAACACCCTCTGATTTTAATGCTATCTATTAATTTCATTCTTCTACGCCGTCTTCTTTTTTCCCCTTCTGTGACACCCTCCATGGCAGTTGTACGCAAGCAGTCTCTTCTTAAACAACGACCTAACCAAAAATTCCTCTTCCTATTTTCTATTACCTTCAGGATTCTTTCTTCTCTCTTCCCCTATTCTTCTTAAAACTTCATCATTCCTTACTTTATCAACCCACATCACTTTTTCTATTCCTCGCCATACCCACATCTCAAACGCTTCTAATCTTTTCTCGTCCTCTTTCCTCAGTGTCCATATCTCTGCACCATATAAAGCGAGGCTCCACACTTAACATTTGGGCAACATTTTTTGTAAATTCTTATTAATTTCCCAAACAGCAGTCTTTTCCTCCCATTAAATGCCTCTTTTGCTATAGCAATTCTTGCTCTAATTTCACGAGTGCAGGACATATCTTCACTTATTAAGCTTCCAAGATATTTAAACAAATCCACCTGTTGTATTTTGTCTTGCCCTATCTTTATGTTTGGCCTTTTTCCTCCTCTGCTAGTCACCATACACTTAGTTTTATCCTTATTAATACTCATTCCGTATTCCTTGCATTTTAAATTCATATCTCTTATCATTTCATTCATTTTCTCTTCCTTTTCTGCTAAAACTGCTATGTCATCAACAATCCTTATACTTGGGATCATAGGGGGCCCTTATTTCTTTGAAGAGAACGGTGACAAACAGTCATTTCTCCTCGATGCACAGTGACTTTACCGGAATTCCTTGCTCCTGAACTGTGTCGTCTTGGGATCGACTTAGACACTGTGTGGTTCCAGCAGGATGGAGCAACAGCACACACTGCCGGAGCATTTATGGTGGTAGTTGGAGACATGTTTCCAGGCTACGTTATTTCCGGTGGAGGAGATGTTGTATGGCCGGCACAAAGTACAGATCTGTCACTATATGACTATTTCCTCTGGGGATACCTTAAGTATACAGTATCTACAGTATGTTTTTTCTTAATAAACCTAACGACATTAACGAACTCAAAGCCTCCTTACGGGAAGAAACCACAGCCATACCAAAATACATGGTGCAAAGAGCGATGCGAAATCTACGGGGCAGACTGCAGCAATGCATACAAATTGATGAAGGACACTTGAGAGACTTCTTATTTTAAAAATAAACGTCTTACACCTATAAATGGCATCAAATTTGCTGTAACTACATAATAAATCTAAATGTAAAAGTAAATAAAATATGTTTTATATGATTTATTTCACTTTTCAAATCGTCAGATTCCCGTAGACCACCCTGCATAATAAGTTGAAGATCGTCGAGCTATAGTTTTTATTTTAGTTGCATATAGACCACAGTCTTTTGGCACCATCTGCATGCTTATAACTAGAATTTGTAATTATTGAGATCGTATAACAGAATGCTGATCGTAATTTCAGGTGACTTCTGTAGAAAAAGCTCACTACACCCGATTTATAAAAATGATGCAAATCTCCTCATCAATTACATTAACTATTGAGTTTTTACGCTTTCACGGGCGGCGTAAATATTATTGAAACGGCTGAGTGCCGGGTTATTAGGTCGTGTTTTCAGGTTTGAAGAACCAAACGTTTGATTCTTTAACCATGAGATCAATGGCCAGTAGTGCGCCATTCAGCGTTTTAATAATACATTAAATATTATTTTACGATAAGAATAAATTCATACCACGGTAAATAAAACTGTATAAACACATATTAGAATATTTTCAACCTTTCACATGGCATTAGAAAAATGTAGTGTTAAATAAGATCTGTCAAAATTTAATTTTGATTCGTTAACATATGTAAAGGATTGTTCCGTTTAATTTAATTTATTCTAGGATTTGCTTATTCCTGCACTAGGGATATACGGATTATGAACAATCTGCGGTGTCTAACTTTACAATCTTCTTTTTCTTCTCCTTCACACCATGGCTTGGGCCATAGCCCGTTCCGACTTTACAGAGGGTCTGACCATTTTTTTGAGAGTCTTCCACTGTCACTCGTCACCACTGGCATATATTCAAACGCTTGTTTAGGGGTACGCGTGTCTACCATCTGTTTCTCATGGAGAACTTACAATTCTGCCTTTTCTCCTTTATTCTCTCCAGAACCGACTGTAACTTCAGGTCTTTCCTTATGTCGTCGTTTCGTAGACGATCTCTCAAACTACATCCCTTATCTGCTTTTAAAAATTTCATTTCCGAGGCCTGTATTTTTGAAATATCTTTTTGCAGGAGGAGAGTCCACGTTTTACATCCATACATTAAAGCCGGTACAGCCACGACCTTATAGAAATTTAGCTGTGTCTCCCTCTGCGTTTTATTCTTCAACTTATTGTTCAAAAGGTATAACTAAATTTATTTAATTTTCTCTAGATATCATTACTCTTTCTATATGAGATATCAAATCCCAAATAATTAAAATGTGACACCAGCTCCAAAACACTATTACCAATTACCGTAAAATCCTAAATATAATACCATACTTATACCTAATCAACAGAGAAGAATTAAGTTATATGCTTTACGCGCTTATGCGCATGAAAAAGGGACTCTACAATATTTGTTTCTCAACTTCTGCGATGGTTACTTGGAATATGTCTTATCGATGTTTGTATTGATCAGATGGTTTGCGTTTGGCGCGCATCACGTTGATAAAGCAATAGAGAACATCTCAGGTTAATTTGTAACTACGTTATTACTAAAACTTGCAATCTGTCAGTTGCAGATTTGGTGTAGGCATTAGAAGAAATGAATGGTCAGTAGTAATAACAGATAGGAACAGATTAACGTTTTGCCGAAGCTGGTTAAGCTCTCTGTGCATGTTGATACCCTTATCACACTGTGTCTGTTTAACCTTATAGCACAGAAGCACATCTGAAACCAGGAGTAAATTAAATAAATAAACCAATTGTTGATGCAATTTAACTTATACATCACCACCATCATCATCATCATCATCGTATTCAAAATACGGAACAAGGATCCTGCCTTTTCCGTCTTCAAAAATGCTCCAGCCATCTCTTCTTGGGTCTGCCCACACGTGTGTCTTATAGGTTTGTAATTTCAGGTTTGTTTGGCCGGTCCGGAATTTGACATTCTTTTAAGTCTTCTTTCCACCTTTTTTTATAAATTTGTAATTTTTTTATTCAAGTTAAAAAATTGTAACTTATCTATTATGACCTTATTTCTTATAGTTCAGAACATCTTTTAACTCAAGTATTTTTTAAGCCTAGGTGAGAATATATATATTTTAAATTCTGTTAAAAACGCAATTTCCAAGGCCTGTATTTACTGTCTTGTTTTTTGTTTGTTGATTATAATTCACACTCATACGACAGTGCAGGGAATGCCATAAATTTTTAAAACGTTAATTTTTTGTTTCGAGGTATTTTGTTTCTAAACATGCAGCCAGTCGATTGTTCCACCGATGGTCTGGTACTTACCTGACTTAACATCAATATCATAATTTAACTTGTTTAATTTTCCTTATTCTGAATGTTTCATTTAAACTGCTGTACTCTGTAATAATTGTTTGAGTTACATGCGCCGAAATGTAGCCTGGGGTTCTGAACAAGTGTATATGTAACTGCTGTATACTGTGGCAAAATTTACTTTAAATTATTAGTGGTCTGTTTGCCACCTTAATGAAAATACGTTAAATATTGTACTTACAAGAATTGTGAAGTTTATTAAATATTTCTTGTTATTTAGGGCACAATCTCTACATCTGTTGTGTCTTGTGACGATTTTAAAAAAATGATTAAATCGTACAAATCAAAATTTTTGCTTTATAACCAGTAAGAGTATTATCCACCCCTTACCTATACCTAGATTCCTGCATCAACTTGAAATTGTCCCGTACCAACACGCAAAGAACGGTGTTATTTAGCTAATAATAATAATTATGTTAATTAAATAAAATAAGTACTAAATAAATAAGGAAATTCCAAATTTTAACCAAAAAGTAACGTAAAGTATTACGATTTAATTAATGAATAATTAATACCACTTAAAAGAACGAACTATTTTCTCACTGCGTAAAACCGCGCCAGCTTACAGACCCCTCGCCGCTAAACTATGCACACATTCGCCGGAGAAACTTCGACATGTAAAGATGTCGGTACTGTGTTGTCAATATACACGTAGGTGTATACCGTTAAAAAATATTTTATCCAGTTTGTAATGATTTCGATTTGATCAAAGTAGCGTGGAGATAATAACAAAAAAAATATATAATGTAGTGTGTGAAGAAATATAAAAAAAAAGGAAAGGAAAACTTAGCCGACACATCTCTTAAAGAAAAAAACTGTAAGTGGTAAGATATGTTACTTACCAGATTTTAGTACTGCAAAAATAAGAACTGTAATTAAGGTGTAAAATGTGAACAACGGACTCCAGAAGTGGAAAACTCAAACAACAACAGTATGAACTTCTAGTACAAAAATCCGATCGTCTAGTACGAGACTACCAGAAATAGTCAACCTAATGGAGCATCAAGAGGAACCGTGTATTGCACCCTAGAAAACGACAGAAGATGACCATCATGGACCCCACAGCAACCTCATGTTAAATTCAGGTGATATCCAAACATAACATTTGTAAAAATTTGTTTCAACAAGAGAAGTAACAAAAGAACAGTAAAGAACTTTGATAATTTAAAGAATAACTTATAAGATTTGTAATTTCTGTAATGAAGTAGTTGTAACATTACGATATCTAAATATAAGGTAATTCTATAATTTACAACCGAAATTATTCTTCAAATAATTTGGTTAAAGTTGTGATAAATTAAAACATAACAAAGTTGAGACCCGGATCCGAGGTATTTAAAACAATATCTAGATGAATACTTTTGAGATAAAAGGAATACGACATTAAAATTTTTAAAATATTAAATGCAGAATTTACTAGAGTAATTCTTTTAAAAGTAAAGTAAACTATGAGATTTGAATATAATAATAAAGAGATGTTTTTGCTAACACCCAGCGAGTGAATAAATTTATGCAATCCTTGACTAATTCCTATGTAATAATGTGTTATAATTTGTTAGTAAGTAAGGTTTACTAACAACGGTAGCTAGTTTAATTAACAGGTAACAAATTGAACTGGTTCCCGACTTTTGTAATGTCTTAACAAGGGAGACGTCACAGTCTGTTATGGGTAAAATTGTCTCACCTTGTGTACTTTAAGTAGATCGTAAATTTTAAGAACCGAATATCAACATTGACTGAAAACTTACTCTTTTATTTCTATTTTATCTAAGACAGCAGTCGGCAACCATGCACCCACGGGCGCAAGTGCGCAGTCGATATGGTTTGATACGCCGGCAAACCGATTTGTAATTTTATTTTCTTTTGAACAAAGGAACGCACCCACATTGTACATGCTTTGAAGTACTTTATTATAGAATAGTACCAGCCATTTAGCAAACCGCGCTACGTCTTCCCCCAATACGATTGTCTAGCTTGTCACCCAGAGCCTGTAAACACCTTTCTTCACAAATTGATTTTTTGAAGTTTTACATTTCTGTGGACTTTATGAAAATAAATAGTATTATTGTGGTAACTTTTAAATTAATTTTATAAAAATATTTTCCTGTGTAACCATTTTTTTTCTTTTAATGTTTTTTTAGTTTTAACTTGCGTGTGCATGATGACAAACTGTTGATGACCTACTCCTAATGTGAAAAATTTTCTCATATTAAATGAAAAACATGCAAAGCTCTTTTTGATTCGGTGTTCCACGTAGCTACATATAAGCGCAAGGGTATTATAAAGCGACAATTACTGTTTGTAACGTGCGGCTATGGATCTCCCCACCTTTCTATTTTCCTTTGATGGTTTGGGGAGGGGTGCGCCCATCGAACTGGTCCTGAGTTATATATGCGCCCCCATAAATTCAAAGGTTGCCTATGACTGATATAAGACATGTATCTAATTTGTAAATTCTCTAGGTATCTTAGTGAAGTAGAATATCTACTTTGTGTCCTATATTCCTTCGTTCTGATGTCGTCTGGTGATCTTGTTGGCAGCATACCTATGTATTCTGTCAAAAGCAGTGGGCATCATGCTGTTTCAGAGCTAAAGAAGGTTGAAGAAAATAGTAGAGGGATTAGGTTTGCGAAAACATTAGAACAGTAAAAATGAGTGATTGAGACGTGATATACTAACAGGTACGAATAGATTAGTGTTAAGAGGTCACAGAATTGTGGTGTATGTAGAAGAAAAAGGTGATGAAGAATGATAATATTAGGATGTTTATTCCCAATTTTCATTACCGTTGTACAGTCATATTATTAAACATTTTCCGACATGTCTTCTACTAAGTTTCTTTCAATAAAAGAAATTATTCGTTGTATTTTTATCATTATCACCATCTTTAAGGATTAAACCAAAGATAGTTTGTCCCGGTCACAAACAGGCAAAGAAAGATTAAAGCTGGTCAATCCAGTATTTCCTCGGACGTCCCACACCTCTCCGTCCCCTCGGCTTATAGTTCAATAGTTGTTTTGGGATGAGGCAGTCATCCATTCGACAAAGATTTTCCCACCAATTCAGCCGATACTGGGCAATCCTGTCAAGTATACTGATAATATTCAGTTCCTGCCGCATATCTGTGTTTCTTCTATGATCAAGGTAGAGTATACCCTGCCACGTGCCTGAAAAATCTCATTTCAGTCGCTTGGATGCGAATGGCGTGGACTTCCGTTAAAGTCCAATTCTCAGACCAATAAAGAAGTGTGGGAAGGGCCATCACCTTGTACAATTTTAGACGTGTTCCTTTACTTGCTGACTTAAGAGTTCGCTTAATGGTCCCGCACATAACGTTGAACTTGTGCAGTTTATTAGAACGTCGTTGCTTGTATTATGAAACTCACTGTAGCACAGGTATTTAAAATTGCTAACTTGTTCCAGGAGAGTACCATCTATAACAATTTTTGCCCATACGGGATCAGCAATGTAACTTTGCAGACTCGATTTAACAAAGTTACACCGATTGTATTTTTATGTTTTCATTATAACAGCTTACAATTCTTTTCGCTAAATATACGTAACTACATAATCGCGTACAGAAAACCTCAATAACGTTTAATGAGTGTAAAGGTAATAGTTACAAAACATAAATAATGGTAGAAATGATACGTAACAAAAATTACAGATACAAATACGTTATAAAAACAGTGTTTCAAGTTTTTATAGAAGTATGATCTTAGAAATAGCCCGTATTCATCTGACATATTTTACAGCTGACAAGCTAAAATGCTGAGCAAACAGGT
Source organism: Magicicada septendecula (assembly GCA_034769895.1). Lineage (NCBI taxonomy): Eukaryota > Metazoa > Arthropoda > Insecta > Hemiptera > Cicadidae > Magicicada > Magicicada septendecula. The sequence goes on along the minus strand of CM068372.1, from coordinate 400,475,476 downwards.
CAGCCATATAACGTTTTCCGGTTCATATGGCTGGACCTTTGCCATCTACAGAACAGTTCACAGCGGCTGCTGTACGTGCAATTCACATTCACGCTTTTTCAGGTGTATAGAAGCTACGACTGTATTATCTGCTTTCATATTACGACAGTCCAGTCTTTACCGGTTTCATTTTAACGTTTTGTACAGTTAAAATATAAAATTAATATTACTACACAATTTGAAATTTGCTAACTTTTGTTTAAAAGACTTAATATTTTGTTTGTAAAACCTATAATCAAAAAATTAAAAAATAATATAATTATTTTAAATTGTTTTAATGTAAATATTAACAATTATAATATAATATTATTATAAAATATTAAAACCTTTAATGCAATTAAAACTTATAATAAAGGTTATAATACAATTAAACAATAATCTTGAATATATAAAAATATTGTTACGACTGTCAAACTGATCGTCGTATGGTACAGTGGAAAACAAAATACAGACATCAGTGAATCATAATCACTAGTTTCAATTAATCACGAATAAAAGTTTGTAATCAACAATATTATACTCGTACAATAATTTAAGTAAAATTTATCCACAGGAAATAATAATGTCAACTAATAGAATCCCGCAGATTAATCACTTTTCACGAATACACAACTAGAGGCAGATTGAGTAAATCGCTCAAAATGAACTGAACTGGGTGTTGCTGGATGCTTATATTTATACCCCGCTGAAATGACAGAATAATCTGTCACTTTTGGAAGAGGTGTTAAACAAGTGCCTATTACAGGCGCTCTCGAATCTACTAGAAACAGCGTTGATGGCTGGCCTTGAACACAGTGCGCTGACCGGTGCGGTCTGGAAGAGCCTCGATTGTTGATGCATGAGAAGTGTCACGTAATTCTCTTTCTTCTCAAAGTAGCATTATGTACGCACACAAACATTACAGCTGGGGTCGCCGAGATACTTGTAGAACAACGGTCTCCATTGTACGAGAACGATCCGTATTGCGTACAATATAAAACAACAGACAATTATACTTTTCATTATGTATTAATTATTTGTTCTTTACTATAAGCTTTTATGTCAGTGCTATTAATTTTTTATCTAAATTAATTTTTAAATATATTGGAACATTGTGTTGAAATAAATTAAGTGTATGTGGGAAGTACATAAGGTGTACCAAGAAGCATATGATTTGGAAAAACCGTAAGATACATTACCAGCTAATGTTTGTAAGCTATTGATCAAAACGTGCAAAATAAAAAAGTGCAGATTTAAAAATATTACAAGAACACAAACACAATTAAATGTAATACAACGATAGGTGTATTCAGTGGATGTGTGACGAAGCAAATACATTTGTAATTGAACATAAAGAATCGCAAAAATAAAATGCAAGCCTATGAGATTTCAACTAAGCAGGAGATAAATAATGCAAACAAAGGAAAAAGTATAATACTTTAAAGTCTCGTTTATCCGAAATAGTGTAGGTGTAACTATTTCGTGTAACCCGCGTGTACTATTTACGGTACTAAACCAATATTTTTATCCAGATAACTGTTTATGTAGGTCGCATAATATTATAAAAAAGTAGTGTTCATTCAATTGTAATTAAGTTGCTACTAAACGCCAAACAACCCGCAGTAATGTCGTTAAAAAACGGGAAAACACTTCGATCCATTCGTTGCAATAGGCTGCTGATATTAGGCGTGGAAAATTTTAAACAGGTATCATTGCTTGATAAATATTTAGGAGGAATTGGTGAATTATTGACAAACAAAATCGCTGCCCTATTAAAATTTTTCTACCCAAAACTTTTCAATACCGAGTACAATATTTTCGTAAATTTATTTTTCAATAAATCAGATAAGATCCACGCAATAAATTGTATAATACAATGCAAGAGCATTTGTTGAAATATTATTAAATGTTCTTAAAGTTTTGGATTTACTAATACACGTAAATAGAAACAAAATCTTCCCGAATCGTTACTGCATGCTAACACAAAACTTTTTCACTGTTCACTTTATGACCAGCAGCACATTTTGCAGCTTCCACTGAGATCTCTTGGGCTCTATTTTAAAATTTAATCGCCATTCATCTGCATTAAAAAGCTGGTCTATCATGAAATTCTTTATTATTTCCTAAATTTGCTTTTAAGTTTAGCTGCATTTTTATCACCGTTAGTAATTTGGCTGTTCAGTTCTGTACCTTAGTTTTTCATTTGTCTAACCACCTCGTCTAATCAGAACGAGGTGCAAGATTTCACATTCAGCACTAAAGATTTCTTTATCGTTTTCTTTAATCGTAATTAGAGGTAACGGACGTCGTTTGTACACTTCCTTCTGCACAAAACTTATGTTTACAGTCTGTACAGGCAACGTTGACAAGTATGGAAAAGACTGTCACAGATTTTAACAGGTAACGAAAAGGACGCCTACGATTATCGCTAAAAAAACGTAAACATCCTACTTGCATTCCGTTATTACAATGCAGCACGTAACAGTTTAGTCCTGGTGTAATTTGTTTTTGTATACCGTTGTGTAGATACGGAGGAATCTGCTTATTTTTTATTTAAACGCATTTCATACATTTTAGTGTATCCTTTCTCATTAATAATAACATTACGTTATTTGTAGCAATAGTATTTATTGTAATAATATTTTTTGATTGTCTCAGGCAACCTGGGTTTTCGTTAAACCGGATTCCTATAATCAGAATATTAGTGTATACGTGTATTTACTTGTACTACCAAACAAATTATTACAGTATATTGCAATGGGTGAGATTTGCATACAAAATAATGAGTTTCACTCTTAACATATGATAGCATCTTTCAATGAGAACTAGTCAAAGTAAAAGTTGCGTGTTGGAACATTGTATTATAGACAGTAAGAATCATATTAGAATTGTTAATTTAAGTAAATGTTTGACTGTATAAAAAATTAGAGCGTTGTGAAATAGTGCGAACGTATGCATAGTCATATGGCGAGTGCGCGTGTGAATAACTGTGTTACGAATTAACAATAAAAACGAATTAAAATAAATAACTCTTATACAAATCAAATGTCTGAAATAAGACTTATACCAGAGTGTGCATAAAAATAAGACTAATCTGGTAGTAATGTTTGTTAATGATATAAAGTTCAAAATATATGAGTTTTTCATAAAAAAAAGGTTTTATCACCCACAAGAAAAGTAATAAAATTAGACCGGTATATTTTACACGTTTTACATTGCCCATATACAATTTCTTACAAGTAGAATGTTATCTGGACGGTAATGAAAGGGTGAGGGATCACCAATCAGATAGGGTAATATATCAGTCGATCTGTCCCGTGACCAGATGCAAGTCAGTCTACCATAGTACTCAGAAAAGTCAGGATCGCTACTTTCTATAACGTGTAATCGTTAACTCTGATTCAGTACGATAGGTTTGTCAGGACTTAACGAACACTAGTAGTAAAGTGCGCGACTGTATATGCGAGTGCTAATTCGGTAACAGTTTCAAGATTGTCCTATTAGGTTTCTATGAAAACATCAAGTTGCCGGAGCTATTAAGACTAATTAACTAATAACTAAATTGAACATTGTCATAGAAGTACCCAACCCGTACAACGATCTTGAGAGCTGAAGGAGGAGACCCTGAAAAGAACCATAGGAGGAGCGGCGGTATCCTGACGACTACCTGGAAGGAGCAGCTGTCCACTTTCGCCAGGGAACCAGGAGAAACACCCCACCATTCATCTTATTCAGGAAAGTGAAATAATTTATAATAAACTAAATAAAACAATTATAAACTAATAAGACACAGAAACTTATAGAAATTATCGTGTATGTTATTGGTGTGTAGGAATTATTTTAAAGTAATACTGAAGGTCAACAGAAATTCTTTATTAATTTTTATTTACAAAGAAGTAGTAATTTATTTATTTATTAACAGAACTAATAATTTATTTTATTTGTATAAAAAAACTGTCTATTAATTTTGTTATGATAATATAAACTGTAGTAAACTCTGTGCAGACTAAATTCAAGAAAATCTTTGATTACAGCCAACCTTTTCATATCTGAGATATCGATTTATTTATTCAATGCGACATTGTACACCGCAATATATGTATTGATAATATGTCAAAGAAAAGGTAAAATATTCAACAAATTGCATAATTATTAGTAAACTGTTGTTTGTACACGGTACGTTTTAAACATAATATGTAGTTAACAAAAATCAAACCGACTTTAGAATTACTGTAAGTTAAGCATACAGCGAAAACAATATTGAGAATGGAAATGATTTTAGTCAGCAGTGCGATTGGTGTGCGCGCGGCAGATAGCACACATGTGGTCGGATTTAAGGTTCTACATTGGATTAAATCTGGACACAAACTGTTGCCAAATTTACATATTGATTACTGTATTGCACGTGTGATTTTCTATAACCGGATTCAGTTGACACGGTTTGCTAACTTTACATGTATCGTGTTTGCAGTGTAGGGATCGTATGAGAAACGTATTCAAACGTACTATGTAAAATTTGATTTGAATTTTTACTTCCGCGTGCCGTAAAGAAATGAAAGTATGATGATAACGAAAAAATCGTGTTCGAGATAAGGGCTGATTCTGATTGTACTACCCTCAGAAAGTGAAGAAAAGTCATTTTACTAAAAGAGAGAGAGAGAGAGAGAGAGAGAGAGAGAGAGAGAGAGTGTGTGTGTGTGTGTAGACTTTTTTCTATGGCGAACGATAACTGCCTCAAATTCAAACAGAATCAAATAATTTTTTGTATAATTATGTGGCCGAGGTGTAGAAGAGTCGAGGCCTCTTGGTTTTGGTAAAGGTCGGTTAAGGAAGAGGGGTAGTTTACCTGCAACGTTCTAAGTTTTAACAAGAGTAAAGTACTTAAAAATTCATTTCAATGTTTTTAAACAATGGTAATTGTTAAAAGTTAAATAATTTTGTTGCCAGGCATTCAGGTTGTTCGGTTAGGAGGGAGGGGTAAGCTTACTTGCATTGTTTTGTGTTTTAACAAGAGTGAAGTACTAAATTTTAATAAATATGTGCCTCAAAAATAAAGTCGTAAAATAGTAAAAAAGATGGTGGGTAGTTGTAGGGGGGCAGGGTGATTTTTGAAAATCGCTGTGCTGAAATCAAGTAAGGTACGAATATTTAATTTTAATGGATAAGATAGGCTTACCTTAGAAATTACACATTATAAAACTATTACTCTATGAAAGTATAAATATCAATAATGGTGAGGATATCGGTTGAGGAGGAGGGATGATTATTTGCGTAGTTCAGTTGCTTTATAAGAATAAAATACCAAATTTTTAAAGATAAAGTGACTCGAAATTAACATTGTATTTAACGACTACTCCATAGTAACAAAATAATAGCTATAAATAGTAAAAATAGTTTGAAAATGGGCAATATATTTTTACAAATTATAGAACCGAATTCAAGTAAATGATTTTAAATACAAATCTTAGAACATGGAAGTCATGTACGCTTCTCCATACTTATATTTATTAATGTTACGTGTAGAAAGTTATTATTTTAAAGTTTACAAATCCATTGTTACTCAATAGTGGTATTAAAAAATACTAGTCCCGGCAAGAGATAGCAATTTAATGGAATTACTTTCTTATAAATTGATTTCTTAAGCTTTCACCCCCGGCGTAGTAATTATTAGATCTACTTTCTGGGCTGCCAGGCCGTGGTTCTATGTTGAGAAAAGCAGACGTTTCAATTTCCCATTGGAGGCAGTCTTCATTGTCTGAAGGACTTAACTGTTACTGACACGGTGTCCGTCAGTAACACCTCAGTAGTGTGGCAGAGGCCCCAGTCGAAAATTATTTATAATCAATATCGCATTGTGTTTCTCGCTGAAATTTACAATGTACGAGGGTAGGATGAAAATTTTTGACCTCGAAACAGAGTACTACTATGCTCATTATTTTGACCGTGTTGTATGATCTCACCTTTTGTAGTCTTAGATTCGATGATTTCAAGTCAATGAGTTGTTTATTATGAGTGGCTTAGTCCACCGCTGTAAGCGCCTCGGGAATCATGGGATAGGCCTAGCCTAGAAATATTCATGCTGCGATTAATTTTTTGTTGTTGTTGAAAGACTCAATTGGAAGCGATATAAAAACTAGCTAGAGTCAACGTTGGGGGACTATTCTCAATCAAATACAACAGTCAAGAGGTGGGTTGCTGAATTTAAAATTGGTCGGACAAGCACAATGGACGACGTACGTGTTGGATGTGCCTTTGAAGTGACTACTCCAGAAAAAATACATAATTTCCATAAAATCGTTTTGGTGTAACGCATAATGAAAGTGAGTGAGATAGCTGAGACTATACATATCAACGGAATGTCTGCGCAATATCTTACACGAACATTTGTGCATGACAAAGCTGTGCACTAGTTGGATGCCACTTGACACTTGTTGATGGCATCCATGTTTGCTGACACTTTACAAAAACAGTGTCGAAAATATGTTTTAACCGATTTTGGCACGCTATACGCGTAATAAAACTAACTTTTTGCAATGATTCATAAGCGTTGGTGAGACTAGGGTCTACCACAACACTCCTGAGACAACAGTCGAAACAATGAACTACGAAAGGCGAACCAACTCCAAAGAAGGCAAAGACAATTCCTTCTGTTGGTAAAGTTATGGCGACTGTGGAGTAAGTACACTGTTGAGGTAGTCAATTGAGGTGTTGAGGTAGCCTTATAGTGTATAAAACAACTAATGGTGAGTACTATTCAAACCTACTGCATCTTGTAAACGAACGACGAGATGAAGAAAAACGGCAGCGTTAAAGAGAAAGGAAGAGCTCTGTTATCAAAACAATGCACCCATTCACACATCAATTATTATTGCGATGGTTAAAATGAAAGAACCACACTAATTGTTTCCAATTGTTTGTTGTTTTAAATAGTTTTCTCACCCACCATACTCGCTCTATTTAGCCTCAAGTGAGTTCTACCTCTCTCCTAACTCAAAAAGTGGCTTGCTGCAAAAAGATTTACTGACGAAAGTCAAGTCAGCAATGCTGTAAATGGCTACTTTGAGTACCTCGACAAATTGGCTTATAAGTCTGGCATAACCGCTTTAGAACATCTTTGAAAAAATTTTACAGAACTAAATAGAGAATATGTTGAGAAATAAATGCAAATTAATCCAAATAAGTGTTGTATCAGGCCCGGAAATTTTCACCCTACAGTTGTATAACCTCAATTGTCGACTTTAGTCGTGTCAGAGTATCAAGGTATGCAGGTTTATTACATTAGAATTCACTCAAAGCAACTTTAACTGAAATTAGTTTATGATGAGTTTCGATCTGTAACCTCAGTTCATCTGATATGACCAGACACCGTGAAATTAATACTGTTACCACTGCTTGAAATCATTTACTTGAATTCGGTTCTATAATTTCTAAAAAAATACTGCCCATCCTCAAACTATTTTTAATATTTATAGCTATTTTTTTGTTATTATGGAGTAGTCGTTAAATACAATGTTAATTTCGAGTCACTTTATCTTTAAAAATTTGGTATTTTATTCTTATAAAGCAACTAAACTACGCAAATAATCATCCCTCCTCCTCAACCGATATCCTCACCATTCTTGATATTTATACTTTCAAAGAGTAATAGTTTTATAATGTGTAATTTCTAAGGTAGGCCTATCTTACCCATTAATATTAAATATTCGTACTTTACTTGATTTCAGCACAGAAATTTTCAAAAAATCACCCCCGCCACCGCACAACTACCCACTGCATTTATAATTAATTTATTTACCATTTTACGACTGTATATTTGGGGCACTTATTTATTAAAATTAAGTACTTTACTCTTGATAAAACGTTGCAGGTAAACTACCCCTCTTCCTTAACCGACTTTTACCAAAATCAAGAGGCCTCGAATCCTCTACAACTCGGGCACATAATTATGCAAAAAATTATTTGGTTCTGTTTGAATTTGAGGCAGCCATAGAAAAAGTCTTCACACACACACACACACACACACGCACTCTCTCTCTCTCTCTCTCTCTCTCTCTCTCTCTCTCTCTCTCTTAGGAAAATGACTTTTCTTCACGTTTTGAGGATAGTACAATCAGAATCAGCCCTTATCTCGAACACGATTTTTTCGTTATCATCATACTTTCATTTCTTTACGGCACACAGAAGTAAAAATTCAAATCAAATTTTACATTTTACGTTTGAATACGTTTCTCATACGATCCTTACACTGCAAACATGATACATGTAAAGTTAGCAAACCGTGTCAACTGAATCCGGTTATAGAAAATCACACGTGCATACAGTAATCAATATGTAAATTTTGCAACAGTTTGTGTCCAGACTTAATCCAATGTAGAACCTTAAATCCGACCACATGTGTGCTACCTGCCGCGCGCACACCGATCGCACTGCTGACTAAAATCATTTCCATTCTCAATATTGTTTTCGCTGTATGCTTAACTTACAGTAATTCTAAAGTCGGTTTGATTTTTGTTATATACATATTATGTTTAAAACGTACCGTGTAAAAACAACAGTTTACTAATATTTATGCAAATTGTTAAATAGTTTTCTTTTCCTTTGACATTTATATATATATATATATATATATATATATTGCAACGAATCACAGGATCATGATAGGCGGGGCAAGCTCATATATTACACAGACAATGGACATTCATGTTATATTGGTAGATGGTTAAGTTTGGTTATGTTATCAGTTGTATTTAGTAAGGATAAGGGTTTAGTTTAGTAAAACTGTGCATTATTTATTTATTGTTATTCATGTACTGTGTTTGTGGAAAGGTGCGCGCGTGCGCGAGTGGTAAACGTTTCCCGGGCTGTGCGTGAATTGATTATCATGGTGTTTGACATTGTACTGAACATAGACATATGTATTGCTACAATCCCTATATATTTCTGACTATTGTTTACGTTCATGTATGATATTAGTAAAGTATGCAGTTATGCATGAGATAAGGGTATTCTGATTACCGCTATGCATGCTGTTACAAAGTAAATGCACTTTACTGCATGAAAAGTGCATGTCACGGCGTACTAACCATGTGACTTCCGTCCACCAATAGAATGCTGAGTGGTGGTTGGAAATTTTCTTAAGCCTGTCGTTACACAGGCAGTTCTTCTATGCCATCTACCGCGAACGGGACGTGCACTCCTTGTACAAGATTCTACCGCTTGCAAGGTGTTGTAAAAACTATTCGTCGTTAGTGAAACGGGAAGACTCAGAACTGTGTGTGTAGTACACCTGCACACAGTATTGTTTTAACGCATTGTGCGTATAGTTATAGGCAGTTCTTCACTGCTGCTACCACGAACGGGTCGTGCACTCCTTGTACAAGATTCTACCGCTTGCAAGGTGTTGTAAAAACTATTCGTCGTTAGTGAAACGGGAAGACTCAGAACTGTGTGTGTAGTACATCTGCACACAGTATTGTTTTAACGCATTGCGCGTATAATTACGACAGTTCTTCTACGCCATCTACCGCGAACGGGACGTGCACTCCTTGTACAAGATTCTACCGCTTGCAAGGTGTTGTAAAAACTATTCGTCGTTAGTGAAACGGGAAGACTCAAAACTGTGTGTGTACTACACCTGCACACAGTATTGTTTTAACGCATTGTGCGTATAGTTACAGGCAGTTCTTCACTGCTGCTACCACGAACGGGTCGTGCACTCCTTGTACAAGATTCTACCGCTTGCAAGGATCTGTTAAGACTTTTCGGGGATAGTAACGCGTGTGACGCATAACAGTTGATATTATCTATTTACACACGGTATTATTAATATTGTAGTACTATGTGTGTAATAAGTGAGTGTAACTGTATCGGTGTGTGAGATTTTCCGCAGTGTCAGTATCATTAATAGTTACGCAATAGTAAGTTGTTTCATCAAGACGTTTCCGTGCTAGTGCAAGATTTCCTCATAGGGTGGTCTGCTGATCGCGGTAGACCTTGGTATCGCGTGAACACTTGAAGAAGCCGGAGTGGTATAAGTTCAATATACCGTTATTAGATTAAACTCACTGTCACCTGAGATATTACTTGGTCATAAACTCTATATTAATTTTACGAGTTGTAAGATCCGTAGTACCGTTGTGTGTGCGAAGCGTCAGATTCATCGTGGGAGTTACAGGACACCAGCCCAGCTGTCATAGGACACCAGCCCAGCTGTTACAGGACATCAGCCAAGCTGTTACAGGACGCCAGTCCAGCTGTAAACGTTTCTGGGGAAACGTCTGTCATTTATAAGCCGCACCTGACGAACCAACTACACCGCAAAGACCTGCCCTTCTCTTCAACAACATCATCGTGGGAATCTTCTTTATGTAACGTATCACGTCTTGCGTATGAACAGTATTTAACATTTTAAAAGAAAGACTCTATATCAAACATTACATTCTGTACAAATCAAATATATCATATAAACAATTACTTGTGTTTGTGCAATAAATAATCTTAAACCCTCCAATATAGACTTTTAATTTGAGATACACATACTATCATATCCTATGCGCCAATAGTTTAGTAATTTGTGTTGTCGCATAGAGGTATTTTGGCGCTTAGCAACGTGGGGCACGTAAGATAGCGGTAATTTTACGCTATTATATATTTGTCTATGAGTAAGAAAATTTGTTGGTAAAATCCGACGTATAATTATAATTAACGTAATAATTGTATGCGTATAGTTCATATGAAAATCTGAGGATATAATTTATCAATTGTGCATATTCTCTTGTATGTCATATATGAACAGATTTTATCAGTATATTGGAGGTAGATTATTAGTTGTTGTGTGTTAGATAAGGTTTATTTACATGTTGATGTTTTGAACTGCTTTCTGTGTGCATATAAACTGGTTACCATACGTTCTAATCTTGTCGTAATAATAACTTTCTTTACGTATAAATCAGTAAATTTAAATTTATTAAAATTTTTAAACTGAATTTTGATCACTATGGCGGATTTAAAAGGGATAGAGAATGCTTTAGCGGCCATATTAGCGAAGATGGAAACCATGTCCGAAGAAATGAAAGCCAGTAAAGAAGAGCGGAAAGCTGATAAAGAGGAAAATAAAGCCTGGCGTGAGAAGATGAAAGCCGAGGAAGAAGAGATGATAGCGGATATGCAAAGAATTTCAGAGGAAAGTAAAGCCAGAGATGAGGAGATGATAGCCATTAGGCAGAAATTTTGGGAAGAAATGGACGCCGATAGAGAGGAGAGGATGGCGAAACTACAGGAAATGTCAGCTGATATTGAAGTAGATTTATCTGTTGAGAATATTGTACCTTGTGATAATTTTGAAGTACCAAATGTCCTTGTGGAACATACTCTCAACGAAAGTAATATGGAAGTTAACCAAGATGTTACATCTGAAGGATTAACGGAGAACGGTAGCGTAGTAGATGAAATTGAAAGTGATTATATAGAAACCACCTTATTAGGGCCTAGTAGTTCATATTTCGGTAAAGTCGAGTATTTAGATTCTGCATCAAATTGTAGTGAAGATAACAGAAATGAAATTCGTAGTAACAACACTATTAGTCTGGAACATACTTCAGGTAACTGCTGTGATGAGGTGATAGTTTATGGTATAACAGATATAGCATGCGAGAGCTGTGAACGGATTATAGAATCTGAAGCTATTATGGAATCGGACAGTGTATTCGCTACCCATTAAAATTCCGAACCAGTAGTAGGGCCTGGAAATAGTATGGATAATAACGGTGCAGGTATTTCTGACACATGTCGTTATGAGGAGGTACTTGATGAGTTTATATCAGATACTGAGGTGTTTATGGAGGATGGAGAGGTGAGTGATACTGGTGACAATAAGGTGACAACAATTATGGTAAATAATAATGAACCGCCGCGTAATCAGTTTCATGTTCAAACACCACAAAATCAGCCGCAATCACAACAACATAAAAATACAACTCAGCAATTTAATACCAACTTATTAGCAACAGTTAAAATGATTCAGTTGAAAAGCAGTTCAATCAATCAAGTATGAAAAATGTTAGTTATAAGAGTAAAACTGTTATGTCTGGCCTATATCCTGCAGGAATGAGAGACAGTTTAGTATATAGTAATGATAGTAGTAGTAGTAGTAGATATGAGGGTAGTATTAGTATTGAAAATGGCACCGATCTTGTGGTCGAAGCAAAAATTAGTGGTTATGTTGACGAGATATTGTTTGACAGCGGCACAGAAATATCGCTGTTGGACGAGCAGTTGCTAAAGAGGTGTAAAACCCACTTTATACAAAGGCTGATTCTGCCGGTATGTCACACAAGGATAAAATCAGGAGCGTGTGAGTCGCAGATAATTGAAAAACAGGCAATTAAAACAAAATACGAACAGGGTACGGAAATAGATGCGACCGTACTTGGAGTTAGAAAACTCGGACATAATATTATATTGGAAGTCGACGAATTGAATAAACTGTCAATTGGATTTCCTAACGACCCATTGCAAAATAAAGTAGATAGTGTACCGCACGTTATCAGACTAGGACGCTCGAAAGATAAGATAACGAGTAACTCGCTGACCTGCAAGGTTCAGTTAATGAGTTGCGAGATAAGGCAATTACGGCGTATATTAAACAAATTCAAATCTATATTTCCAAGTAAACGTGTGCGTTTCAAAACTGAGAAAAATTTATACAAAAAAACTCAGAAATAAATGTCAGGATATAGGGGTAAGAATGTGTAGTGATTTAAATATGTCAGTTCAGGTTTAAATGTTGTATGTAAGATGACTCTGTGAATGAACAATAATCTAGTTAAGATAAGGAATGCCGTCTGTGTACTTTGTGACCCTGCATACAATTTTGTTATCTGCTGTCAGGAACATGTGTGTTTGTTTTGGTTTTAAGGTTACCACGTGTCTTTGATTTGGTGCTTCTGTCAAAGTGACAGTTAGGAAATGTTAGTATTGATTTGAGGATGTTTATTTGATTTTAGTGTGAAGATATTAGTATTATTGTTTCAGGATTAGGAAATTGTTTTGGTTATATCGAAAAAAAATTTTTTTTTTTTATGCGGGAAGGGGTTAATCCTGCAAAGAATCACAGGATCATGATAGGCGGGGCAAGCTCATATATTACACAGACAATGGACATTCATGTTATATTGGTAGATGGTTAAGTTTGGTTATGTTATCAGTTGTATTTAGTAAGGATAAGGGTTTAGTTTAGTAAAACTGTGCATTATTTATTTATTGTTATTCATGTACTGTGTTTGTGGAAAGGTGCGCGAGTGCGCGAGTGGTAAACGTTTCCCGGGCTGTGCGTGAATTGATTATCATGGTGTTTGATATTGTACTGAACATAGACATATGTATTGCTACAATCCCTATATATTTCTGACTATTGTTTACGTTCATGTATGATATTAGTAAAGTATGCAGTTATGCATGTGATAAGGGTCTTCTGATTACCGCTATGCATGCTGTTACAAAGTAAATGCACTTTACTGCACGAAAAGTGCATGTCACGGCGTACTAACCATGTGACTTCCGTCCACCAATAGAATGCTGAGTGGTGGTTGGAAATTTTCTTAAGCCTGTCGTTACACAGGCAGTTCTTCTACGCCATCTACCACGAACGGGACGTGCACTCCTTGTACAAGATTCTACCGCTTGCAAGGTGTTGTAAAAACTATTCGTCGTTAGTGAAACGGGAAGACTCAGAACTGTGTGTGTAGTACATCTGCACACAGTATTGTTTTAACGCATTGTGCGTATAGTTATAGGCAGTTCTTCACTGCTGCTACCACGAACGGGTCGTGCACTCCTTGTACAAGATTCTACCGCTTGCAAGGTGTTGTAAAAACTATTCGTCGTTAGTGAAACGGGAAGACTCAGAACTGTGTGTGTAGTACATCTGCACACAGTATTGTTTTAACGCATTGCGCGTATAATTACGACAGTTCTTCTACGCCATCTACCGCGAACGGGACGTGCACTCCTTGTACAAGATTCTACCGCTTGCAAGGTGTTGTAAAAACTATTCGTCGTTAGTGAAACGGGAAGACTCAGAACTGTGTGTGTAGTACACCTGCACACAGTATTGTTTTAACGCATTGTGCGTATAGTTACAGGCAGTTCTTCACTGCAGCTACCACGAACGGGTCGTGCACTCCTTGTACAAGATTCTACCGCTTGCAAGGATCTGTTAAGACTTTTCGGGGATAGTAACGCGTGTGACGCATAACAGTTGATATTATCTATTTACACACGGTATTATTAATATTGTAGTACTATGTGTGTAATAAGTGAGTGTAACTGTATCGGTGTGTGAGATTTTCCGCAGTGTCAGTATCATTAATAGTTACGCAATAGTAAGTTGTTTCATCAAGACGTTTCCGTGCTAGTGCAAGATTTCCTCATAGGGTGGTCTGCTGATCGCGGTAGACCTTGGTATCGCGTGAACACTTGAAGAAGCCGGAGTGGTATAAGTTCAATATACCGTTATTAGATTAAACTCACTGTCACCTGAGATATTACTTGGTCATAAACTCTATATTAATTTTACGAGTTGTAAGATCCGTAGTACCGTTGTGTGTGCGAAGCGTCAGATTCATCGTGGGAGTTACAGGACACCAGCCCAGCTGTCATAGGACACCAGCCCAGCTGTTACAGGACATCAGCCAAGCTGTTACAGGACGCCAGCCCAGCTGTAAACGTTTCTGGGGAAACGTCTGTCATTTATAAGCCGCACCTGACGAACCAACTACACCGCAAAGACCAGCCCTTCTCTTCAACAACATCATCGTGGGAATCTTCTTTATGTAACGTATCACGTCTTGCGTATGAACAGTATTTAACATTTTAAAAGAAAGACTCTATATCAAACATTACATTCTGTACAAATCAAATATATCATATAAACAATTACTTGTGTTTGTGCAATAAATAATCTTAAACCCTCCAATATAGACTTTTAATTTGAGATACACATACTATCATATCCTATGCTCCAATAGTTTAGTAATTTGTGTTGTCGCAATATATATATATATTGTAATAAATTTGTTTGGATGTATAAATATATAAACGTATACACTAATATTCTGATTATAGGAATCCGGTTTAACGGAAACCCAGGTTGCCTGAGACACCAAAATATATTATTACAATAAATACTATTGCTTCAAATAACGTAATGTTATTATTAATGAGAAAGGATACATTAAAATGTATGAAATGCGTTTAAAGAAAAAAGTAGATTCCTCCGTATCTACACAACGGTATACAAAGACAAATTACACCAGGACTAAACTGTTACGTGCTGCATTGTAATAACGGAATGCAAGTAGGATGTTTACGTTTCTTTTTGTGATAATCGTAGGCGTCCTTTTCCGTACCTGTCAAAATCTGTGACAGTCTTTTCCATAGTTGTCACAAGTGGAAGCTGCAAAATGTGCTACTGGTCATAAAGTGAACAATGAAAAACTATTTGTGTTAACATGCAGTAATGATTCGAAAACATTTTGTTTTCTATTTACTTGTATTAATAAATCCAAAACTTTAAGAACATTTAATAATATTCATTTAATATCATCGACGCAGTTTCTAGTGGATTCTAGAGCGCCTGTAATAGGCACTTGTTTAACACATCATCCAAAAGTAACAGATTATTCTGGCATCTCAGCGGGGTTTAAATATAAGCATCTAGCGACAACCAGTTCAGTTCACTTCGAGCGATTTACTCAGTCCGCCTCAAGTAGTGTATTCGTGAAAAATGATTATTGTGCAGGATTCTATGAGTTGACATTATTATTGCGTGTGGAGAAATGTTTTCTTAAATTATTGTACGAGTATAATAATATTGCTGAATAGCGTGTTGACTACAAACTTTATTCGTGATTAATTAAAGCTAGTGATTAGTGATTTCATTGATGTCTGTATTTTGTTTTCCACTGTACCATACGACGATCAGTTAGACCGTCGTAACAATATTATTATATATTTAATATTAATTTTTTAATTGTATTATAACCTTTATTATAAGTTTTAATTGTATTAAAGGTTTTAGTTTTATTATAATAATATTATATTATAAATTGTTTTTATTTATATTACCATATTTTAAAATAATTCTATAACTTTTTATTTTTTAATTGTAGGTTTTACAGATAGCTTTTAAACAAAAGTTAGCAAATTGAAAATTGTTTAGTAACATTAATTTTACATTTTAAATTGTACAAAACTTTAAGATAAAACCGGTAAAGACTGGACTGTCGTAACATGAAAGTAGATAATACAGTCGTAGCTTCCATACACCTGAAACTATCTGCGTGAATGTGAATTGTGCGTACAGCAGCAGCTGTGAACAGTTCTGCAGATGGCAAAGGTCCAGCCATATGAACCGGAAAATGTTATATGGCTGACCTCTTTGCTCAGCATTTTAGCTTGTCAGCTGTAAAATATGTCAGTTGAATATGGGCTACTTCTAAGATTATACATCTTTAAAAATGTGAAACCCGGTTTTTGTAACGTATTTGTATCTGTAATTTTTGTTACATATCATTTTTACCATTATTTATGTTTTGTAACTACCACCTTTACACTCATTAAACGTTATTGAGGTTTTCTGTACGCGATTATGTAGTTACGTATATTTTCTGAAAAGAATTGTAAGCTATAATGGTATATTAGTGGTATAATGAAAACATAAAAATACAATGGGTATGCATTTGTTAAATCGAATTTGCAAAGACTCTGGATTGCAAATATCCACACTTAAGAACAAGGTGATGGCTTTCGTGGAACTGATCCCGTACGGACAAAAATTGTTATAGATGGTGCTGTCCTGGAACAAGTCAGCAATTTTGAATACCTGGGCTACAGTGTGTCTTATAATACAAGCAACGACGTTGAGAATAAGTTGCATAAGTTCAACCTTATGTGCGGGACCATTAGGCGAAGTCTTGAGTCAGTAAGTAAAGGAACACGCCTAAAATTCAAAAAGTGATGCCCCTTCCTACACTTCTTTATTGGTCTGAAAATTGGATTTAAACGGAAGTCCAGGCCATTTGCATCTAAGTGGCTGAAATGAGATTTTTCAGGCACGTGACAGGGTATACTCTACCTTGATCATAGAAGAAACACAGATATGCGGCAGGAACTGAATATTATCGTTGACAGGATTGCCCAGTATCGGCTGAATTGGTGGGAACACCTTTGTCGAATGGATGACTGCCGCATCCCCAACTCTAATCTTTCTTTGCCTGTTTGAGACAGGGGGAAACTATCCTTGGTTTAATCCTTGAAGATGATGATGATGATGATAAAAATACAACGAATAATTTCTTTTAATGAAAGAAACTTAGTAGAAGACATGTCGGAAAAAATGTTTAATTATATGACTGTACAACGGCAATGAAAATTGAGAATAAACATCCTAATATTATCATTCTTCATCACCTTCCTCTTCTACATACACCACAACTCTGTGAAGACAATGGGTTTCTGGGTTTCCACTTAACACTAACGTATTGGTACTTGTTAGTATATCACGTCCAAATCACTCATTTCTACTGTTCTATTTTTTCCGCAAACATAATCCCACTACCATTTTCTTCAACCTTCTTCAGCTCTGAAACAGCATGATGCCCACTGCTTTTGACAGAATAAATAGGTATGCCAACAAGATCACCAGACGACATCAGAAAGTAGGAATTTAGGACACAAAGTAGATATTCTACTTCACTAACATACCTACAGACTATATAAATTAGATACATGTCTTATATCAGTCATAGGCAGCCTTTGAATTTATGGGGGAGCAGTTCGATGGGCGCACTCCTAAATTTGAACTGAATTTGAGCTGATGTTGAATTTGAACTGAATTTGAATTTGAACTGAGGAGCAGTTCGGTGGGCGCACCCCTCCCCGCACCATCAATGGAAAACAGAAAGGTGGGGATATCAATAGCCGGACGTTACAAACATTAACTGTCGTTTTATAATACACTTGCGCTTATATTTTGCTACGTGGAGCACCGAATTAAAAAAATTGTTGCAGTATTTTTCATATAAATTTGTGAAAATTTTTCACATTAGGAGTATGTCATCAACAATTTGTCGTCATGCACACGCAAGTTAAAACTAACAAAATCTTTAAAAGAAAAATGGTTAAACAATAAAATATTTTAATATAAATAAATTAGGAAATATAACACCATTACAGAAACTTCTACATGTTTCTCGGCTATCCCAGCAGAGCCCAGCTGTAATGTTTGTGTGTGTAGGTGACATACGCTCTCGCATTGTATTATACAAATTATTGCGTCGATCTTATCTGATTTATTGAAAAATAAATTTACAAAAATATTTTACTCGGTATTGAAAAGTTTTGGCAAGAAAAATTTCGTAGGACAGCGATTTTGTTTGTCAATAATTCACCAATACCTCCTCAATATTTAGCAAGCAATGATATCTGTTTGAAATTTTCCACGCCTAATATTAGCAGTCTATTACAATGAATGCGTCAGTGTTTTTCCCGTTTTTAACGACATTTCTGCTGGTTGTTTTGGCGTTTAGTAGAAACGTAATTACAATTGAATCAACACTACGTTTTTATAATATTACGTCACCTACATAAACAGTTATCTGGATAAAAATATTGGTTTAGTAAATAGTACACCCGAGTTACACGAAATAGTTACGCCCACACTATTTCGGATAATCGAGACTTTAAAGTATTATACTTTTTCCTTTGTTTGCATTATTTATCTCCTGCTTAGTTGAAATCTCATAGGCTTGCATTTTATTTTTGCGATTCTTTGTGTTCAATTACAAATGTATTTGCTTCGTCACACATCCACAGAATACACGTATTGTTGTATTATATTTAATTGTGTTTGCCTTCTTATAGAATTTTTAAATCTGCACTATTTTATTCTACACGTTCTGATCAATAACTTACAAACATTAGTTGGTAATCTTTCTTACGATTTTCAAAATTATATGCATCTTGATACATCTGGTTTACTTCCCAAATACGCTTAATTTATTTCAACACGACGTGCCAAATTATTTAAAAGTAAATTTAGAGAAAAAAATAATAACATTCACACAAAAGCTTATAGTAAAGAACAAATAATTAATACATAATGAAAAATATAATTGTCTATAGTTTTATATTGTTACGCAATACTGAACGTTCTCGTATAATGGAGAACGTTGTCCTACAAGTATTTTGGCTATCCCAGCAGAGCCCAGCTATAATGTTTGTGTGAATATCTGTAGCTGTAATATCGCTCCTTTCAGAAGAAAGACAATTACGTGACATGTATCATGCGTCAACAATCGAGGCTGTTCCAGACCTGAGTTCAAGGAGACTGTTTTTAGTGGATTCGAGAGCGCCTGTAATAGGCACTTGTTTAATACGACATCCAAAAGTGACAGATTACTCTGGCATCTCAGCGGGGTATAAATATGAGCATCCAGCAACAGCCAGGTCAGTTCATTTCGAGCGATTTACTCAGTCCGCCTCAAGTGGTGTGTTCATGAAAAGTGATTGTTGTGCGGGACATTACACATAGTGATTCTATTAGTTGACATTATTATTGCATGTGGAGAAATTTTACTTAAATTAATGTAGGCGTATAATATTTTTGAATAACGTGTTGATTACAAACTTGTATTTGTGATTAATTAAAGCTAGTGATTAGTGATTTCATTGATGTCTGTATTTTGTTTTCCGATCAGTTAGACCATCGTAAGAATTATATTCAAGATTAATTTTTTAATTTATTATAAGCTCTATTATGAGTTTTAATTGCATTAAAGGATTTTTTGTATAATAATATAATAGTGTTACGACATCACAGATCAATCTACGTGTTTATCGAATGTTCCAGATGAATCAAACGGATTTGTGGTGTACGTGATTCACGACGCATTCGCGAGATTTTTCTGGAAGCCGCCAGCCGCGCGGACTGTGTCAAGACCGCTAATTAATTACGTCGTACACAATGGCGCTAACACGCAGTTTAGAACGTTCTGGTCTGTGAGCGCTGTATAAATACTAGGCGGCAGCGGTCTTAGTTTTCAGTTATAGTCGCGATACATTACAGTGCGGTCCGAAAGTTTATTGTCGGGCGATTACAAGTAATTATGGTTCAAGTGGTTATTAGTGAAGTGTTTAATAATCGGGCGGGATAATTGTAATACAACTGTGTTTAATATTAGTGGAAATTTTATTGCGTGTAAACAATTTTTATTACTTCCATATTCCTTAAGGAATGGAAGTATGGTGATGGCAAAAAAAATCGTGTTCGAGATTATTGCAGATTCTGATTCTACTACACTCAAAACATGAAAAAAAGTCGTTTTCCGAAAAGTGTCTCTGTGTGTGTCTGTCTGTCTGTCTGTGTGTCTGTCTGTAGATTTTTTTTCTATGGCAAACGATAACTGCCGCAAATTCAAACAGAATCAAATAATTTTTTGCATACAGCCCTGATTTGTAGAGTACTCACGACCTATTGTTTTTGGTGAAGATCGGTTGAGGGAAAGGGGTAGTTTACCGGCAACGGTTTTTTTTTATCAAGGGAAATTTTTTTTTGGCAAACGATAACAGCCGTAAATTCAAACAGAATTAAATAATGTTTCGTATACAGCCCTCAATTGTAGAGTTTTCAAGACCTATTGTTTTGGTGAAGATCGGTTAAGGGAAAGGGGTAGTTTACCTGTAACGTTTTATGTTTTAACAAGGGTATTTCCTATGGCAAACGATAACAGCCGCAAATTCAAACAGAATCAAACGATTATTTGCATAAAGCCCTAAATTGTAGAGTTCTCAAGACCTATTGTTTTTGGTGAAGATCGGTTGAGGGAAAGGGGTAGTTTACCGGCAACGTTTTTTTAACAAGGGTATTTTCTATGGCAAACGATAACAGCCGCAAATGCAAACAGAATCAAATAATGTTTTGCATACAGCCCTGATTTGTAGAGTACTCAAGACCTGTTGTTTTTGGTGAAGATCGGTTAAGGGAAAGGGGTAGTTTACCTGCAACGTTTTTTTATCAAGCGTATTTTTTATGGCAAACGATAATAGCCGCAAATTGAAACAGAATCAAATAGTGTTTTGCATACGTCCCTGAATTGTAGCGACCTCAATGACTTTCGATTTTGGTGAAGATCGGTTAAGGGGAAGGGGTAGTTTACCTGCAACCTTTTACGTTTTAACAAGAGTAAAGTACTTGAAAATTTATTTAAACTTTTTGAAACAATGGTAATTGTTAAAAATAAAATAATTTTGTTGCCAGGCAATAAAATTAAAATTTTTTTATTTTAATGTAATATAATATTTTTCATTTAATACGGCAATAAAAAGGCAGGTAAGACACACACACACACACACACACACACACACACACACACACACACACACACACACACACACACACACACACACACACAATTCACGTTATTTCTGGCCTCACTGATGTTTATTTTCTTACGTTTGCACGCTTTTTAAATGGAAAGTGCCGAAACCCTCACCAACATAACGCGTGCAAGCCGAAAAAATGGACATCAATTTGCTTACTGGCGAAGCTAGTAGTTAATGAATGGGTAGGCAAAAATCTTATCTTAAATTTTTTTTAAGGAATCACTAAAAGGACGGTGGGTCAAATCGGACGCTGTGGTAGAGTTTGCTGTAACCGAATGGTTCCACAAACAGCCGTAAGAATTTTACTAGCAGGGAATCTACAGGTTAGCGCAACAGTGGAACTCATGTCTTAATGTTATTGGAGACTTCTTTTAAAATCGTTGAATAAAAAATCGGTATGGAGAACCATACATGACTTCCATATTCTAAGATTTATATTTAAAATCATTTTCAGCCAAACAGCCAGGCTGCGTCTTACCTGCCTTTTTATTGCTATATTAAATGAAAAACATTATATTACATTAAAATGAAAAAATTATAATTTTATTGCCTGGCAACAAAATTATTTTATTTTTAACAATTACCATTGTTTCAAAAAGTTTAAATAAATTTTCAAGTACTTTACTCTTGTTAAAACGTAAAAGGTTGCAGGTAAACTACCCCTTCCCCTTAACCGATCTTCACCAAAATCTAAAATCATTGAGACCTCTACAATTCACGGACGTATGCAAAAAATTATTTGATTCTGTTTCAATTTGCGGCTGTTATCGTTTGCCATAGAAAATACGCTTGATAAAAAAACGTTGCAGGTAAACTACCCCTTCCCCTCAACTGATCTTCACCAAAAACAACAGATCTTGAGGACTCTACAAATCAGGGCTGTATGCAAAACATTATTTGATTCTGTTTGCATTTGCGGCTGTTATCGTTTGCCATAGAAAATACCCTTGTTAAAAAAACGTTGCTGGTAAACTACCCCTTTCCCTCAACCGATCTCCACCAAAAACAAAAGGTCTTGAGACCTCTACAATTTAGGGCTGTATGCAAATAATCGTTTGATTCTGTTTGAATTTGCGGCTGTTATCGTTTGCCATAGGAAATACCCTTGTTAAAACATACAACGTTACTGGTAAACTACCCCTTTCCCTTAACCGATCTTCACCAAAAACAATAGGTCTTGAGAACTCTACAATTCAGGGCTGTATGCGAAACATTATTTGATTCTGTTTGAATTTGCCGCTGTTATCGTTTGCCAAAAAAAAAATTTCCCTTGATAAAAAAAACCGTTGCCGGTAAACTACCCCTTTCCCTCAACAGATCTTCACCAAAAACAACAGGTCGTGAGTACTCTACAAATCAGGGCTGTATGCAAAAAATTATTTGATTCTGTTTGAATTTGCGGCAGTTATCGTTTGCCATAGAAAAACAATCTACAGATAGACAGATAGACAGACAGACAGACACACAGACACTTTTCGGAAAGCGACTTTTTTTCATGTTTGAGTGTAGTAGAATCAGAATCTGCAATAATCTCGAACACGATTTTTTTTGCCGTCACCATACTTCCATTCCTTAAGGAATATGGAAGTAAAAATGCTTTACAGATCTATACGTGTGTCTATTGAACAATCCTTGTATTAGTCATACACAATAATACAACTGATTGAACTTCAAATTTTTAAACTTGATTAGTTTCTATATATATGTTTAATGTTACAAATAATTCTAATAACAATCTTGATCATCTGTTAGTTTCACGGAATAACAGTGACACTTTTAATAACCGCATAAAATAAACACTTAGAAACAACACAGGCGCTTTAACTTAACTGTTTGGACCACAGAAGTGAGGCATGCCTCAACGCTCTATGTGTACAGCGCGGGACAATCCCCCCTCCCTACACTTCCCTATCACACCACTACATTGCTTACATACGATGTATACAAAAAACGCTGAGGCAAGTTCAGGTTGCCTCATTCGCTTTAAACGAACTATGCCGAATCTCACCTGTCACCATCTAGCGGTCGCTCAATAAAGCACGTTTCGGTTTAATAAATTTGACAGTCGCAGTAACAATGTATAATCTTTACGTTATGTAGTTCATACGTGTTTATAATTTTTATTCTACAGAATTTTTTAGGGTAGGCATTGCCTCAATTGCCTCCATGTAACTTCGCCACTGATATATATGTGTACAACGTTATCGGCAACAAAGAAGTAGTTTTTGTTAAAATTCCTTCCCGGGATATTTGGCCGTAGTCCAATGTTTTCTACAAAACCAGACATTTCGGCAATGCCATCGACTTCCATCATCAGTGAAAATCGAGTGCGATAACGTGAGGTGGTATACATTAGTGACCACAGTACTGTGGTTAAGGCTGAAGCAGTAAGTAGAAAGAAGTAGTTTCTATGGTAATATTTCTTTTCGAAAATGATTTTAAATATAAATCTTAGAATATGGAAGTCATGTATGGTTCTCCATACCGATATTTTGATTTGTTGTAAGCGATTGTGTTGTTAATTACGAACTGTTTAACTGTGAAAAGTAAAGCTGGTGATTAGTGACTTAATTGTTGTCTTGTATTTTGTTTCCACTGTAGCTACGACGATCAAGTAGACCGTCGTAACAGTGGTGTCAGAACTGGGATAGAACGGTTAACAGTGGAAACAGTGTATACTTTATACAATACGAGTGTAATTCGTAATTAATCGGTAACCAATGAATGTCAGTCAGATGATGGAAGCTTTCCAAACGCTGCTGCGGCAGACACGGGAAGAGACAAAAGAAGAACGCAGGCAGGAGGCGGAACAGGCAGAAAAGCGAGAGGACGAAAAACGCAGGGAGGAAAGAAAAGAGGCTGGGGAACGTCAGAAAGCTGGAAACAGAAGAAAGACAAAAAGTACTTATTTTAGAATCTGAAGAAAGACAAAAAGACGAACGTAAGCAGGAGGCAGAGGAACGGAAGCGTGAAACAGAAGACATCAAGGGGTTAATACAGGAGCAAAAGCAGACACAAGAACAAACCGCTGCAGAGTTGGGTTTCCTACGAGGTGAGCTTAATAAACAAGTTACTAAAATATCGGAGGTCCAAGAATCAATGACATTAAAAATAGCTGAAGTAGAAAAATCTGTTTCGATTGTTGAAGAATCGATGTCAAATAAAATATCTGCAGTAGAAAACTCAATGGCAAACATAAGAGAACAAATTAAAAGTGAAGTTGAGCAGTGCCTGAAGATTCAAACAAAACAATTTTCTGAACAGACTGTACCAATGATAAAGACAGAAAGAGACACAGAAAATAAGTTAATAGAGAAAGTCACTTTGCCTGCAGTAGGGACAGTTCATGTCAAAGCTCCAACCTTTGACGGAAGCAGTAACTGGGCAACGTACCTCCGCCAATTTGAAGCTGCTGCATGCTCAAATAATTGGACAGAGAAAGACAAGGCACTTTCACTCGTTCTCTCATTAAATGGACCCGCCGCAGAACTACTACAGAAAGTGCTACCTGACAGCCAGAACATCTATGCCGAGTTGATAAAAGCTCCATTCCATAAAAATTAACACACACTACATGAACAATGTTTGTGTGTGTCCGCACCGACTCCTGCTCTTATTGTAATTTCTTCACCTCTTGTTTGTGCCTTAATTTTGTCTGTAATTGTAGGTTACTTTTGTACCTTACTTGTACGCTTCACTATGTCATCGTTACAGTTGTCGTGGTTGTTCAGTTTAACGCCCAATTGTTCCGTAAGTTTTCCAAGAATTGCATTCTAGGTTGATGTCCTCTTGCCACATGTTCCCTTCCCACCCTTAAACGGAAGCCCTTAAACTTTATACCCTTTTTACAGTTTCCTTGTCATATAACTTCAGTCATGTTAGTATTCTTCTATTTACACACTAACTGACAAAACACTAAACTGTATACCCTACTACGACTCTCTTTCGACAGGTATACCTTTCGGTACCTATCTACTACTTGTACCCTCATTTTTTTAAAATGTTATTGCTCAATTTTGTTCGGCCTAGCATTAACACGTCTTAAAAAGTGGAGTCAAAAACTCATCCTGCTTCAGCAGATCCTTCGTTCTCCCAAATACTTGTGTGTGTGTGTGTGTGATTTTTCTATTTTCATCTCCATGATATAATTTTCCTTGGATTGGCTCAAGGAAAAACGTACCGTGCCTTTTTGAAGACTTTCCTTAGAGTGGTAACAGTGGAATACGACGATATGTTTATCTAGGGTATTGAACGTTGAGCATAATTCTCATTGTTATTGTGAATATGTTCTCTATAGTAGAGTGTAAATCGCGCTTATCCTTCCGCGTGCAAAATGTAATATTATAAATTGTATTGTATACGTACCATAGCGTCTACATACCACGCAGAGTACAACAAACACGCTACTTGTGTCTGATAATAATAGTTTGCTTTATTATAGTCTACCACCCAACTTGTTCGTCTTTCTTTGGTTTTCAATAATACATGTTTTTTATTTGGTTTACTCGTTTGTATGCGTTCAACATTTATTTATTAAATCCTCTTCTCTGATGTAATACTGTGGGACGTCTGTAATTTTCTGACTGTTGCTTTGATCTCAGCCGGTTTATTTGTCTGTAGTACGGTGCATGTGTAATACCATTTGCTGTACTCTACGTTCCCTGGTTCATCAAAGGAGGACTACTACTTGGGTAATTAGAAATTCCTTCTCAAGGAAGAAAGAAACATTTCCTCTGTAGTCTTATTTATAGACATAATTTACTCAACTGTTGACTACGGACGTATTGTATTGTATACAAATTATTATTACGTAACTTATTTAACTTAGACGAATACTTACATTTTATTTCTCCAAACTGTTTCCTATTAGTTTTTGTCAAAAAGTTGTTTTGTTAAAACATTTTTAAATGTTAAATTCACCAAATTTTTGGAACATACTATTTCCTTTTCCTTTCCTTTTTTCAATTTTGAGGACAATACTCAACTAAATTTAAGGAAATTATCATCCCACCCAATATTATAGATAATATGCAGCCAAAAAAAAGGCCCATACGACTAATTTACGGCTAGTAAACAGGCTGGGATAGTGAACGGATAGTGCGTCACACTACGTAGTTTTGCGTACCACATATTTCACAATTGGCAGGATATGGAAAATCCGTGAGGCGTATATTAGTTGTAAGCCTTTCGGAACTGCGTAGCCTTTAGAAGCCGAATTTACACTGTAGGGTACATCTATATGTAAGAGATACAGTACTGTGTAAATGGCCATGAAGTACATATTTTATTCATATTAATGAGATTTTAGCTTACTAAAAGATATAGATAGTTTTATCGGGGCTAATTCGATTATTTAAGTTTCTTAATCTAATTAAACTAACGTTAATTCTTTGATTGTAATAGCAAATAGATCATTTTAAGGATCTTCGTTTATATAACACATTGTATGTCGCAGGTAAACAATATGTTTTTTACAAACTCTAAAAAAGTATAAAGAAGTATTTTGCTACAAATCAAAAGACAGAAAGACACGCGGGTTAATTCTGGTAAATAACGGTGCTACTCTGTAAACAAAATTATAAACAATATCTTTAAGTTTTATTTAATAAAACATTAGTTTACAACTAAAAATTCATATGAGAGGTAATACAATATATTGTGACATATACAAATGGATTTTCAGGTAAAAAGTACACGACTGATTAAGAAAAATAATAATGTAACAGTACGTAAAGAACTTAATATTAACTTATTATTGTTATTATAATTACTATTTAATATCTTCAAATAAATGCACTGCAAGTAGGTTTATGGTCACCTAACGCACGTTTCACACAAATTATTCTGTACCTTCAGAGGTTTGTTTGAATTGTAATTGAATATTTCGCTCACAATATGCATTTTTACTTACATATTGTAAGAGAAATATTCAATTACAATTGAAACAAACCTCTGAAGATACAGAATAATTTCTGTGAAACGTGCGTTAGGTGAAAATAAGCCTACTTGCAATGCATTTATTTGAAGATATTACATGGAAGACCTGCAGGAAACTCAACAATTTACTTACAAAGGAATATTATTACTATTATTACCTAAATTAATTAAAGCAAATAAGTTATTTATAACAAGTAAATTCGACAAAAAATAAGAAAACACGTTGTGCTCGTTGTATTTTATTTATGGTAACTGTTAACCAAGGTCAAAACAAGTATTAGGCCTACTTTAAACCCTAACCGTAAAATTAGATACCAGCGGCTTGGAAAATAAAGCAGACTTGCAACACTACGTAATGCTATCTCTAATGTCTAAATAAACGAATATTATGAGGCATCCCCTTACTATTTCCCGGGTCCATTATGAGAAAAAATTTATTAACACCTTCACTTTATCTTATTTTTGTTTACTTTTACTTTTGTTCGCTTATGTTCTTTGTCTTGTTACTTCGTAATATTTACGCCAGACACTCCACGACTGTCTTGGACCTAAGCGTCTATCTTCAAACACAATGTTTTGTCTTTTCTCATGTCTCTACTGTTATTTGTATTTACTTTTTAATTGTGTCAGTAATGGTTCCTAACTATTCTGTAGTCAACCAAGTAGGCCTACTTTATGAGCATTTTTGTTCATTTTTAAGGATTTATATGCAAAGCATGTGTGCATGTGTGCATATTGTTTTTCTTGAAATCATAAATTACTTATGTGTACTGTTTTGTACTATTTGTACTGCAAATTGTTTATAAAAGATAAATATTAAAATTTTCATTCTCATAAGTATTAACAATAATATTACTTGTTTCTAGGCAATTGTATGAAATTGTAACAACATTATTAATTTATTTTAATTGATAGCAGCAACGTCCACAGTTGAATCCCTTTGGTATCTCTACAGATATATTCAAGTCATGGCTTTTTTACCCATGCGAAATACTCCAGGTAATGGAATTTTTGCTAATTTGATAGTCACGGTTGGAATACGGGCATCACACTCACACACATGGCGAACACATGCTGGGGCCAGTGCAAGCGCGCGCCTTGCATTGTCTCAACACGTATTCTGGTGCGCTCACGCATGTGACGCCCTCGCGTACAGACTCACTCCACACCGATTGAGCCAACACATGTACGGCGTTACAGTCTGCGTGTGTGTCAGTACGAGCGCGCACCTTGCATTGACTGCACCACGCATTCTGGTACGCGCACGTATGCAGCGCTCCGGGTGTACACACATGCTTCGTTGTTTTAATTGTGGCAATCGTAGTAGTAAAATTGTCCACCTGAAGTATGTTCGCAAGGGCACAACATAGCCAGGGATGAGTTTATTGCAGAGACAGAACACGTACACCACGATATGACTCAATGAATACCTGCACCACGGTAGAATGCTGACAGTCTATAGTACGTTTAATAAATGTGCTAAGAAAAATTACAAGTTTAGTTTAATTAATAATTTTTATAGAATATTGTTATAAACAATCATCTTCACAACACGGCATTGGTAAGGTGCTGCCTCTTCAGCATTCAAAGATCCTCCAGCCACCTATTCCTGGATCTACCCACACACCTGTGTCCTACAGGTTTGTATTTCCAGACTTGTTTGTCCAGTCTGGAATCTGACATTCTTCCTAAGTGTTTTTCTACCGTTGTTTGTAACCTTTTAATTTTCATTCAAGATAAAAGCTAGTAAGTCTTCTCTTATGGCTTTATTCTTTATACGGTCAATATAGAACGCCTTTTAACACCTCTTAAGAACGCCATTTCTAAGGCCTGTACTTTACTGTCTTGTTTCTTGATTGTTGTCCTTAATTCACACTAATAGGAAAGTACAGGGGCCGCCATAACTTTGTAAAACTTTTAATTTTGTATCTCGACGTATCTTGTATCTAAAATTACGGTCGATTGTTTCACAGTTCGTCAGAGACTACATAACGTAACACCAGAATCAGAACACCCAAAAATATTTTATAGTTATTTATGTCATAAATATAAAAAATAGTTGCACAATATTTAAAAAATAATTCTTATACAATTTATTGTATCTAGTGTAGAATTTTGTAAAAAAAAGTAACTCCTAAATCTAATTTATAATATTGTGATGTTATTCATTGTAGTTTCTCCTGCAAGTAATGTATTGCGTTTTTGTTTCTTAATAAAAATAAGAACGCAATACATTACTCACAGAAGACACTACATTGAAAACATTACAATATTATACAATTCCTGCAAGAAACTTCGAGTTTTACCTATATAGAAAATGATTAAATTTAATTTGTATTCTAAAAACTTAGAAGGTTCAAATTTTAATACTTAAACGGTAACTTCGCATCCTGAACATTGCCAACATCTTTTGTTGCACCAATCACCATGTTGGAAGCCACTTTCCCCATCATATTGTATAGGCTCTACATTTACTCTTGAGGTTTACCCAGCTCCCAGTTTTACTTCCATGTTCCTTAAGGAAATGAAAGTATGTGATGGAAAAAAAATCGTGTTCGAGATTATTGCAGATTCTGATTGTACTAAACTCAAAACATGAAAAAAAGTCGTTTTTCGAAAAGTGTCTGTGTGTGTGTCTGTCTGTCTGTCTGTCTGTGTGTCTTTTTCTACGGCAAACGATAACAGCCGCAAATTCAAACAGAATCAAATAATTTCTTCCATACAGCCCTGATTTGTAGAGTACTCACGACCTATTGTTTTTGGTGAAGATCGGTTGAGGGAAAGTGGTAGTTTACCTGCAACAGTTTTCTTTTCATCAAGGGAAATTTTTTTTGGCAAACGATAACAGCCGTAAATTCAAACAGAATCAAATAATGTTTCGCATACAGCCCTGAATTGTAGAGTTCTCAAGACCTATTGTTTTGGTGAAGATCGGTTAAGGGAAATGGGTAGTTTACCTGCAACGTTTTATGTTTTAACAATGGTATTTTCTATGGCAAACGATAACAGCCGCAAATTCAAACAGAATCAAAAGATTATTTGCATACAGCCCTACATTGTAGAGTTCTCAAGACTTATTGTTTTTGGTGAAGATCGGTTAAGGGAAAGGGGTAGTTTACCTGCAACGTTTTATGTTTTAACAAAGGTATTTTCTATGGCAAACGATAACAGCCGCAAATTCAAACAGAATCAAATAATTTTTTGCATACAGTCCTGTTTGTAGAGTTCTCAAGACCTATTGTTTTTGGTGAATATCGGTTAAGGGAAAGGGGCCGGTTTACCGGCAACGTTTTATGTTTTAACAAGGGTAATTTTTTCTATGACGAACGATAACTGCCGCATATTCAAACAGAATCTAATAATTTTTTGTATAAGTCCCTGAATTGTAGAGAACTCAAGGCCTTGTGATTTTGGTGAAGATCAGTTAAGGGGAAGGGGTAGTTTACCTGCAACATTTTACGTTTTAACAACAGTAAAGTACTTGAAAATTCATTTAAACTTTTTCAAACAATGGTAATTGTTAAAAATAAAATAATTTTGTTGCCAGGCAATAAAATTATAATTTTTTCATTTTAATATAAATCATGTATGAGAGAAAATATATCGTTCGTGGCAGGCAAGCATATCTCAGATATGTAATGTTTACGTTTCCATTTTGTTATTATGACTACCGCAATAAAAAGGCAGGGAAGACACACACACACACACACACACACACACACACACACACACACACACACACACACACACACACACACACACACACACACACACACACACAATTCGCGTTATTTCTGGCCTTATTCATGTTTATTTTCTAACATTTGCACGCTTTTTAAATGGAAAGTGCCGAAACCCATACCAACATAACGCGTGCAAGCCGAAAAAGTGTCCAGCGTGGATAGCGATTTGCTTCCTGTGGATCGCTGGGCAGTGTAACTGCACGTGTTTACAGAGGAACGATTCATAGACAGATTTTTCGTCTTTAGGGAATGAACCCTCTGCAAGATGCTGAGGGTCCATGAGTGACTTCGGAGCGCTCCTTCTTTTCCGCGTGTTTGTTCTGTGAAACGTACACTGTAGATTCGCAGCTTTACTCTAAGCAACGCTCAATAGGAAATGTTGAAAATTTTTGTCCACGGTGTACCCTCATACACACTAAACCTGCTCTGATGTTTTAATTACGGACATCATAATATTAAAACTTTGGAAACTTGAGCACTACTTAATGGAGATCAATCATTAACTTATACAAGCCATTAATTTTATGCATATTTTTTATATATATGTGTACAACGTTATCGGCAACAAAGAAGTAGTTTTTGTTAAAATTCCTTCCCGGGATATTTGGCCGTAGTCCAATGTTTTCTACAAAACCAGACGTTTCGGCAATGCCATCGACTTCCATCATCAGTGAAAATCGAGTGCGATAACGTGAGGTGGTATACATTAGTGACCACAGTACTGTGGTTAAGGCTGAAGCAGTAAGTAGAAAGAAGTAGTTTCTATGGTAATATTTCTTTTCGAAAATGATTTTAAATATAAATCTTAGAATATGGAAGTCATGTATGGTTCTCCATACCGATATTTTAGTTAGCAACTCCAACTAAAAATTGTGATTACATTTTATTGGTACTTGTTATACGATGGTTAATAATGTAAGTAATGCAAAAGAAAAATGTTTCATCAAGACGTAACGCGTAGAGAAAAGTCGTTAATGACAATTAATAATATACAATTGCGCTTCCCAGATACTGAAAAGGTAAATGTATCGTATTTTATAGCAATTACTTTACGTAGTAAGGATGATTAATTGAGATGAAACAAATACACACACCAACTTGACAGACTTTGTCCTGTATACGTAGCCGTTGTGTGTCACGTAAGAAGAGGAGGACAAACTAAGTCAGGAACAAAGTAATTGGTTTTGTTTTCTTCAGACAATTCGTAATGCTCTGTTCACTGCTACTGCACCAGGGTTGTAATTACAAAGGGATACGTCCTCGAACGGTAAACTTGTTTATACGTCGCTACGTAGTTTTGTGTTGCCATGGCAACGCAGAACACGAGAGGAGTGTAGTCGAACGTAATTGGAAGGAAAGAGCATCCTCTTACAAACAAAGTCCTCGAGCGTACTGTCAAGAACGTAACGTAACCTAAAGATGCACTAACCAGAAATTTTACAAAAATTATACTTCTTTACAATTCTCTGAAAAAGTAAAAAATCGGTATGGAAAACCATACATGACTTCCATGTCCTAAGATTTATATTGAAAATCATTTAATATAAAATGAAAATTTGATAAGTTTGACAAATTTAAATGAAATGTTTCCATAGAAACTACTTCTTTGTTGCCGATAACGTAGTATACATATAAAAAGTACACCCTCTTCCTTCAACTATCATTTTCATTTATATAAAATTACCCCCTCTCCCTTCAAATACCCTTTTTATTTATAGATATTTTATCTACCTTTCTACGGTGGATTATTACGACTTTCTTTTAACGATACTTTATTTATCAAAATTAAGTACGTTACTCTTGTTAAAACGTAAAACGCTGCGGGTAAAGTACCCCTCCCCCTTAACCGTTCTTCACAAAAATCAGTAAGCCTTGAGTCCTCTACAAGTCGGGCACATGTGCTAAAAATTATTTCATTCTGTTTGAATTTGCGGCAGTTATCGTTCGTCTTAGAAACAATTCTACACAGAGACACTTTTCAGAAACTGACTTTTTCATATTTTGAGGGTCAATCAGAATCAGTCCTTATCTCGAAACTATATTTTTCGCGATCGCCATACTTCCATTTCCTTATGGAACATGGAAGTAAAAATGTTACTGCCGGTGAAATGAATGTGTGGTTTGCACTTTTTTACATAACATGTTTGGACTCTTATATATTGTTAAAAATCGTAATTTTGTAACATTATTACCTTAATAATGTAATTATCAATTACATTATTTTGTAATTATTACCTTAACATTATTATTACATTAATACGTGTTAAAATTTATCAAAAAGTACAATTAACTACATTGTGTAATTTTGTATACAATTTTAATGTATTCTTGTTTGATGATTTTTAGAAAATTGGTAAATAGTTGGAAAAGTCAACATACATACATAATTCCTAATATTACTAAATAATTAATCGTGAGAATAAGGGAAGTAAAGTTTGATTTTAAATTTATTTTTATGTGACATATACAGGCAAAAAGAGATTAAACAATTCTCCACCGCAGAGGTCTGAATGAAAATTCTGTTATAGGACTTTATAATTGCTGTAAATTAATGGTGATTCACAAAGCCATTTTAGTAACGTCTGATTCAGTTATACTGTTATGACGGTGTAAGTGATCGTCGTATGGTACAGTAGAAAACAAAATACAGGACACCAATGAAGTCACTAAATACCAGCTTTAATTATCACAATTAACAGTTTGTAATCAACAAGTTTGTATTGAACAAGATTGTACTCGTACAGTAATTCAAGTTAATCTGTCCACACAAATAATAATGTCAACTATACAGAATTCCGCACTATAATCACTAATACACCACTTGAGACGCACTGTGTAAATCGCCCGAGATAAACTGAACTGAGTAATCGCCGAAGTAAAATGAAACTAAGCGTCGCTGAATGCTTATATTTATACACCGCTGAGATCTCAGAATGATCTAACACTTTGGATGACGCGTTAAACAAACAGGCGGTCCCGAATCCACTAGAAACAGTGTCCATGAACTCAGTACGCTGACCGCGCCGTCTGGAATGGACTCGATGGTTGACACATGACAAGTGTCACGTAATCGTCTTTCATCTCAAAGCAGCAGCAATATGTACGCACCCACACACTACGCACACACAAATTATACAGTTGAGCTCTATTGGGTTACCCGAGATACTAGTAGAACGTTCCGTATTACGTAACAATACGACGAAATATGGTACTGAGATTGTGTATCTAAACATTTGATTCAATAAATAAAGAACATCTGATTATATCCAGTCAATAGAAAACCTTAATAATAGTGAGCCTGTTCAGACGTTGTGCATACCAACAAGGGTTTGCGGCGGTAACAAATGTGTTTTATAACAAGACTACAATGTAGATTAATTGTGTTTTGTACTTGTACTGTTATTGTAACTTTAGCAGAAGTGTCTGCTACAACTGCTTCTTGGGGACCGTTAAGGTGACCGCGTCGGAACTTCTATGTTAACGCTTAGCAGACGTAGTTGGTGTTAAGACACGGTATACGAACGCATTAATTACGACCAATCGCGAGGCAGTTTCTTGTGAAGCTTCACTACCCTGGACTTAAAACAATTTAACTTTGTGCTGGTTGTTGGTCTAAACCATGATGATCTGACGAAACCGAAACAAGGTTTAATGGTACGGACACTACTTATGGTAACAGTTCCGAGTGACCACCTTGCTTCTGACAGCCATAAAACTTGCAAAACCGCGATTTTTGTGTTTCTACGTAAAATACAGGTCAATACTAGGTGTGGAAGCAAAATAAGGTGAACCTTTTGACATACATGAGGTAAAATTGACGTTGTTAGGTTAACATGCAAACTAAACTAACTACTAACCTTTCTCGCTTTTAGTGAAATCCACGTAACAAACACCAACTCGAAGTAAGGCGGAGGACCATACATTACTACCTTGCCATGGGCTGCCTTACCTGTTACTATACATGTCTCCCTTTTTCGTGACAGAACTCGTTTTCCACAGTACTCGTTTTTCTTAGTAATGCCCTGTGTTTGTGCAGATCACAGAAAAAGCAACTAACTCGAAGCAAGCCGGGGTAGCCCCTTTGCATGTTACTATATATGTCTTCCTTTTTCGTGACAGAACTCGTTTTCCACAGTACTCGTTTCTCTTAGTAACTTAGTAATAATTTTTTGACTTTCTTTTTATTGAAGGTTCATTTGAAGTAAGTCCATCATACAATGATTTAAAGTATTCATTTTGACTTAAGGCCGGTAATATTGCTTTACCCTTATGACAACATGAAGTGAATGCAGTCCTTTCACCTAAAGTGACCTCAGATTCGAAATGTTTTCCATTGCAAAACCTGCATTGTAAATGCATTAATCCACAAGTATTAAAATTTCTTGGAATGACATTCAGTGCGCATTTAAATGTATCCCTCAAAATAATTTCATCATTTTGTATACTCTTTACACTATTTAAATTTGCATTTGGTCTATTATCATTTTGACTTTCACGCGAATATATATTCCTTCTTCTTTGTCTCTCACTCCGACCCGTCAATGTTATACTGTTTACACTATTTAAATTTGCATTTGGTCTATTATCATTTTGACTTTCACGCGAATATATATTCCTTCTTCTTTGTCTCTCACTCCGACCCGTCAATGTTCTATGTCGAGGCATAATGGAAGTAGGTGCGAATATCTGAATTTAAAAAAAACATGTAATGAAATTACTGAAACTAAGATTAGACAGGGTTTAATTTAAAAATAATAAAATGTACTCACTTTTTTGAAACCACCAATAATAATTAGGCGAGAGTAAGTCAATTCAAATTGCTGCTACAAAATTTTCCTTTTGCAACAGGTGCATATTAAGCAAGCTGTATTTCACTTTCAACTGCACATTAATATATAAAACACAGATATCTAATATACAAAATATAAAATAAACGCTTTTTTGCCTTGACATACACTCCACAGACTATTGAAAAAGGAACATTTGAAATCACACAAAATTCACAGCTCATTCAGTCAATCTGTTAGTAATTATTTGTTGGCAACATTTTAAAATTCTTTGGCGACAATCTCTACTCTGTGCGACTGTTTGACCACAGACTATTATGTGTTTGACATTGGCAGTATGAACGTACATTAAAATGAAAAAATTATAATTTTATTGCCTGGCAACTAAATTATTTTATTTTTAACAATTACCGTTGTTTGAAAAAGTTTAAATAAATTTTCAAGTGCAAATGAATGTTCTATTTTATTTTATTTTATTTGTAACACATATTATATACAAATTTTAGCTTTCTGCACTCCTTCTCCATATAAACTTTAACTATGCCAAATCTCACACTCCTCCGTGCGCGCAATATGCTTAAAAAGGGGTACAAAGTTTTCTATTCACGTAGGCCTATTAATATATAGATACCCTGTTTTTGTGCAGATCACAGAAAAAGCAACTAACTCGAAGTAAGCCGGGGTAGCCCCTTTGCATGTTACTATATATGTCTCCCTTTTTCGTGATAGAACTCGTTTTCCACAGTACTCGTTTCTCTTAGTAATATATTTTACTCTGTTTTTGTGCAGACCACAGAATAAGCAACCAACTCGAACAGCATTGCGTTTCGGTTCTGTATTGTTAAAAATATTTACGCTTTTTTTTTTGCATCTTGCAAATAAAAAGTGCGAATTATTTGTTTCCACGCCTAGTTTAGACCTGTAGTTTACGTAGATACCCAAAAAACGCGGTTTTGCAAGTTTTGTAGCTGTCAGAGGCAAGGTAGTCACTCGGAACTATTACCGTATATGTTTACAAAAGACGAAAGTAAAAAACTTTAGAAAAGTTGCTTGTAAATGTTTAAAACTTGCGCTAATACTTTCCTCACTTTCTCTTTCTTAATGTAAAAGCATAATAATAACAACAACAACTTTAAAATAGTTAACGTTTTCTAACAGTTCTACAAGTAATGTTAAAATTAGATACGTTTAATTTGTTAAGTGAAGCGAATATATGGCTATAATTACGGCTTTGATGTAAGTAGAATGAAGTAGGATTGTATTGATTATTAGGCAATTATTCTTACCTAGCCAAAGTGTATAACTGACATGCGGAGACTGTAAATGAAGGTTTAAGAGGTAAAGTATGGTATAGATTTTATCTACTCTAAAAGTCATTTGTTATGTCCTTACACCTTAAAAACAAACTCCTATGTAAGAGCGTAAAATTTATAAGCCATTTAAGTCTGTAAGACGGTAAGATTTATTGTATGCTTACTCGCAGACGGTTATTTTATCTTTGGTAGAGTTCAAACTTAGTACGCAGACACAAGCACGCACGAACACGCACGCGCGAACACACACACACACACAACTGAGGCTTGCACACATTTTTCGTGCACGTTGTGCAAAGCAACAGATGTTGTCTCTACTGTGAAACGCTAAATTTCTTTCTTGCCTTTTCGGAAAGAAACATAGTAAGTATAAGTGAGAGTTAAGTCTAGCAGAGATATGTGTCCAACTTTCGCGCTCGCAGGCGACAAATGTCTGAAAAGACATTTTATTTAAAGATTTTTAACTATGATTAACTGCGAAGTAAAAGAAATTCATTTGAGTCAAGTTAAAAAAAAAATAATTTTTAGACTAAATAAATTTATAGAAACTCTGAAAAAATAAGAAACCACCAGCATGAGAAATAGTCTTTTTGTGTAGATTTTTCAAATTTTTCAAAATACAAAATTTTGTGATTAATGACAAATAAAAAGCAGTTGTTCCCAATTAATGTCTTAGAAACATATGAACACCCATATGTTTGATTTACTTTTTGTCCCGAAGTAAGAGCAAGGTAATAATTTAGTTAAATTTATTCTCTACCCTTTGGGATTAGAGGACACAAGATAGTGTGACTTTTGTTTTTCCTACTTTATAAAGTTATATTTATTCATGGTGTTGCAATTAGCTATATAATGTCTTCTTCTTTTTCTACTTTGCCTTCACATCCGTATAGTAAAACAGGCACTGCCATTGTTTTATAAAATTTAAGCTTTGTCTATTTCTTTGTCTTTTTCATCAACGTTCAATGTATGACGTCATACATCATGTGAAACATCGATATTTTTGTAGCGATATCTCGACGTGTGCCATTCTCAATACTGGAAGTTCATACCAGATAATTGAAGTCAGAGACGTGTTCCAAAACTGTTCCCTCACGAACAATTTCTCATCTGACTGGAAATTTCCCCCAAAAGCAGATTTTTGTTTCAGCTTAGATATTTGAAAATCAAATTGATTACAAATATAATTTAGACTATGTAAAGAATATTGCAACTCAATACAAAGCAATAATTTGAAACAGGTAAACCATGGCCTCGACATTTTAGGGAGTTCCATAGAAACTGCTTCAGCCTGGATTTATAAGTTTTCCTTTTGAGCAATGCAGTAAAGTTTTAATACGCCTTTTAAATCTTTACAAACGACCACTAGACGGCGCTAGTGAGATGTGACATTATCATTGTTGAAAAATTTGTCATATGTTATTTGTAAAAAAATTGCAGCTCAGATATTGGCCAAGTAGTTTGTTTACAGTGAGCGTTTAAAACAAAAGTGTTTGTGAAAAAATGGAAATTTCATGTGAAGGTTTTCGTTGGATGATTTTTTACGATTTTATTAAAGGCCTAACTCAACAACAATGCCTCGAATCGCTTCGTACAACTTTTGGCAATCAATCACCATCAGAAAAGACTGTTTACAATTGGTTTGCGGAATTTCGCCGTGGTCGTGCTTCAGTCAGCGATGTATTTCGTGAAGGTCGACCTAAATCGGTTGTTGTTCCCAAAAACATCGATGCTGTGCACAACATGATTAAAGAAGATCGGCATGTAACTTACCGTGAGATAGAGCCATCCTTAGGCATATCGAAGACTGCAGTACATTCGATTTTACATGAACATTTAGCTGTTAAAAAGATCTGTTCCCGATGGATTCCGCATAATTTGACCGAAACTCAAAAACAGGCTCGTGTCAATTGGTGTAAGAAAATGATCCAAAAATTCGACCGAGGAAATGCAAAATCCGTATACAACATCGTAACAGGAGACGAAACTTGAATATATTCGTACGAGCCGGAAACTAAGCAACAATCAACTGTTTGGGTGTTCCAAGATGAACCGAATCCAACAAAAGTGGATCGTTCACGAAGCACTTCTAAGAAAATGATCGCTTGTTTCTTTGCTTATACTGGACATGTCGCGACCATTGCTTTAGAGGATCGAAGAACAGTTAATGCTGAATGGTATATAACAATTTGTTTGCCACAAGTCATCAATGAAATCAGGAAACACAACCGAAAACATCGCATCATTCTTCATCACGACAATGACAGCTCTCACACAGCACGTCAAACAATTGATTATTTGAAAGAGGAAAACATCGAATTAATGTCTCATTGCCCGTATTCACTTGATTTATCGCCAAACGACTTCTTTTTGTTCCCGAATGTCAAACAAAAAATGCGTGGACAGCGATTTTCATCACCTCAAGAAGCTGTTGAATCCTTCCAAAACCATATTTCTGAGGTACCAACATCAGAGTGGAAAAAAATGTTTCGAGACTTGGTTCGAACGCATGCAAACGTGTCTACATCTCAAAGGCGAATATTTTGAGAAACAATAAAACGATTTGTATCAAAAAATGTTTTTTCTTTCATTGTCTTTGTAAAAACTTAAAAGGTAGCCCTCATACTGTGCTACTTCTACATATGATTGCAAAACCTGTGTACCACTATCTATGTTATAAATAATAACAAGTCTTCTCTTCATTGATAACTATGTTTTATTGATACTATTGTTAATATCAAACGTTTCAGTAATTCCTCGGTGGTAAAGCTCAGAGTGAAGCGCAGTTTGACACACCTCGTTATCTGTGCAGCTATCCGGTGTGCTGGTTCTTTTACAACCCACGGACTGATCATTGGAAAAAATCGTATAACAAAGAAACAGAATAAAAGCTATACAGAAATATAAATGTTATTACATAGTTAATTAATAATAGTAATACAAAATATTATTAATATAACAAGAAACGTAGTAAAAATGGCAATAATAATATCTAGGATAAAAAAGAAAGCCGGCAATAAATTAATGACAATCTTAGTAAAGAATTAAAAACAATAATAATGTTTAGTTGAGTGATATATTGTTTAGCCTCTTCCACAAATTACATAGTCTACATTTCTCGTAATTTTTCAAAATTACAATATTGATTTTTTTTTTCTACACGGTAGACAGTCTACAGTATCTCTTGTGTTTTTGAAGTTACAATCAACATATATTAGACAAATAAACACCATTATTTGCAATCAACTTTTTTAATAAATTTGTTAAATATTTTATTATTAGGTTTGTTATGTTAACTATACATAATTTTGTAATAATTATTATTAATTCGGTTTTTACTATTGTAAATTATTTATGTTTTCATATTTTTATTACTGTACAATTTTACAGTTATAAAAACAGTCTCATCTGTGTACTCATTGTCAGCTTTGTCGCTGAGGATGCTACATCGTAGAATATGCGAAACGTATTGGTATTAAAATTATCAATGTCAATAAAACGTGGTTAACAAACCAAAAAATTGTGGTTTTTTGAAGTTAGACCACGCAAAACTACGAATGAAAAATGAGTTTAAATATTCTTTGCGCAGACTTTTATTGAAAATGTTGTATCTTTCATTTATTAGCCTCTCTGACTATTGTATACTAAAGCTAAAATTTCTGTGTAGTGTGTGTGCGTGCGCTGTAATAGTTACATGTGTAAATAATGAGATACAGGTCACAGGTAGTTAAGAAATAATTTGCAACACACTTTTCTGCTCGTAAGCAACAGATGTTAGAAAATGGTTTACTGAGTACAAAAAAGGATTTTTATTTAGATAATATAATTTAAACATACAAATTATTTCAATCAAATAGCAGACTCGTCTGAAAAATGGTAAAACCCACCCAAAATTTTTTTAAAGAAAAAATTATAAGTTTTGCTATTTTGAAGAGGTAGTATAATTTTTTTGCTGCACATGTAATAGAAGAACATGTTTTCACTATTGGGTAGCTAAAACAGTCATTTTGCCGTCTTTGTGTACCGTACATCTCGAGCTACCAATCTACCTAGCCTTTTATACATATTTTTGGTTGTACAAAAGCAAGCCTGCTTTTATAAAACAATTTCAAGTTTTATCGTTTCTTACAGTCAAACTCTAACTTCAGACTAACTTAAACAACAGTTACTGGAACACGTGGCTAAATTTAAACTGTTAGCGAATGAGTCTAATTTTCGTTTTTTTATAATTTTAGGAATTTAGGCTGAGTTTTAACATTTACTGTTACACAGTTACAAAAAGTTCTCGAACAATGGAGAGTGTTGTCCTACGCGTTTCTCCCCTAGCCCAGCAGGTGCGTGTTTCCGCCAAGGCTGCACCGAAGTAGCACCTAGAGTTTTCGAGTGTTTGTTAAGGACGCATATTATGGAATCTTGCAGCCTATAAATACGCAACAGCTGCCGCTTAGTTTTCAGTTTATGTCGGGCGATTTACTGAGTGCGTCTTAAGTGGTTATTAGTGAAAAATGATTATTGTGCGCGACTCTGTTTGTTGACATTATTACTGCGTGTGGACAAATAAATTATCTTGAATTATTGTACGAGTATAATCTTGTTGAATAACTTGTTGATTGCAAACTGTTATTTGTGATTATTAAAGCTGGTAATTAGTGACTTCATTGATGTCTGTGTTTCTACTGTACCATACGACGATCAGTGAGACCATAAATAAGAATAAAATAACAAAACTTCCTGAAAGTGAAGTAACTTTTTTGTAATTAAAAGTTTTGTGAGAAACGTGTTTCAGTTTATTGTTTTGTACACAGGTTATATTTGTGTTATTCCTCAGCGTAATGTTACTGTTATTTTAAGATCAGTTCTGTAAAGCAGAAAGATTGTTTACCATTGTAGGGAAATTAAGACGTTTGCAAATCAGACAAGTTTTTTGTGGTCTAGCCGAAAAATATGACATTCTGAACTCATGAATTAGAGATGCAGAGACTCTTTCTATTTTTATATTAATAAATAATAAAAATAAACAGCATGTGCACCTGAACGCTAATGGTTATACAATATGCTTATACTTCTAATTGTCTGTAACATTTTTCTTACTAAATGTTGTAAGACGTCGGTCTTATTCACACTACCAGGTGGAGTTTTTTCTAGACAATCCCCTTTTTCTCTTACTTATTATATAAAATATAGCCTGTATTCAAAATGTTATAAACAGCGAAGAGATTCAGTGGATTCCAATTTGTATTTGACGACCGGTAACTGGCAGTATAGTGCTGACTGAAGATTAGTAGTCAGGTGTGTGCTAATGAACCCTATAGAGCAATGCAGATCAGCTGGTAAAGCCGAGCTTTACCAGGTCACATTGAGCATTGTTGGGTTGAAACTATAGAGAGCGTGTTGTGATGTTTAAATTTGTTTGTTTGTTGTATCTATGTTACTTCCTAAAACGTGTGTCATGATATTGTAAACACTCGTATATATTTTATTTAGACATTAATGCTTTTACAGATTTTATAACTAAAAGCCGCATTTTGTCCTTTCTATATTCTGCGTAATGAATTTATACTACAACTCTTAAAAACATTCAGAATATTACATTATCTTGTGTTGTCATTATTAATTTGAAAATTAATGAATTTAACGTATTTGTTTTTAAGATATCATCGTTTATTTTTTAGAGCAATGCAGTTGAAAAAGAGCTCAGATTTTTAGTAGCCTGCCTTATTAGCTATCCTTCACTAATCCAAAATTCCTCGAATGCTGTATGGCAGAAAAAGTGTACTTAAGCCAACAGGAACCCACGGCAGCAACCGACCAGGGTACAGATTGAAGAACAAAACGATGCCTGACAAGATAGAATAATAATGCCTGACGATGACCAGATTTTCAAAACATGTTCCAAGTTAGGGAAAACATCTTGAATGTAAACTAACGTTGTACATTACATAATTTTGTAATTTTATTGGTTTTAAACATTAAGTACTTAATAATGTTTTGTATGAATTTACTTGCAGACATCTTCAAGTAATATATAACAGAAGTATAGTGTTCCTCAGGCTTTCACTGCCGCCGCGGCGTCCGCATAGTTGGAAACATTGTTGGCCAGGCTGTTAGGCCGTGGCCTAAAGTCTACGCTGACACACGTTTCGGCCATAACATCGGAGGCCGTCGTCAGTATCGGTAACAATTGGCATGGTGTCTTCCAATTCACCCCAGTGATGAGGTAGAGACTATGTAGGCCTTCTTAAACAAAGTACCTCTACCTCTACCTCATGACTGGGGTGAATTGGAAGACACCGTGCCAATTGTTACCGACACTGATGATAGCATCCGACGATAAGCCAGAAAGGTCTGTCAGCGTAGGCTCTAGAGCACGGGCAATAATGTTTCCAACTATCTAACCAAAAGTAAACTTTATTTACTCAAGGAAAAGATTAAATCGTTTCTATTATTTATAACTATAACGTACATAAACCCACAACTAGAAAAGCGATAAAAGAAACAGGTCAATGATACGAATGCACTTGAGGTCTACAACTAGGGAAACGGCCAAGATTTTCCTTTCCTTGTAAGTAAAGCCAGATATTAGAGTTCCTGGATATTTAGTATTCTGCCATAA
This sequence comes from Magicicada septendecula, assembly GCA_034769895.1. Classification (NCBI taxonomy): domain Eukaryota; kingdom Metazoa; phylum Arthropoda; class Insecta; order Hemiptera; family Cicadidae; genus Magicicada; species Magicicada septendecula. Next base: position 400,431,624 of record CM068372.1, on the reverse strand, counting down.
TCGGTATACTGTACTTGTTTTACTTGATCAAATTTTTTTATTTTAATAAAATCATTACAAATAACAAGAGATTATATTGGGATAGAGATTTGATTGTTAAATCGATAGATACAGAGCTACATAACGAGGTAGATAAACTGAGGTTAAATGTCAAGACTAGACTGAGATAACCACTATGAAACATATAGTTGATAACGCCTTCACAAAACATGCTTTGCATAACACCCGATTCCTCACTCCGCTACCGGTGCTGATGATTTCAAAGTAAACTCCTACTTGTGTAAACTGAGTTCTGTGCTCACGTCATTACCTTCTAAAACAACTATTCTGCTGTAAACCACTATTCTGCAGTATAAAATTTGAACTAAAAGGTAGGATTCTACCTTAGAATCTGTGTGTTGCATGTCTTGGCTTGGTAGATTTACTGCGTGGCGCAAGATTAATTGCTTCAGATAAGAACAGTTCTTTATTACTCTTTCTCGAAGCTAACAAGTGGCACTATCACCTGCCTAAGCTAAAAAGAAACGCCAGTGTTTTTACAAACCAAAATAATTACTTTGCAGTTCACTTTCTTGCTTATAATCAGAGCGAATCATAGCACAAACGTTATGTTCTTTCTGTAAATATAAAATTGTTTCATAGCGCGCGGTTTACAAAATCTACTTGCATTTCCAAAGAATTAAAGTATCAGTGAATAATTAATTTCTAAAAAAATATAGATGTATGTGCTATATTGCTGTATAAACAAATGTAGGCCTGAAAAATGTGTGACACACACAGAAACTGTACACTAAATAAAACATACAAGTAGTAATGTTGTAAAAGTAACAGTATTCTTATCACAAATATTAGGAATTAAATACAAATTTGACAAATCAGTTTTCATCTGATAGAAGTTGAAATATGTAAAGATTATTGCAATAAAAGAATAAAAGCAGCCATTTCTTTATTCTATATTTAAAACATAAGAAAGAATAAGAAATGTTGAAATTATTTATATTCTTAGTTATCAAGCTTGAAAAAACCTTTTTTGATTTGTTTGATTTCAAATCGGATGATAAAAGTTCCTTGGTCGTTCAATAACATAATTTGGATTTGTGGAGGTTTCGCGTGTGGATTTAATTCAGCCAGTTTCTCTACATTTCAGTATCTTCACTTTCGTACCGTTAAGCGTAATTTGCTTCAGTAAATTCTGCCACTGTGTGTTTATTGTTTCCTCCTGCATTATCGGTTCCAATATACAGACATCAAATAGCTAGTTATAGCTGAGTACTTGGTCAATCTATACTTTACGAAAAGGACATTTCTTTAATATTTACATTATCAGGCAATCTGCTTTATAGAAAGTTTAATAATTGTTACCTTTCCTTGCCTACTTTTTAGCGTACGGATTGGTCGGCATCTATCCATTTTATTTTCAGTGCCCATGCGTCTGAAAAGCTGTTGTACATTTTTATGCTGGCCATGTTTTCGAGTCGCAAAAGCCTACAAACAATGTGCAAAGTTTGCAAAATATTTTACAAATAAAATTTAATTAAACAATTAACTAATTTGTAGTTCAGAAGAGGCACGAACTAATAAAATATTGAACTTTTATGAGACAATTTGTTTTACAAAGAAAGCATCAATTAATCTTATAAACAAATTTTGTTCATATTTCTGAGAAAAATTAGTTTGATTAATACTTGTGTGTGTGTGTGTGTGTTTATGGTTCTCTAACTATTTATTTATAAATTAATTTACGCACTTGTGTACTTGTGTTTTGATAATTGTGTATTTTTGTGAACGGTTAATACTGAATTCCAACATTATTACGCGAATTAATTTATAGTTCTAACATTTGTTTATAGTGTACACTAGTTTCCATTGTTCGTTTACCCGTGTGTTCATTATCCGCTTTGTTATTAGCCACTGCCGTCGACAGCTGTACTGTTGATTTAGCTAATTCTATTTTCCAGTTCATTAACGCTTGCAACTGTCGTTTTTAATGGACGAGTCTGCTGTTAATTCCGACTTTGGTTTTATCGCTATGGTGCAGTGACTCGCTGTCACCGCTTTAATTAAAACCAATGTTTGTAACATTTTTATCGTTTAACTGTGGTATATTTACTATACAGTACACAACATATCACCGTTATATAGAGAACATTCTACAAGAAGCGACGGCTGCAATAAGCAACCTCAGAGTGTAGGAAACACTATAAACTGGATCAAACAATATACGACACCCTCTGTGTATGGGTGTATCAGCAAAAACTTACTACAAATATGACTATTTCAATGACATATTGACTTGTGGCGGACAAGACCTGTAATTTGGTGGAACTTAGTCGTCACCACAGACAGGAAAAGCAAACACAAATTTTGCTATAAACAAACTATATTTAATAAAGTAATTAATCTGCTCAAATATATAATTGTATTTGAGTTTTTCTACAATAATCGAAGACAGTCACTAAACTTGCTAGTAATACTAAATCGCATTTTTTTTTTAAATTTCCCAGTTTATAACAGAATAAAATGGGATTTGTAGTTTAGTCTATGCGTGGAAAACATATGCATGTAACAATACAGCATTTATACGGTGCTATCTTTTCTTTCATGATTATAGAACGCTACTAAAAGAAACTTAAACACACTTATTCGGCAATTTTTCTTGCTTTTGGACAAGCTAATTGACCTGATAAATCTGTGTTGATAAACTTGTTACAGGTTTTTAATCTACTATATATATATATATATATATATATATATATATATATATATATATATATATATAGCAACGAAACAAATTTAGGATGCATAGATATGTATTAGAACTAATAATATATAACAGAGTCTCTTATCTAGAGATAGGAATTTACTTAACTAAAACAAATTTCATTCTTGTCCGTAAATTCTTTACATAAGCTATTTATTAATTATATATTGTCTTTAAGGAATGTTTAGGAATGTGAAGCAATCGTCTATGTTACTTGATTGAAGAATTCCCTCTTGTAGTCCGGTTGAAAACTGCTGCATTAACGTCGACCTCTGGTGTCACTGCTGCTGTCACACGCAATTCACACACGCACGCCGTTTATCTGCCGACATGGTTTTATGTTTACAAATATCAGGTACGATAAGTGGCTTAGTTGGTTATTATTTATATGCGGTGTATTTAGCTTACACCTTCCGGCATTCTTGATGTGTCCACGCGTTAATACAAGTGTATTCCGAATTGAATGCAACTGCACTAAGCGGAAAATCTTGATTAACGCGAGTTAGCACTAATAGATCTTTACATACCTTTGTTCTACTTTCTAATCACCCTTTGATTTAGCTTACGGGTAACTCGTAGCTAAAATCTAGGACGGTCGTCACTTATATAGCAAACGTGTACTGTCGCGAAGAACTCGCACAGAGAGTACGTCTGAATACGACGAGTTGTTAACAAAACTGTACGAAATTTCCTCTACCAGCGCAAATCGCAAATAAAAATTAAAGCTCCTGATCGGTTGAAATTTAGAACACGTAATAGATAGCAAGCATTCGTGTAAAACTATGACAGAGCCTGCAAAATCTTGTACAGATTTATCTAAAGGTTTTATGACTTTTCTGCAGATAAGGCTTCTATAAAAACGTGAATTCAAAAAGTGAATATAAATTGTAAAATTGTATGTTTTGAGTTTATGACATATGAAAACTATAGCGCTAATTATGAAGCATACGCTGTCCAAGTTTCATTTTGATATGTTAATTATTATAGGAGTTATTCAGGAAAACACGAATAACACGCGTACATGCGCACTCGCGCACTAAATTTGCACTTGACATGACAGAGAATACGTTTATGTGCATTTTGACATAAAACACATAATTATCCATCTCTTATTTCAAAACGTACAGCTACTTTACAAAATTTGAACAAAATCAATTTAAAACATGTTTAGAACGTCATAAAGTGTGTTATAGCATCTTGTCATTTCTAAACTGACTCTTAGGGCAATTGTTGGATTGCTATTTAATATATACATTGTAACGTAACAAAACGTTCCGTACTATTGAAACGATATAAAAACACAGACAGACTGACTAAAACGTGGACAATACCCCAAAACCCATTAGATTGAGTTAATAAATCACCGTCAAGATTAACCGTAATTAATAACCTCGGATAAGACTAAATAAATCCAACATAAAAATCCGAAAAAATAAATAAACAGAAACTTAATTAAAGAGAAGGAAGTACAATACAGTAGTGTAGAATAGATAAAAAGTAATATACTATAGACTATAAGAAGGAAACCATTAAAAAATGTATCAGTGAAAAGTGAGGTAATGAGTGAAAAGTAGTGATAATCATTGATCATACAGATAAAACTGTGAAGCTTAATAATTAAGTCAATGGTATTAAATGTAAACAAAAACCACAGAAAGAACCAAGTAAAAAAATAAATAAATATAATTAAGAAAACACTAAATTATGACAGATAAATGTGAATGTTAAGGAAGTAATTATAAGTTCTAATATTAATTAATTGAAGGTTCTGTGCCTTTTAAGTCTTATTGTTTATGTTAAAAGGAAAAGATTTCACATTGTTTAATTGTGTTGATGTCATGTACATGTTAGTATTATGTGTTATTAATCAACTAACAGACCTGGATAGACAGGGAAAGGAGGTGATAATTTTGTATGGTAAACAGTTTTTGTTTGTTTGTTAAATGTGAATTTCACTATAGAAGAATCATTAGAACAACAATCATGGAAACATGACACTAAGTTAAGCTGTTAATAAAGTTTGTTAAGGAAGTACAATAATAAGGGTATAATAAGCATTTCAATCCGATATAATAAAAAACAGAGAAACAATTTGTAATTAAAAGTAAGGTATTAAACCAACAGTACAAATAATAATTGTAACAGAATAAAACAAGGTACTGAAGAAACAATACGGCCTAGGAAAATGTTAAACCTTAAAAATTATTGCCAATCATAATTAACGAAAGGTCAAACACTGTAAATTAGCAATGATAAGCTGGAATTGTTAAATAGATTTTATATTTTTAGCAATCACAATGTATTTGATAGTTTGAGGAAGTAGAACATGATTTTTTGAAGGCAAAATGACAAAACCTATAAAACCTATAAAACCTGATTTTGTAAATCAACAAAAATATCTATTAGTTCATACACACAGGTCATATTTGGTATCAAATTGTTTGTAATTTTACCAGGAAAAAAGAAGATATAAATTAAGTTAAGATTAAGTAAGTAATAGTCAGGGAGTAATTAACAGTGGAAATTGAAAAATCCAAATAATTTAAATAATGATGGTCATGTGAATCTTGAACTCAAGTCTATTAACCAATGAGATATTAGCAAAATTTGGTCTAGACCGTTGCAGGAGAAAGAAATTATAATTATTCTATTGTTAGGCAGCAAAACGTACAGGTCAGCTCTGTGAAGCCGGGAGCCAAAGTTTAACAAAGGATCAATTCTCAGAGGGAAAGTTAAGAAAATTATATCTAAAACAAAACTAAATCCAAAAATGAAGATAATGAAAATCTAATAAGTATAAAGCAAGAAAATAATAAGTAAAACATAAAACTAAAAGAAATAAAAAAGTGAAAAGCAATATTCCTACTCGATATGGTAAGAACCTTATATTAAAAGCACAGTTTAATACTACACAACACCAAGAATAACTTCACCAACACTTATTAACTACACAATAGTAAAGGAAAACAGAGAATTAACTATAATTACAGTGAACACTTCAAATAAAATCATTTATTTTATAAGAAACAGTGACATAAAACTTTCGTAGTCTTTGAGGTGAAATCCAAGCGGCCATCTTTGAATGTATTGTCTTCAAACCAAATTCGAAGCGGCCATGTTTGTTGACATTGGACGTGTGAATTACATAATTATTGTTCAAATACTTAAACAAAACTAACTTTATGTGTGATAGTAAGTAAGATTTTTTAAACATTGGTAAGTATTGTACTTCCTAATAGCATTTCTGAAATTAGATTTCCTAATAGCTTTTCATAGCAGTTAAGAAGAATCCTGTAATTAATATTATAAAATAAAAAAATAATTTTGTTACAATCGACCTCGATAAAGAGTCGATCCGGGAAACGAACATTTTCGATCTGTGAATCGTACTACTAATTTTCAAAGCAATAATAACCAATAAATATAATTAATGGATTGCAAAGGAGTTTTATTTATTAAATAAAACTAGAATAGAAGTTTTTTAAGTAGGAAAGGAAGAGTGATAACCCTTTGGTAATTGGAACGTCATCAAAAAGAAGTGAACCATCAGATAACCTACATGCGACGAGTCGATTTCACAATCGAACCGAACTGACACAAAACATTTCTTCCAATAAAATTTTACCAAAACGGATGAAGAGCAAATCCATATTAATTAATATTTCTTAACGGTTTAATATAGAATTAAATAATTAGTATAACGGAATAAATTAAATTCAAATAAACTAAATAGAATTAATTGGTAAAAAAAATTTAATTGTTTTATAAATAAAAACAAATAATTAACAGAGGAGACAAGGATCACTTACTCTAAAAGGTACGTAACAATATATATATATATATATATATATATATATATATATATATATTTATATAATGTGTGTGTGTGTGTTCGTCTGTCTGTCTCTCTGTCTATATCTGTGTTTGGGTGTACGCAAATGAGTAACTGTGTTAATGATTACGTAGCGGATGTAAACTGTGATGAATAGGTAAATAATTATACAGACAGATAACGAATGAACAGCAGCTTTCTTTTAAATGTGTGTGTGTCTATGTATACGCAGAGCAAGAAAGAAAGTGAGAGAAAAGAACAGACTGTGTATCTTTCATTTCCTTCGTTGCTGCTGTTCGTCCATGTGTCCAAATGTTGCTCCATTGTAGAGCTGTAAGTTTCATTTACACTTCTCCAACGTTAGTCGTTCTCATAACATTAATGATTGGAAAAACTGACAGTGGTATAAATAATAAATTGGACCGATGATCATACTCCAATCCTGTGTGCATCTTTAATTCCTTGCATTTGGTCCCGTAAAGTGGCCTTTGCATTAACTCTGTATAGTATATTGGCCACAACTGGGCTTTGTCATCTATATTTAGTTCACAAAGAACTAAAGCATAAGGTTTGCAGATAATCCACTGTATTTTCAACTTTTTTTTCTAAAAAATGTTCTACTTTAGAATACTGCGTTCAGAACACAAGATTGATTAGCCATCTTTTCATAGCGAATAAAACCATAAATGATCTCAGGAGCCCTGTCATCGTTTTTATTACATGTTGTAGTAATTTATAATGTGCAATGTGCATTTTGTCATGTACTATGTTTTATATATATATATAGTGACGTAGCGAGGCGAAGATCTGCTCTCGGCGCCAGCCGAGACGTGACACGAGAAGGCGAGGCGAGCCGATCAAGGATCAGCAGCAGCTTGATTGGCCTCGACGTGACCATCTAACGTGCTCGAGGTGAGCCAAACAGGGACCAGCGGCACTCTGATAGGTTCATGGCACACGACCTGTCAGGGCATAAAAAGAGCGCCGCTAGAAATTTTGGCGAGGACCTCCACTCCCCGCTGTTGTTGGAACGTTCGGACGACTCCTGGGTCGCCCGGAGGAGAAGGCCGAGTACTTGGGCTTGTGTTTCGAGCGACAGTTCGCTCCCAACCCGCCCATGGACTGGGACTTCGACAAACAAGTCGAGATGGCTGTGGAAGACTTTCTGTCTCTTCCGATCACGGCGGAGCCCGAACCCATCTCTTTGGAAGAGGTCTCAGATCGGCTCGCTGAACTTCAGCCAAGAAAAGCTCCAGGCCCGGACGGTGTTACGAACACCGCTCTACGACTTCTTCCCGAGCCTGGAGTTGACTGATTTGTTCAACGCGTGTCTTAGACTGGCCTACTTTCCCAAGAAATGGCGAAAGGCGACGGTCATCGTGATCCCGAAGCAGGGAAAGGATACCACCCTCTCTGAAAACCTCCGGCCTATCAGCCTACTCTCCGCTACGTCCAAGGGTTTTGAGCGCCTCGTGCAGCGTCGTGTACGAGAACATCTAACCAACTTTGACGTGCTGGTCCCCGAACAGTTCGGCTTTCGTGTGGGGCATTCGACCACTCATCAACTGATGAGAATGGTGGAAAGCGTCACGGAAGCCGGGTGTCGGCGAGAACGGACCGTTGGCTGTTTCTTAGATGTTGAAAAAGCCTTCGACAGCGTATAGCATGATGGCCTATTATTCAAGCTTAGGGAAGTCCAGCTCCCGGACTGCTACCTCCATCTGGTTGCTAGCTTTCTGACGGAGAGGACCTTCTGCGTGAGAGTTGGCGATTCAGTCTCTTCCGAGAGACGAATCACAGCCGGCGTCCTTCAAGGTAGTGTTATAGGCCCCCTTCTGTTCTCGATCTACGTCAACGATGTGCCGAGACAGCCTGGAGTCCAGCTGGCCCTCTTCGCGGACGACACGGCCGTATTTACGGCCGATCGTCATGTGGAAAGGGTCGTCATACGACTGCAGCGGCAGCTCGACACGCTCGTGGACTGGACTGAGAATTGGAGAGTGCAACTCAACGCTACCAAGAGTGTAGCCGTCGAATTCTCCAAGCGACGGAAGAACCCTGTTAGGCAGCTACGTATCGGCAGAACGTACTTGCGCTGGTCCAAAGAGGTCAAGTACCTCGGATTACATCTCGACCGTCGCCTCACCTGGCACAGACAGTTCTCAAGCGAGCATCCACTTGTCTGTGCGCACTGTTTCCACTCCTGATCAGCTCAGCCATGACCAGGAAATTGGGCAGGATGATCGTCGGCGCGTATCTGCAGCCGGTCATTACCTACGCCTGTCCGGTTTGGGGTTACCTCGCCGCAATGCATAAAAAGAACTTGCAGAGCGTCCTCGATAGGGGTCTTCGGTTAGCGGCCAAAGTCCCCCGTCGCTTTTCATCTTGCCTTCTAAGGAGAGGACTTGGCGTCCGCTCCTTAGACGACACATTCAGGCGGCTTGCACGCAAATTTTATGCAGGTGCGGCGAGGTTCCCAGGCAATCCTCTAGTGACTGGGCTGGGAAGGTAACGGGTGGAAACGCCCTCGGTGTATACTGCGCTAGTGTAGGATAGCACAACAGCAGAGAATCGGCCTGCTATAGAGCACACGCCCTACTTGGGCAGGGCCACGAGGCAGGAGCTCCAGAAGGAAGCTCGGAACTCAGATCCCGAGCGGTTTGCCTCTGCAACGCACAACCGCAAAGCCCAGAGAGAAAAAAAAAATTTTGGCGAGGAATCGTTGGCAACCGGTGACGATTTGACTGCTTAAATTCGAAGAGGACACATCATCAACAGTGAACAACACAGAAGAGGACCGCCTCGACCTCGAGAACCTGCAATGAAGAGGCCTTCTACGCAAGCCACCGCGGCAGTTAAGAAGAAGCCGCCGGACCAGAACTCACCTCCTCGCCAGCGACAACATCAAGCTGCAGCGATGGATGTAGACCAGCCGCCTTGCCTGCAAGACGAGGACAGACCACGCACAACTGGGACCTGCCGCACAGTGCCGGTAAGTCGAGTAGGTAGCGCTACTCAGCGGAATCCGGGGAGTCCGAGAGTAGGACTTACCAATAGAGATGCGGGTTGCGCCGCCACTGTGACGGTGTCACAGTTCGGCCCCCGGATACCCGCTGGGCAAAGAGCTGAGCTAGTCAGCATTGGTCCGACCTGCGTCCGCTGTGGAAATGACCACCTAACGCAGGCCTGCGCTGTTCCTGACAACCACAGATATTGCATTAACTGTGGCGGCGCCCATGCTGCTAATTACAGGCGCTGCCCAGTTTACAAAGAGCAGCTGGACAAATTTGCAAAGCCTGTCCAGCCTAAGCCTCGACAAGTTGTTGCCCAACCAGTCAAGACGGCCAAAGCCTCTAAGCCTGTGTCCGGAAACCAGCCCCAAGGTCTGCTCTGGTTCCGAAACCACAAAGTGCAGTGAGCCCGAGCAAAGCTCAACAGGTCACACCAACTACCGCGCCCCCGGAACCGGAACGCGAGATACCCCCCTACGCTCTAGTCCCGTTGCCACAGGATAACGAGGAAATCGATCCTCCACTGCCGCCGCCACCCAAGCCTCGATACCCCAGATCAGGCAAAATTGGTAGAACTCAGGCCAAGAACACGGGGCAGCCAAAACCTCCCACTGGACCGAAGCCTGTCCGCCAAAAACCAGAGCGACCACCAGTTCCAGAACCTGCCCCCAAGGCTTCCACCGCCCCGCCCCGCCACAGCTGCGCAGCTGCCCCCAAGCGTTCTCCCCAGGCCTCATCTACCGATGATCTCGCCGACGTGTCCGACTTTATGGCAAGCTACGACTTGCAGAAAGTAGCCCAAACAATCCTTAAAATCAAGGAACGCTTGGCAACAGCCTCACCCAAGACAAGTTCCTCCTCTTGGTGGAAGCCTGCCGTATTATTGGTCTGTTATGAACGGACAACCACGGCAATCCCTCAAGCGAGACCTCGAGCTCATGGCGTGGAACGCCAATGGCCTCGCTTCCCGGCATTCTGAGCTCTTAGAGTTCGTTGCCCGACACAAGCCCGATGTGCTTCTTATTGGTGAGACGCACCTGACCCCGCATCGTCGATTTCGACTACCCAACTACGTGTGCTACCGGGATGACCGCACGGATCGCGCAGGAGGGGGCACAGCCATCGCGGTGAAGGCGAGTCTTCGCCATCACCGCGTTGTCCTGCCTCAGCGGCGGAACCTCGAGTGCACCGCGGTTGAGCTCCATGGTGCTCTCGGCGGTCTACTCGTGGTTTCCGCTTACAAGCCTCCACAAACGAAGCTCCTGCCGAACGATCTGGAGGCCGTCTTTGGCGCACACAGAAGGGTAGTCCTGGCGGGCGACCTGAACTGTAAGCACCCTGATTGGGGGAGCCGCTTGGTGAACCCAAACAGGGCCCGCTTACGCAGGTATGCTGATGCGGCTCGGGTCACAGTCATGGGTCCTACCGGGCCTACGTACTATCCCTCGAGGGCTTACTCCCGCCCTGATGTACTGGACATTGCCGCGATCAAGGGCGTTTATTGCCCGGTCCACATCTCCGTCATTTCGGAACTGTCCACGGACCATTGTCCCATCAGTATGTATATAGCTACGCAGCACCCTACCGTCCGCGACGAGCGGCGGGTAATCGAGGGGAATGCTTTGGCCCGGCGTTCAGTCGCCGCCTACCTGAGCATATCCCGCTCGACACTACCCAGCATGTCGACGAGGCAGTTGCCTTATTCGACACAGCCGTAGTCTCGGCGGTAGACGTGTCCTCCCGGATGAAGCTGGGGCTCACGCCCGACTATCAGCGTATCCCCGAAGAGGTGTCTCAGCTCGCTTGCGAGAGGAATCGCCTCCGGAGACGCTGGCAGAGGACTCGTGAAAAGGCTGCGTTCAACAGAGCGTCCGGCAAGTTGCGTCGCGACATGCTGGCGTTCCGTAGACGCAACTGGGAGCTAGCTGTTACACAGATGGATGGCCCTGCCGAGGGCCGTAATGTCTGGCGGATTCCCAGTGCCCTAACGGGAAAGCGTAAACGCGCGCCTCTCCCCGCACTGGTCGGACCCGGCGGTCAACCTCTTGGCCGCCCCCTCGAAAAGGCAGAGTCCTTGGCTGACAGTTTAGAGCGACAGTTCGCTCCCAACTCATCCAAGAACCCGGCTTTCACTGAGCAAATCTGCCGCGAGGTAGAGCGCTTTCTATCGGCCGGTATCACAGTCCAACCGGAGCCCATCTCCCCGGAGGAGGTCTCTGAGAGGATTGTTCAGCTCAAGCCCCGGAAGGCGCCTGGCCCGGACGGAGTCATGAATTCCGCCCTCAATCGCCTTCCGGAGCGAGGAACCCAGTTCCTCTCTGACCTGTTCAATTCATGCCTCAGACTGGCCTACTTTACGGTGAAATGAAAAACGGCTACAGTAATAGTGACACCCAAGCTGGGAAAGAATTCTTCTCGGGTGGAAAACCTCAGACCCATCAGCCTCTTGTCCGCGACGTCCAAGGTTTTCGAGCGACTGATCCAGCGTAGGATCCGCAACCATATAGAAAGACTAGACGTGCTGATCCCCGAACAGTTCGGCTTTCGTGAGCTGCACTCCTCGACTCATCAGCTGATGAGACTCGTGGAATGCATTACCGAGGCTGGCTGCCAGGGCAAACAGACGACTGCGATTTTCCTAGACGTAGAGAAAGCCTTTGACCGCGTGTGGCACGAGGGTGTCCTGTACAAACTCACGGAAGTCTTTCTTCCAGATTGCTACGTTCATTTGATCGGCAGCTTTCTGCGAGACCGAAGCTTCCGAGTGAGAATAAACCACGCTCTCTCTTCGGAGAGGCGTATTACCGCTGGCGTCCCTCAGGGAAGTGTCCTTGGGCCTCTCCTGTTCTCGCCGTTTGTCAATAACACGCCCCGAGTTCCTGGAGTCAAATTGTCGCTGTTCGCGGACGACACTGCGGCTTTTGCCTCAGAGCCGAACGCAAGTTATGCGGCAATTAAGCTCCAGCGTCAACTCGACGCGTATGTCGGGTGGACCGATGACTGGAGAGTTGCCGTTAACGCTTCCAAGAGCGCCGCGGTAATATTCTCGCGCAAACGCAAGCGGCCTCGGCCGCTTAAAGTAGGCCCCGTCGAGGTGCCCTGGACCAACAGCGTCAAGTACCTCGGGCTCCACGTGGACTCCCGACTCACCTGGCGAACCCATACAAATTACTTCCGACAACGTGCTTCGGCGCAACTCAGTAGACTCTGGCCCGTGCTATCTAATCCGGCAATGACCCCCCGGCTAGGTAAGCTCATAGTCAACTCGTACGTGTTGCCCGTGATTACCTACGCCTGTCCTGTTTGGGGATACCTGGCTCGTGGTCATAGAACAGCGTACTCGACCGGGGACTGAAGCTTGCGTGTAAAGTCCCCCGGAGGTACTATTCTCGACTTTTGAGGAGAGGACTCGGTGTCCGCTCTCTTGATGACACCGTGAGACGTCTGGCGCGTAGATTCTATGTTCGTTCCTACAGAGTGACCCACAATTCCCTCATTGCCGAACTTGGTAAATACACCCCGCGACCAGGCGAGTCCTGGAAGCGACCTCGTTTATTAGTCCCGGTGGCATAATCCACCAATCGCCGGTCGCTTCAGACCCCCCCCCACAATTAGGTAAAAACATATAAAAAGAACTCAAACAGACCCAGTGGCAGGAGTCCTTACTGAGACTCGGGACACTGCACTACTCGCGACCCGCGCAATCCCTAGTTGTGTATTTTGGCGAACTCCATTGGACGCCTTGAAGCCAGCCGGAAGAAGAGGAAGGAGGAAGAATGGAGAGCACAGGAGAGCCAGTGATGGAAATCGACTGGGACAGCAGCGGGCTCTACATACCGCTGCTGAAAGAAGAGGACAGCAGTACGCCCGGGACAGCGGACGTAGCCGCCGAACATCACAGCGCGGCTCGGGCGGCGTACGCAAATGATGTAGCGTCCTCGACAAACGGTCCTTTTAAGGACCACAAAAACGATAGTGTGTACGATTGGCGCCATTTGCCCTGTGACAAGTGGCGCCCAACGTGGGGCGACGATCATCTTGCGGATGCAAGATCCAGCCACGCCAGAGAGATACACGCCGGCACACAAAACAACATGGCGCCCAACGGCTACACCCAGCGGGACACCGGGTTCGAGGTAGAGCAAGGCTTTGCGCAATTCGCCGCAGCTCTGAGGTGCACGTTGCCACCGGTGATCACCGCTACATTCCATGGCCTCAAGTACGAGGATCCAGAACGATATATTCAACAGCTAGAGCGAGAGCTGCGGGAGTACAGAGTCCCACCTGAACAGTGGGCAGATTACGCAGTGCGGCAGCTCCGAGGAGAAGCTGCCACGTGGGCAGAGAGATACACGGGATGCAGATAAATTGGCCCGAGTTCTGCGACCGCTTCCGGCATCACTTCTGCGGGATGCAACGCGACGAAGAGCTACTGGCCGAGCTGTACAGACAAACGCAGCGGCAGGAATTGGCGGAAATCTGCATTCTGAGAAAAATCAAGCTATTTCGCCGTCTGTACCCCGGAGGTGACGAGAGGACGAGCATAGCCATGCTTATACAACAGTTGCAGCCACGCCTTCGACCCGCGCTGAGGTTCCCGCCGCCTACGACTTTAGAGGAATTTTTACAACGTGCAATGAGCATCGAGGCGGACTTGGATCAAGATAGTCGTGCGCGAGGTCGGGATGACTCTGCTGAAAACTCCCTGGATCGAGTAGGGGGGTCGAAGCAGTGTCGATCGGCCTCAAGCACGAAAGAGGCATAAAGAATGAACAGCCTAACGCCCAAGTGCCGCTACTGCCCGGGAAGGCACTTCCATCGGGACTGCTCTGTGAAGAACCGGCAGGGAAACGACCAAGCGCCCCGGTAAATAGCCCACCGGGGCGCGTGAACCAACTAGATGCGGACATACCGAGCATTCCAATAGAGATCGCCGGCCGAAAACTGACCGCAGCCTTGGACTCCGCCGCAAACTACGACTTCGTACGAGCCGGTCTGCTGCCCGGAGGAAAGAAGACGGAGCCCCGAGTTGTGCAGCTAGCGCTACACGGTCAGCAATGTCACTCAACGGCCGCCGTCGTCGCAGACATTATAATTAGAAGTCTCGCGACCACCACCAGTCTGCTAGAAGTGCCCGGACTGCAAGAAGAAGTTTTACTGGGCCACAACTGGCTCACGGCCAACCAAGCAGTTGTGGGCTACCGACGGGGCTACCTTCACGTTGGCAGCGAGAACCGACAGACGGTCTTCTGGAATGACCGCGCGGAGCCCGAGGAAGAGGACATTGAGGAAGCTTGCCTTCAAACGTCAGCAGGTGGCCAACACCATAAACGGCTTCTGGAAATGTTACACCGTCATCGCAGTTTGTTCTCCCGTGGCCCGCTCCGCACTACATCTGCGGCCAAGCACGAGATCCGGCTGAAAGAAGGAAGCCAGCCATTCCGGCTCCCAATGTACCGGTACTCCGACGAGAAGAAACGCACCATCCGGGAACAGGTAGAAGAGATGCTGAGGCAGCGTATCATTGAACCGGACACCTCGCCATACAGCTCTCCGGTGGTGATCGTGAAGAAGAAGGACAGCACACCTCGGTTCTGCGTGGACTTCCGGAGGCTGAACGATCAGACAGAGGATGTGGACTCACCACTGCCGCTGATATACGAAACAATCAAGGACCTCAGCGGGGCCAAATTCTTCTCGACCCTAGATCTGAAGAGCGGCTACTGGCAAATCCCGCTGGAGGAAGGAGCAATGAAGTACACAGCATTCTCGGTGCCCGACGGAGGTCGCTACCAGTTCCGGGTGATGTGCTTTGGGCTGAAGAACGCGCCCAGCACCTTCAAACGGCTGATGCAGGTTGTTCTCACGGGACTATTACGGGAGTGCTGCCTCGTCTATCTGGACGACATCATTCCCCCGACTGGGAAACGCACCTGCGACACCTGGATCAAGTTTTGGAAAGGCTGCAGATGCACCAGCTGACCTGCTCGCTTATCAAGTGTCACTTCGGTCGTGAAGAAGTCGCCTTTCTGGGCCACGAGATTACTCCGGACGGCAACCTCCCGCAGCAGCAACATCTCAGAACGATCGAAGACCAGCCGGCCCCCAGCAACAAGAAAGAGTTGCAACGCTTCCTGGGAACCTGCAACTGGCTGCGAGAGTACATCCCCTGCTTCGCCATGATTTCGGAACCGTTAACGGACCTGCTGCGGACAAGAAAGTGGCATTGGGCGACACAACTCAGCGAGCCTTCGAAGAGGTTAAGGCCGCTTTCCGGCATTTGTTAAAACTCGCACGACCGGATCGAGAGTTGCCGATGTTTCTGCAGACCGACGCCAGCCATAAGGGACTTGGAGCGGTGCTTTATCAATGCACCGAAGCCGGAGACAGGCGTATCATCTCGTACGCTAGTGCCAAGCTCCACGAGGCGGAGCAGAACTACCACTCCAACGAACTGGAGTGCTTGGCAGTCGTCTGGGCCATCAAGAAATACCGGCCATACTTGGAGGATCGCCATTTCACCCTAAGGACCGACAACAAGGCGCTAACCTGGCTGAAGCAGGCGACGGGGCAGAAGACGAAGTACGCTCGCTGGGCTCTACTGATACAGAGCTTCAAATTCACCGTCGTCCACTGCCCAGGCAATGAGAACGAGTTGCCGGACTTCCTCTCGAGGGAACCTGGGCTTGAAGATACTGCCGGCGTCCAAGAAGAACCACGGATGCAGCCTGAAGAGAGGCCACTTCGCAGTTTTGCGGCAGCTGCACCGCGACTACAAGAATTTACAGCTGTCGGCATCCATCAGGCAGTGCAGAAGGCGCAAGAAGGCGACCAGGAGTGCCAAGCGTGGAGAAACGACCTTGCGGCGGCTACAGCAAGAGGATATCGGGTGGACAACTGCCTGGTTTAGAAGGACAGACGCAACCAGGAACCAGGATTGTACGTGCCGACGAGTGTCCGCATGGAGTTCATCAGGCACTTCCACGACTCTCCTGAAGCCGGTCATCCGGGGGCCGAAGAAACGTTTCGGGCCATCGGCAAGGACTTCGTCTGGATCGGCCTAACCATTCATGTCCGCAGATACGTCCGGAGTTGCAGAATATGCGCCCTACACAAGCGCGGCGCAAATCCCGAATAGGACCAACAGCGACCTCACCGACCCAGGAGATGTTGGAATACTGTCGCCTTGGACGTCATGGGACCATATCCGCTGACTCGAGCTGGCAACCGGTACATCGTAGTGGTCACGGATATGATGTCGAGATGGGTGGAAGCAAAGGCCGTGCGCAAGGCGGACGCCAACACCATTATCCGCTACCTGGAGGAAGAAGTATTCCCTCGTTGGGGATACCCAGAGGCGTTGCTCACCGACAACGGAAAGCCGCTCACGGGCCACAAGTAGAAGCAGATGTGCGACAAGCTGCACATACGACCGTGGACTACAGCCAACTACCATCCCAGGGCGAACCCAACCGAGCGGCGCAACGGCGAGATCAAGAAGGCGCTGAGGATCCAGCTCCATGACTGCAAGGACCATGGCGACAGGGACAAGCGTTTGCCGGCGGTTCTGTTTTCGCTGCGGAATCGTGCAAACGCCGCCACTGGAGTGACACCGAGCGAGCTTCTCATGGGCAGAGACCTACGTCGATCCGGCGACTGGAGTCGGCCACACGCAGAACAGGACGTCCGGCCAATTGAGGAACGAGAAAAGGCGGCCAGGTCACACCAGACCAAGTATCAGCAACGGCGGTATCCGGCACGGAGGACACAGGATCCTACACTGGCCGTAGGGCAGCTGGTGTACGTCAAGAGCTACGCCGGACCAGCCAAAGGACGGAGGTACCCTGGATGGGAGCCAGCCTGGGAATGTCCCTTTAGCGTTGATGCAACACTCGGCGGGCAGATTTACACAGTGGAGAAGGACGGACGCCCATACAAGGTTCACCGCCAACGGCTCAAACCCGCCGGATAAGAACTAAGGGCTGGCCACCGGAAAGCATTCAAGACACGGGGGAGTTGTGACGTAGCGAGGCGAAGATCTGCTCTCGGCGCCAGCCGACACGTGACACGAGAAGGCGAGGCGAGCCAATCAAGTATCAGCAGCAGCTTGATTGGCCTCGACGTGACCATCTAACGTGCTCGAGGCGAGCCAACCAGGGACCAGCGGCACTCTGATAGGTTCATGGCACACGACCTGTCAGGGCATGAAAAGAGCGCCGCTAGAAATTTTGGCGCACACCAAACCTTTACCCCGAAACACGTGAAGCCTCTGTCCTTTGTGCTCAGAGGCTTAGACGTGGACTCTCCTCTCGAAGAAATCCTCGATGTGCTGCGCGAGCTGGGGTATCCGGTTCGCGCGGTACATCGAGTATTTGCTCCTGCCGGACCAAGGCGTCCAATTCCCCTGGTTCGCATCATGGCCGAGAACAGCGAGGCAGGCGCAAGCCTACTCTCTCTTACGCGGCTTTTTGGATTCCGCGTAAAAGTGGAAAGAAGCCGCGCTCCCGGGGCTCTGCCTCAGTGCTACAGGTGCCAACGCTTCGGGCACCATTCACAAACTTGTTCCAACGATCCGGCGTGCGTGAGGTGCTCTCTACCTCACGCCAGTAAACACTGCGATGCACCTGCGTTTAAAAGGTGCATCGACTGCGGCGGAAGTCACCCCGCCAACAACCGGGCATGTACGGTGTTTCAGCGGGAGCTCGAGCGGCGAAAATCGAAAGGGCGCCTGCCACCACCGAGGCATCCGGAAGCTGGTTCCAGACCGCAACCGAGCAGCAGGCCCTTCGCCTCCTGCCACGGCTGCCGTGTCTTTCGCCGCAGTTGCTAACAAGCAACGCAAACTTTCAAAAGGCCCGAAGAAAACACCTGCAGCACAGGCAACTCCAACTCAGGCTCCTTCACAGGCCCCTGTCCCGCCTATGGCGAAAAAGCGCCGAAACCTCGCGGCATCTAAAAGTGAGACCACTCAGCCAACAGAAAACATCTCGGTTGTGGAGCCTGAGAATTCTCAACCCTCCCCAGCACCGGAGAATCCTGCCCCTGCTTTAGAAGCAGCCTCGCCTGACCTCCCGCCTCCGCGGTTTCCCAACGCAGGCAAAAAGAAGCGGCATCAAAAGCCCCGTGGCGCTCATTTCCGGGCTCCCGCCAACCCGGCCGCACAGTCCAGACAGCCTGCACAGCGCGTAAAGACCGAGGAGCTCGCATCTGTCCCTCTTCCTAGCACCTCCGCTAGAGGCGCTACACCTGGCCCTAAGAAACCCCCGGCTTTTACCAATCCCCCGATTGATAAGCCTCGGCGCTCTTATGCGCACACAGTCTCCGGGCAATCTGCCTCAAAAACCGTACCTGACGACTACCAGGTCGTCCACAACTTCCTTGCTGAGTTCGATCTCCGCAAAGTTGCCCAGACCTTCAGGTCCATCCGCTTCCGCTTGGAGACTGCCGATATAACCGAGAGATTCATGCTCTTGGTGGAAGCCGCCACTTGTGTAGGTCTTCTATGAGTCGGGTCCTCAAACGTGATCTCTCAATTCTTTCCTGGAACGCCAACGGGTTGCCTAATAAGATCCAGGAACTCCAAGAATTACTCAAACCCGATGTAGTCCTTCTCAATGAGACCCACTTGACCCCTGCGAATCGGTTACGACTGGCCAACTATGTGTGCTATCGAAACGACAGACCGGGCACTGCTGATGGCGGTACTGCCGTCGCGATGAGGCTCAATCTCGAGCCTCACCGAGTCGTCTTGCCTGCAATGACTCACCTCGAAGGCGCCGCTGTGGAGATGTTAAACACTCTAGGCGGTGTACTGATGGTCGCGGCGTAAAAACCGCCGCAAAAAGAGCTCCTTCACCCCGATCTAGCTGTCGCGTTCGATGCACACAGGAGGGTCATCATGGCCGGCGACCTGAACTGTAAACATCGCGATTGGAACAGTCGCTTGACTGCCCCAAACGGGAAACGTTTACGCAGGTTTGCTGATTCACACAGGGTAACAGTGATTGGGCCTACCCAACCTACGTTCTACCCCTCACAACGCCACGCGGCTCTCGATGTCTTGGACGTAGCGGTGATCCAAGGAATTGACTGTCCGGTCCACGTGTCCGCGCTAACGGAACTATCGTCCGATCATCTCCCCATCTTGATACACGTCGCTACCCAGCACGTCGTACGCAGAGATGTCAGGAAGGTGGTAGAATGGGACCGCTATGGCCCGGCGTTAAGTCGCCGATTGCCAGACGCGGGACCACTCGAAACCGTCCGCCAAGTCGACGAGGCAGTTGCCGCGTTTGACGAGGCTGTCGTATCTGCGATCGACGCGTCTTCCAGCATGAAGCCTGGCGTCACGCCCCACTGGCAGCGGATCCCAGAGGAGACGAGTGCCTTCGCTTGCGAGAGAAATCGCCTCCGGAGACGCTGCCAGCGGACCCGTGATCCGGCCGACAAGGCAGCGTACAACCGGGCGACCGGCATTTGACGTCGTGAAATGCAGGCCTACCGGAGACGCTGTTGGGAACTCGCCGTGGCCCAAGCAGGGGACGGATCGGACGAAAGTAGCCCTTACCGGATACCTTCGGCGTTGGTAGGGAAGAGGCGCCGACCTCATATCCCAGCCATTGCTAGACCCTTTGGTCAAATCCTGGCTCGCCCGGAGGCGAAGGCCGAGTACTTGGGCGCGTGTTTCGAGCGACAGTTCGCTCCTAACCCTCCCATGGACTGGGACTTCGATGAAGAAGTCGAGAACGAAGTGGAAGACTTTCTGTCTCTTCCGATCACTGCGGAGCCCGAACCCATTACTAGGGAAGAGGTCACAGATCGGCTCGTTGAACTCGTACCGAGAAAGGCTCCTGGCCCCGACGGCGTCTCGAACGCCGCTCTTACTCGACTCCCGGAGCAAGGAGTACTTTTCTTGGTTGCGCTGTTCAACACCTGTCTAAGACTGGCCTATTTTCCCCAGAAATGGCGTAAGGCGACGGTCATAGCGATCCCGAAGCAGGGAAAGGATGCTTCCCGTCCCGGCAACCTCCGGCCCATTAGTCTACTGTCAGCCACGTCAAAGGTTCTCGAACGTCTCGTACAACGGAGAGTACTAGACCATCTACGAAATTTCGATGTACTGGTCCCCGAACAGTTGGGCTTACGTGTGGGGCATTCCACCACTCATCAGCTGATGAGACTGGTGGAATACATCACGGGCGCCGGCTGTCGGAAAGAGCAGACTGTCGCCTGTTTCCTAGATGTGGAAAAGGCCTTTGATAGTGTCTGGCATGACGGGCTCTTGTTCAAGCTCCGGGAAATCCAGCTCCCAGATTGCTACCTTCGCTTGATTGCTAGCTTTCTGACGGAGAGGACTTTCTGCGTGCGAATAGATGATCATGTCTCTTCCGAGAGACGCATTACAGCCGGGGTACCTCAAGGTAGCGTACTAGGGCCTCTTCTGTTCTCTGTGTACGTCAACGACGCACCCAGAGAGCCTGGAGTCCAGATGGCTCTGTTAGCCGACGACACGGCGGTCTATACCGTCGATCGGTACGCTGACAGAGCTATCCCACGACTTCAGCGCGCACTCGATGCGTATTCGACGTGGACGGAAAGCTGGAAAGTTTCCGTCAACGAAACCAAGAGCTCCGCGGTGCTATTCACAAAGCGCAGGAAAGAACCACGAGGCCGAGTGAGACTCGGTAGAACGTACTTGCCCTGGTCGAGAGAAGTAAAGTACCTCGGTGTCCACCTAGATCGTCGGCTCACCTGGCGTGCCCACGCTGAGACGATGCGAAAAAAAGCGTCCGCTCGTCTCGCGCAACTGTTTCCGATACTTGTCAACAAGGCTATGACTCGCAAGCTGGGTAAGTTGATTGTCAACGCGTATCTGTTGCCGATCATTACCTACGCTCTTCCCGTCTGGGGTTACCTCGCAACCGTTCATAAAAGAAAGTTGCAAAGCGTTCTCGATAGAGGTCTTCGGCTAGCGGCTAAAGTCCCCTATCGGTTTTCTTCTCGTCTCTTGAGAAGAGGACTCAGTGTCCGCTCCTTGGATGACACCGCAAGGCGACTTGCACGTAAATTTTACGTCCGAGCTGCGAGGACGCAGACAAACCCGCTCATAGCTGGCCTTGCCAAGTACCGAACAAGTCCAGGTGAATCTTGGAAACGGCCTCGACAAATACTGTACTATTCGACCTAGTACGAGCATGTCGTTGTAGTGACCATTAAAAATTAAATAAATAAATTCCGTCTGGACAGGATCACTAGGCAGGAGCCCCTACCGGAGGCTCGGTACTAGGAAACCATTGGGTCGTCTCACGACGCACAACCCAACAGCTCTGGCAGCAATTTTGGCGCACTCCATTGGACGCCTTGAAGCCAGCTGGAAGAAGAGGAAGAAGGAAGAATGGAGAGCACAGGAGAGCCAGTGATGGAAATAGACTGGGACAGCAGCGGGCTCTACATACCGCTGCTGATAGAAGAGGACAGCAGTGCGCCCGGGACAGCGGACGCAGCCGCCGAACATCACCGCGCGGCTCGGGCGGCGTACGCAAATGATGTAGCGTCCTCGACAAACGGTCCTTTTAAGGACCACAAAAACGATAGTGTGTTCGATTGGCGCCGTTTGTCCTGTGACAATATATATATATATATATATATATATATATATATATTGTAACGATACGTTTGTTCATTTCTTTCTAGTTGTGTTCTAATACCAATTTATATTTTTTAAGGTAATATTTTATCTCGGGTAATTGGTTCCAGTCGCGCCTTACGTGAAGTATACGTATTCAGCCCCACGTTGCTGGTGACAATTTTGTACCGTGTATTTTATTTTTTTAACGCCTCCCGTTGTAAGCGCCTATTTTGTAACGATATTTTTTTTTTTTAACTTTTATTTATTAACATGGATTACTGTTTGTTTGGGGACGGGTGTTGGTTTCTGTGTTGAGTTGTCAAGATTGAGGTTACCAGACTCACTTACCGTAGGTTATTACGCTTGACGGAATTACTTACGTCGTCGTGGTCGGGTCCTATCTTCTTATTATGAAATAAAATTCTTTATTTTTATTTTATTTTTTAATAAAAGACAACTCGCATCAATTGGGGAAAAATATCATTATTTATTTTCATAAATTATTGCCTTCGTTGCTCTAATGTTTATTTGGTGCAATGCACAAGTCGATTCTTAATCTCAGTTCGATTCAGAGTTACACTTTCGATAGTTATATAAACTCCTGGATTATTTTGACTGTTATTAAAAAGTACGAAATGCACACTCAAAAGTACAACATATTACAATTAAAATAATTCTTACTTACTAATAACAATAAAATTAAACTCAAGAAAATACAATGTAATAGTTGTTTGGTCTGATGTGAGAACACAATTGTTTGTGTCGGCTTCAGTTGGTCGTGCCAACATGGCGGACTGACGCTAAGCGACTACAGAGTAAATTTAACCCCCAACTATTTAAAACAAGTTTGTTAAAATAAAATAAGTCAATAAATTGTCCACTGAGTGTTGAATTGGTTTTTTTCACTTTGGTTCTGATGAATAAGTGTTACTGTGATATAGTTCTGGTGTTGTATAATTATTACGAGTGTTATTATACAAGGTTCAGTCTCACCACTTTTGTAGAGAACGTTTATTTATTTTTGGAGATATTATTTTCTTCTTTCTTCTTGTTTTATTATTATATTATTATTTAGTGTTTTTATTGACACTGAATTATTTTACTTTCACTCTTCTTCTGACTTGGACTTGAGTCTATCATATACTTTTTACACAGAGTAGCATAGATTAGTTCTTTATATTTTCGAGTCTAACAATCAAGTGAAGAAATTTCCTTATACCTTCAACGGGCTTAACCAAAATTTCAAAATTTCTCATTGGTCAAAATCGTCGGGTTAAGAGGTCACATGATCTTAATTATTTAAAATACAAAATTTTATATTTTTAGTTACAATTACTCCCTGTCTATTACGTAATAAGTCTCAAATTAGTTTACAGTACAATATTCTTTATAACAAGATAAAACTTTAGACACCTCACATGGCATAGGTGTGTGTCCTAATAATTAATTTAACATTTTCTAAAATTTCATCTCAAAGCCATTCTATGTAGCTTTTGACATTTCAAATCACATTAAAATTCCACTAATTAATTAAAATGTTGCTTCTGACAACTAAAGCATATATTAATATTTATACCATCTTTTACTATTTATTACAGTGCTGTGATGGTTTAATAGTTGGATTTACAATAATTTCTATTTTGATATTGGCCAATTAATTGGTATTTCTCTATAGTACAAAGTTTCAATTTAATATTACTGTATTACCTGGTGGCTTGATACACTATTATTATTACTTGCATTGAATTATTCATTATGTTATTATTATCCTTTGAATTGATTCTGACAAAGTGAAGAACAACATTAACATAAAACAAACATATTACCATAATATTAGGCCATTATAGTCAAACTCAAACCAACTTTAAATAATAAAACTTTCTTTTAATAACTTCTTAATATCTAATAGTATAGTTGGTCAATTTATTCTGACCTATTATTAAGTATTATTGACACCTGGTCAATTTAAACAATCTAATTCTTATTACCCTAACTAAGTTTTAACACATTAATTTAAACAGCACAAATGATTGTATTATTCCGTTCAGTTAACATTAAAAATAAAATAGTGAACTATTTTATACAATCAAGGTTATTCAGTTAACATCAAAATAAATTAAATTAACAACCTAAATCACCTTTTGGTTCCTTATAGGTTGAAGTCTTTTGGCAAATTTTTAATACACAGGTATATTGAATATCAGATACTTCACACATTAAGTATTATTGTATGGTTACATATTGTCTTTAGTTGTGATTATAAATTTCATTTACAATAAGTTACCACTATTATTAACAGTCCTGTCTCTATAGTTAAGTAACCAATATCTTACATATACATTTTACACTCAATCATTTATTGTTCTTGTTGTGATTACATTTTTTTTACAGTTAATTATTACAGCTATGAACAGTCACTTTTAATGGTTTAGAGTACATATTTGTTCTACATTAGCTTATATTGTACTTCTTTTTGCTCATTTCGGGTTTTAACCTTTCTCATTGGTGTAACAAGGCTAGGTATATTGTTTAGTTTATGTCATATTATATGGGGGTTTATACACTTATTGGGTTATGCACATTATGTCGTATTACAATATATATAAGTTAAATTTTTATTGGCGTTGTAGCCTTCTCTTTATCAGCTGGGTACACGGTTAAAGTATTGCGAACGGTTAAATTTTTGTTGCATTACCGTAAGTATAGAGGATTGGGCTTGTTATTTTGTCTTCATTAACTCGGTAATAACTGACGGAGCGAAAGGCGGTAAGAGGGAGCGAGGAGAACACAGAGACAGAGAGACAAACGGAGAGAAACAGTCAGACCAACCTGGAGTACACATGCGTGTTGAATTTCCATAAACGTACTGTATATACTGATGAACACCAAACTTTAAAAAGTGAAAGGTTGATTAAGCGTTTACTAGTTTTTCACTAGATCTACGTATACCTATCAATGACATATAAACTCATTACTCCAAACAAATATATACATTAACGCAGTAAAAACCTGTTTACGTTGTTACGACTGTCTCACTGATCGTCGTATGGTCCAGTGGAAACAGAATAACTGACACCAGTGCAGTCACTAATCACAAGATATAATTAGTCACAAACAACAACATAAAATCAATGTATTCAAGTTAGATTTGTCCAGACGCAATAATAATGTCACATATTAAGAGTTCCGAACTCATTAATTATAACACAGTAATCACTTTCCACAATCACTTGGAATCGATCTCGCCAACTGTAAGTCACTACTTGAGTGGGCCCTTGACCCAGACACTGCACCTACTCGGCTAGCCGAGAAACGGGAAGATGGACGCTCTCAATTCTTCCAGAGCGTTTCGTAATTGTCATGCCATTATTTACCCTTATAAAAAATAATTACTACCACAGAACGTGTAAAATTAACACAAAATAGAATACACTTTGAGACAGGGTTTTGTGTCACTAATAAAGCTATAAAGGACGTTGTATGCATGTATATAGTATATGTATATATATTGTACTGCTGTTGAAATGCACACAGTACATAATAGGGAGATAATAAATTTTAAAAGAGAAAGGATGCAGATTTTGTATTGAATGTAAACAAACAACATTGGGAATATCGACTTACTCAGTCAACATAGAGGTCGATTTCTATATGATATAAAACCATATTTAGTTATATTTCAGAAAATAATATATGAAATTGGAATAAATGTTATAAGAAGAGTAAAGAGTAATAAAATTATAATTTAAAATAACCAATAGAATTACGAATATTAGAGGTAAAATAAAGATGTTTAATAAGAAATAGAAAAATGACATATGTTTTAATAATTATATGATAAACAGATGTAAAAAAATTAGGGAATTATCATAGGGGCAATTTTGTAAATTGTTAAAAAATTGTATTGTATAGTGATGAAGGAAATGTATTAGTCTTCAATTATATCTGAGAAAAGAAACATTAGTAGTCTTCAATTATATCTGAAAAAAGAAACATTAGAGTCTTCAATTAAATTCATTAAGAGTAACGTTATGAGTCTTCAATTAAATTTAATAAGAGTAACATGAAGAGTATAATTATATATCTAATAGTAACTACAGGAAGAGTCTAAATTAATAAAATAACATTTGTACAGCATCAAGTTAATGTAACAAGGAAAAGAAAATATAGTAAAGGAATTTAAATTGTGATACCAGAGTTTTGATTATAATATTTAATAAATAAATAATAATACGAGAAATATAACAATATCCTTGATAGAACGACGACCGAATAGGAAAATCTTGAACTGAAGAATAGTTTAAGTGGCCATAAAGGATAATTAAGTGTTCCGAGGAGACATCTGTGTTGCAGTAGTCGTGGAGAGCGGCATTCAGCGGTGAGAGCAATAAGAAATTTGTGTGAAGGAACAGATTGCCAAGCCTAATATTGCTTTTGAAAAAAAAGGTAAACAACAATCAGAAGTGAACCCGTGGCAGCTGGAAGAATTCAGAATCGGTTAAGTTACATTAGTCTGTTATTTATTTTTTACATGGTTAATTATCAAAATACTACATATTAACTGAATCTGGTTTGGTTTAAAGAAAAGAAAATAATAGATACAATCATAAATACGATCAAATAACTTAATAATCAGTAACCCTGAGAGAAAGAGTTTCTTTACATGTACATGTAAATTACATTACATTACATGTAAATAAAAAACATAATAACAGTAGGTACATTTATTAATTGTATTATACTATTAAATAATTACAATACCTGTGAATTCTATTGTATTCTATCAGTAAAAAACAACAGTACAATATATGTATTCTCCTGTAGCTTTAACTGAATCAAATTTGTAACTTTGTCTTACCTTGTTTAGCTGTCTCATAATGGATAAGTTTATAAACACCGAGAGACAGACGCGTCTGCTACTGTACACGATGTATAATCTCTGTAAAAATAAATGGAATATCAAAAACAAAGGTATCGATCGGCACAAAAATTTTCAAATACGCTCATCGAGCCATGGTGCTCTGCCTTATAGAATCTAGAAGACGATAAAGTTAGTGGCAACAAGTTAACCAGTTAGTAACAGAAAAGTCGTGAAGAAAATAAAGTTGAGGAAAACATAAAAAAAAAATTAAGATTAAGAAAGGCACTCTATAGGTATAGTAAGAAAAGTCACGATATTCAAATAACGAAGGAACTTTATTTGGAGATTCCTATTGTAGATTATGAGGTCAAAAAGTTAAGTCTTTTTGAGCTACATGCACTTTTGATTTAATAAATAATTAATTTATATTTATATTATATTGAGTTGAAAATGTCCTACGACATTGTCCGATGCACAATCTCCTTTGAGGTCTGTCGTTGCAGTTTTCGTCGTTTAGTCCTCTGTCGCTCATAGATCTTATGGTCTCTATCTATGTTTTATTGGATCTTCTTTTCTTTCTAAATGTTCATATCATTGTTTCTTTGGTAGTTGTTATTGTCCCATTCTTTGTACTCGTCCGTACCAGATTCGTTGTTTTTCTTCAATGCAGTAGATGATTATCTTTTGCACCCCATTTTTTCTTCGCTCGTTTTATTTCGTATTCGCCCTAGCTTTGAATTTCTAGCAGCCTTTCTTAAAGCATCCATTTCTGTAGAAGGAGAAGTATTGGAAATAGATGCAATAACAGTAAATAACGCTATAGAACAACTCAAAAATTGAAAATCCCCGAGTCCCTGCGGTATAAACGGAGAACTTCTAAAAAATGGGACAGAAGCCTTATACAAATCAAAAGCATACATCTTTACAAAACACATCAACGGTAAAAATATACCACATGAATGGAAAATGGGAATACCAATATACAAGAAAAATAACAAACTATATAATTAACTAGCCTAATCTCCTTCTTCTTCTATGGCGTCACAGTTCGGAATCGAACCTTAGCCTCCATAATCATCCGCCTCCATTTTTGCCTGTCCTTGGCGGCGATCGATGACAAGTAAAGTATCAGCATCCCTCGCCACTGCGTCAATCCGGCTATGCTTTGGTCTTCCGACAGGCCTTCTACCTCGATTTGACTAAACAGTACCTTCTTAGGAATTTGGTTCTCGTCCATCTAATGATGTGTCCTGCCTAATGCAATCTATGCAGTCGGATGGTGGTGGTCAGATCATTGTCTTTATGTAGCTTGTATAGTTCTTCATTGTGACGCATTCTCCACATCCCATTGACTTGGATCGGTCCATATATTCTCCTCAGATTCTCCTTTCAAAAGTATTGTCTAAGTTAGCAGCTTGTTTGTTCAGAGTCCAAGTCTCGCTGCCATATGTTATCACCGGTCTAATCGTAACTTTATATAATGTGACCTGGGACTAATGGTGGATATTCCGGAGGTCCGGTGCCACTCGGATCACCCTCCGGTAAAATTACTGGGAGGTGTGTTTTAGAGTAAAATCAGGCGCGCGCGCACACACACACACAACACACAATAAACACGCCTTTCTGATGTGATGATTATATCTCCGTCTGTCTGCTCAGACTTTCTTGATGCCATCGATGTTAAAAAGTTGTGTCAGTTTCGCATCGTCACGAACCGCACAGTTAAATAAAGCCGCATTGCTACAGAAATACTGATTTCGATAAATAAGAGTTGGATACACTGCCACGCATGGCATCGTCTACAAAGCAAGATTTCAAGGCGAAACTTTCCATGTCATTTATGGGGAGTTTGCACACACACACAAATTTTTTTCAATTGTTTTGTTTTTGCTAACATAAATTCCTTGGTTCTTCCTGTTTAATTTGGTACATAATAAGTTAAGTTTTTGTGATAGGAAATGGATTTTTTAAAATGTTTTGTGATGGCATGTACTGCTGAGCAGCGTGCAGTGTGGGTAGAATTCTTTCACATTTCTTCCAGCGACGATCAGCCCAATCATGGCCTGTGCCTCATTAGTAATGACAGTTAGTGTAAGTTCAAGCAAGCTGAAGAAAATAAAATGACATACAACCACAGTGAATATTTTCATCTCCATTTTGAGGTAATGCGGGAAATAAAACCAATTTTCAAAGATTTGGCAAACCCAGAGTTTTTAAGAAAATGTCTTCATGGGAAGACACAAAATCCAAACGAGTCTGTAAATGGAGTTATATAGGCTCGCCTCCTAGAAACAGTATTTGTTGGGCTAAAAACGTTAATATTTAGTGTTGCTGAAGCTGTAGCAAGTTTCAATAAAGGGACAGTAGTTAAATGCCATGTGCTTGAAGCCTTAGGGATCAAACCAGGAAAACATTACGTGGCAGCAATGACGACCTTTTATCGTGTTAGGATCGGTCAAGCAGAAAAAGAACTACATGAATTTGTTAAAAAAGCAAACAGAAAATTGCAGACAGCAAAAAAAAAGTTCGAGGAAGACTGGGAAGAAGCTGATCAAGAAACAGGATCTTCATATTCTACTGGTGCTTATTAAAAATTATAATAAATTTTAAATGCCGTTTTCCGAAAACTGTATTTTTTTAAATCTATGTTATTTTTCCTCAGGAACTATAAAACATAAACGACTGATAGTTTTCATGTAGTTTCTACAATATATACGTCAAGTTTTAAAGAGAGGATTTTAAGATTTATTGATTACTTTCTGAAATACAAAATTTAATGTTTCAAAAAAATATGTAAAAAATGTATATACAGAAAAAAATCTGTTTTGTGTAGACTAATCGAAATTTTTTAATTTAC
Organism: Magicicada septendecula; assembly: GCA_034769895.1. Classification (NCBI taxonomy): domain Eukaryota; kingdom Metazoa; phylum Arthropoda; class Insecta; order Hemiptera; family Cicadidae; genus Magicicada; species Magicicada septendecula. The sequence goes on along the minus strand of CM068372.1, from coordinate 400,401,674 downwards.
CTTCGTTAAAAGTTGTACTATGATCAAGTAAAAGTGTTTGCAAAATATTAGCTCTGTAGCTCTTACTGGTCTTGAGAAAAAGGTAGATGAAAATGACTAAGTTAACATTGGTAAGATAGAAGTGTGCGAACCTCCTTAAGACATTGAGTACACTAATCGCACAGTAGTAAACAGGGAAGTGATAATGAGTGCTAAATGTGTACACAGTTAATAGTAATTTAGCGATTATATAACTCCTAGTCTTTGGATAAGTAAACAGTTTACATTACAATTAATTGAGATCAACCAACTACAGTTCTGCATCGCAGCTACGTAATTAATGTTTTTTTTTTAAAACACAAAAGTAATGTATAAGATGAAAAGATATCGTTTGCTATGTGCATTTAGTATCCGTGTTACCATGGTAACGAGTTTGTGTATAATAGCCGATCGGAGGTAAATTTTAATAGCAGGCTTTGTAAACAAAGTGAAATAATTTTGTATGATTTGCAAACATCAAACTTATTAAAGGCCACACGGTTTACAAACATCAAAGTTATTAAACCTCGCGTGGTTTGCAAACATCAAAAGTGTAAATTAGTCAAACTCCAAAATTCTAGTTTAAATACAATCAAGAGGTTGCAGAGCTATTATGGAGAAAATTTGTACACTAGTAACTGATTAACGTTTGCTTTTGTAAAACATTTACATAGCTGGGCAAAATTTATTGTTCATTATTTTACATAAACAGAGGTTTTTAAAAGTAGCTTCCCAGTTATCAAAATAAATGTAAATCAAACTGCTCTACAAAGTGGTAACAGAATAACAATTAATTTACTTCGGCAAATAGGAAATAAGCAAATATTTTAATTTATAAGTTATTTTAATGAGTTTTAAATATACACAATCAGTGCAACTAAAAATTTTGTATAAAAACAATGGTCATATATTTTTGTGATTAGGCAGTTAAAACAACGCATTGTTAACGAGTCTTATCCTGAAAAATGTAAAGTAGCTGTTAGCAGTTATTTAGGAGTAACAAGGCTGCTAAATGGGAAAACAGAATTTTACAAAACTTCGAAGAACCAGTTTCTATCCCAAAGCGATGTTTGTAAGGAAAGACATTCGTTCATTAAGTCGGTGAGTTTCCTTTGCCCTGGAACAAAACTCCACGCTTTGTGTTGACTTTGTTTTCTAAATGTTTCCAGCAAAACAAATTAAACAGAACTAAAAGAATTAGCTTACAGCAAGTGACTCGTAAAATTCTTAATTAGATTATTTTGTAAGGTTTTGTCTTTTACCTTAGTAAACAATGTAACAGAAAGTTTAGAAATAATATTATATAAACTATGTATTATTACCATACAGGAACAATCTCCAGTGTCGTACAAAATACTTAATAGTTTGAAACTAACAAACTTACCAAGATTTCCTTTAAATAATACATCACAATTTACTATGATGTCAGGCCAGGCCAGTACAGGCCATGGCAGGCCAGTCGCATCCAAGCGTCTGAAAAGAGGTTTTTCTCAGGCACGTGGCAGTGTATACTCTCTATGATCATAGAAGAAACACAGATATACGGCAGGAACTGAATATCATAAGTATACTCGACAGGATTGCTCAGTATCGGCTGAATTCGTGGGAACATCTTTGCCGAATGGATGACTACCGCATACCCAAACAACTATGGAACTATAAACCGAGGTGACGGAGAGGTGCGGGACTTCCGAGGAAGCGCTGGAGTGACCAACTCTAACCTTTGCCTGTTCGAGACCGTAACAAACCATCCTTGGTTTAATCCTTTAAGATGATGATGATGTTAAAAAAATTACTTTACACGTGAACCTTTACAGTTACCTCCGTATAGAAATTTTCGGTTAAGAAAAATTTGATCTAAAATCTTTATGGTATGCTATCATGAAAAAAACGTCCGTTTTGCGTTATACAAAACAGTAAATATTGTTAAATCTTTTCATATATTCATTTAGTGTTTTGTATCACCATTGCTGTTAAAAAAATACATCTATTTAGATTAACTTAACCGGAAAAGAATAGTGCTTACACCCATCCTTAATAAATGTGAATTGTTGTTAATGTAATCGTTATGGAATATTGTTACGGCGGTCTCACGGATCGTCGTATTGTACAGTGGAAACAAAATACAGACCCCAATGAAGTCACTAACAGCAACTTTAATTTGTCACAAATAACAATTGGAAATCAGCAAGGTATTCTCATACAATAATTCGTGTTAGATGTGTCCGTATGCAATAATAATGTCACCTTGTTACAATACCGCACTAATTAACACAATAATAACATTCCACTAATCCGCAACAACCACTTGATCTGCACTCTACAATATCGCCAAGTGTTACGTCACTTATAAGCCGGCCATTTTAATAGGTACCGCAGATGTTCCAGAATAATTTCCCATTTTTGGAGGGGTGCCAGCATAATTGTCGTAGTCAAGAATGCTCTCAAACCGTCTGGAACCTACTTTAGTTCACGGCCTTGAGTGACTACAGAGGCACTGCACCTGCTCGGCTCCCCGAGAAACGTGTAGAACTATTACGTAACTGAACCCGCCGACTCTTCGAGAGCGTTACGAAATTGTCGTAATTCTTGTAGCAATATGATCGAAGCTCGAATAAGGTACGTAGCGTAATCCATTCGTCTTTCTTCGCTTCTCGTCTATCAGTGTTTCTCTTCCTCTCTCCTAATTCGTTCAGAGAAAAATGAAAATCACATTCACCCACTGGCATTCATATAAACATGCACAGACGCCAACAAACAAGCGTTACGTACATTTAATTTTGATTTAGTAGAAAGTGGCCAACTTAAGTGGGCAACTTAAAACATCGTGAGAAAGTTCTGGAAATAACACCATATGGAACAGATTTCTAGCCTCAAGCCATTTAACTACAGTATAGTGAATGTAACCGATACCACAGTTAGGAAACAAATAGCATGGTGGTGTATTAAGGCGTGGAGAGATATGTCGATAACGATGAATACGTGCGTGGGTTTGTGGGTACGTGAGCTCTCGAGCGTGTAGTGTGTGCACGAGAAGCTTCACCCCCCTGCATAGGTTACACCCGTCCTCCTTTACATATGTTAACTGAACCAAACGCAGCTTTTATCGAATTCACCAACCTACTTTCCTGTTAAATTTTGTACTCAATTTTCATACCAGACTCATAAAAAGTTATCAGGCTTTATATGACTTCCCTTACAAATGAGATTATGTATGACCGAATCAACATTATCTTTGATTCCTAAGTAACGGTAGAAGCGTCACGTTTGTTTTTCGCAGAAGATTAAAGTAGAACTGAGACTTGATACTGATTGGTGAAAACGAAACATTTAATTGTAACAGCCCTGTTTAAATGTCGAATACAATTACTAAGGGACATATATATATATATATATATATATATATATATATATATATATAAGAATTTAATAGGATAATGAATATGGAAACGAATATAAATTATTGTACTTTATGTTACTTATTAGACTACTTAGGAACAAGGCTTACAAGTATAACAATAGAGCAGATGAAGAAATGGAGCGATATTGATGAAGCAAGAAGAATTGCTGGAGGCATGTATAACCTTATATGGAATAAAAAAATAGCTCACACAAGAAGCTGAAACTAGGGTTTACAAAAGCACAATACGCCCAGTAATATCCTATGCATCAGAGACTAAGCCAGATACAGCTACGCCTCAAAGAAAACGACAAACTATAGAAATGACTATACTACGGAAGGTACTAGGAAAGATAAGGTACTATAGGTTGTCAAACAATAGCATAAGTGAAACGTGCAGAATTACTTCTGGTAGTAAAAGCCAGTGTGGCTTTACTAGAGTTTTGAAGCAATATAATGTTATCTCAAGTTTTACAATTTAACGAGAACACAAAAAAAAGATTAAATGAATCAACAGCTCAAGCTTTTACTTGTGAAAGTATGAGGTGATCAGAAAATATGGAGACAATAGCATTACCAAATTGTAGCATTTATTGTTGTATACAAGTGCACCGAATGTTACTACAAGTACTATGTTGCCCATGATTAGTCAGCACATATAATGCTATACACGACAAACCATACTTTAGCCTAACTATACAGAGAAGGCGTTTTCCAATTCAGCTGACTTCGATTGAGTTTGGAACACTGTTAGGACCGCAGTGAGAGTTCGACAAGGCAGAACCAATATCAACCAAAGGTCAGGACATCAAATAAATATTGATGCCGTTGACACACAATGCTTCCCATCGAAACGTGCTTGTAATACGTAATGGATAGTATATTGGATCTATATGGGTTTATCATTGTGTGCTACAAACTCAACACGACAGAAATAAACGGAAGGTAAACATTTAATGTAACATTTACAAAATTCATTTATATTTAAAAAGATGTTACACAAAATATATTTAAAAGTCCTCACTTATTGTACAAACTGTAAAAATCTTTGTCAACATAATAATTGTATAGAGTGTATTTTCACTAATCACCTAAAGCTGAGTACTGTATACTTATTTCGGTTAAAAGTCAGTTTAATCTGTAACCCCACATAGATTTTTGCAATTATTTTTAAATTTTGGCGACATTCCAAAATTTTATAATTTTAAAAGTTAAACATTATATATCTATTGAGATTTAAATTCTCATAGTTTGATAATCTACATGGATTTTGCGATATTTACAAAATGTTAAATCTCACATTTTTACGTGTTGTTATTCTGTTGGTAATCAATCCCAAAAACAATAAGGCTGTCTAGAGTAAACGTATAGAGATGTCCTTTAGGTTCTACAAAAAGCGGTTGATGAATTCAAACAGCCAGATAGACAGACAAACAAATCTCAATTTGTCGTGTCGAAACAGAGTACGCTTCGCCAATTCAATAACTTACAAAGCGTTTTACGTTTCCTGGCTTTATGAAATGTATCTTCCATCAGTTACCGTTGTAATATATTACATATATTAATGGTTTGACAAACTTTGATTTTTCAACGTGGTGTCTTCGATTTGTTGTGCACCTCACTATGAGGAGACGTAAAACATGTCTGTACTGAATTGAACGTAATCGAATCTTGTCAAAAAAGTTAGTCAGCGAACCCCCACAGCAATACATATTTCAAGGTTGGCAATCTGCAGTCGACAGTTGATTGAAGATTAAGCCAAACAGTCGATTTGATAACATCTACCGCCCTTGTACGTAGACCAATGCAAATCACGGCTTTAAATTTAAACGCATACTGATTGAATATGGGAGAACAGTGTAGGTGTGTGTGTGTGTGTGTGTGTGTGTGTGTGTGTGTGTGTGTGTGTGTGTGTGTGTGTGTGTGTGTGTGTGTGTGTGTGTGTGAAGATACATTAGTATTTCTGTTTAGGTACTAACAAAGCTGTTCACGTAAATAAACATATGATATTATTTAAAGTATAATGTAATTAGTACTTTCAAATACAAAATACGTCCTCTATAGTATTCTAGTAATTTAATAATTATAAACGTATTATTACTGACTTGAAACACTAATTAAACTTCCATGTTCCTTAAGGAAATGGAAAAATGGTAATCGCAAAAAAGTCGTGTTCAGATAAGGGCTGATTCTGATTCTACTAGCCTCAAAACATGATGAAAAGTCATTTTCCGAAGAGTGTCTGTGTGTCTATGTGTAGAATTGTTTATATGGCAAACAATAACTGCCGCAAAGTCAAATAGAATTAAATAGTTTTTTCATATGTGACCGAGTTTTAGAGCACTCAAGGGCTATTGCTTTAGGTGAAGCTCGGTTAAGAGGAAAGGGTAGTTTATCTGCAACGTTTGCGTTTAACAAGAGTAAAGTAGTTATTTTTTATAAATAAAATATAAAGAAAAGAAATTCATAATAATCCACTGTAGAAAGCTAGATGGAATATCTATAAATGTAAAGGGTAGTTGAAGAGGGAGGGGGTAATTTTACTTCCATGTTCCATAAGGAAATGGAAGTATGGTGATGTCAAAAAAAATCGTGTTCGAGATAATTGAAGATCCTGATTGTATTACCCTCAAAACACCAAAAAAAGTCATTTTTCGAAAAGTGACTGTGTGTGTGTCTGTGTGTCTGTGTGTCTATCTGTGTGTCTGTGTGTCTATCTGTGTGTCTGTGTGTCTGTCTGTCTGTCTGTAGATTTTTTTTTTAATGGCAAACGATAACAGCCGCAAATTCAAACAGAATCAAATAATTTTTTGCATACAGTCCTGATTTTTAGAGTTCTCAAGACCTATTGTTTTTGGTGAAGATCGGTTCAGGGAAAGGGGTAGTTTACCGGCAACTTTTTTTTTAATCAAGGGTAACTTTTTTCTATGGCAAACTATAACAGCCGCAAATTCAAACAGAATCAAATAATTTTTTGCATACAGCCCTGAATTGCAGTGTTCTCAAGATCTATTGACTTGATAAAGATCGGTTAAGGGAAAGGGGTAGTTTACCAGCCACATTTTATGTTTTAACAAGAGTAATTGTTTTTATGACGAACGATAACTGCCGCACATTTAAACAGAATAAAATAATTTTATGCATACGTTCCTCAGTTTTATATATCTCAAGGTCTGTTGATTTTGTTGAAGATCAGTTAAGGGAAAGGGGTAGTTTACCGGCAACATTTTATGTTGTAACAAGAGAACGATTTTCATGAAGAACGATAACTACCGTAAATTCAAACAGAATCAAATAATTTTTTACATATGTGCCTGAGTTGTAGAGGACTCAAGGTCTATTGATTTTGGTGAAGATCAGTTAAGGGAAAGGGGTAGTTTACCAGCCACTTTTAATGTTTTAACAAGAGTAATTGTTTCTATGACGAACGATAACTGCCGCACATTCAAACAGAATCAAACAATGTTTTGCATACATCCCTGATATTGTAGAGGACTCAAGACCTATTGATTTTGGTGAAGATCAGTTAAGAGAAAGGTGTAGTTTACCCGCAACGTTTTATGTTTTAACAAGGGTAATTTTTTATATGACGAACGATAACTGCCGTAAATTCAAACATATTATAATAATATTTTGCATACTTTCCTACATTGTAGAGAGCTCAAGGCCTGTTGATTTTGCTGAAGATCGGATAAGGGAAAGGGGTTGTTTACCAGCAACATTTTATGTTGTAACAAGAGAAATGTTTCCATTACGAACGATAACTGCCGTAAATTCAAACAGAATCAAATAATTTTGTACGTATGTGCCTGAGTTGTAGAGGACTCAAGGCTTATTGATTTTGGTGAAGATCGGTTAGGGGGAAAGGGTAGTTTACTTGAAACATTTTTTGTTGTAACAAGAGTAAAGTACTTAATTTTGATAAATAAAGTATCCTGATAAGAAGATCTTAATAATCCAACGTAGAAACGTAGATGAAATATCTATAACTGAAGAGGCTAGTTGAACGGGGTGGGGTTAATTTTCTATAAATGAAAATTATAGCTGAAGGGGGAGGTGATAATTTTTTTTAAGTACTACGTTATCGGCAACAAAGAAGTAGTTTGTTGTTAAAATTCCTTCCCGTCCTGTTTGGCCGTAGACCAAAGTTTTCTGCAAAACCAGACGTTTTGGCAGTACCATCGACTTCCATCATCAGTGACAATCGAGTGCGATAACGTAAGGTGGTATACATTAGTGACCACAGTACTGTGGTTAAGGCTGAAGCTGTAAGTAGAAAGAAGTAGTTTCTATGGAAATATTTCAGTTCGAAAATGATTTTAAATATAAATCTTAGAACATGGGAGTCATGTTCTACCCAAACCGATATTTTAATTTTTATGACCAATGATAACTGCCGCATATTCAAACAGAATCAAATAATGTTTCGCATACAGTCCTGAATTGTAGAGTTCTCAATACCTATTGTTTTTGGTGAAGATCAGTTAAGGAAAAGGGGTAGTGTTAATGCATTGTACATTGTACTTGCTCACGCGCAATCTGCCTAGCGCACTTACGTCACTGTAGCGGTGTTCCACGTTGGCTACGCCGCTGCGACTAATCAGTCATCACTCAATCGTTGAACAGTGCGTTTGCACCCTTGCTTTCTCGCCAAGCAGCGGCAACCTAAATTTTCTATGTTCTTCTATTTGATCTAATTTCAATGCTACACATTACGTAGCCTGCTAACTTACGCCACATCTTATATTTTGGCTATGAACTAAGACGTAATTGCGTGGGCCTGCGCTTCTGAATGATTTCAATAAACGTTACTTAATAATAATTTACAGTCCACTAATTAATGCAAAACACTTTCTGACTTCCTACCAGCTTCCTTAAGCTTGCAAAACTAACACAAGATAATTTCGAGAGCGTTAAGCACTCAACATATGGTCCTCCGCAACCGGATTTTATTTCAGCCTTACAGGCAACATTTTTGGTCCAACGCGACCGCATTTCTTGGTCCACAAGCGACATCATTTTCGGCTCGAGAGCGACCGCACTTTCGTCCAGCGACAGCATTCTCGTCCAGCGGCAACATATGGTCCTCCGCAACCGGATTTTATTTCAGCCTTACAGGCAACATTTTTGGTCCAACGCGACCGCATTTCTCTGTCCACAAGCGACAACATTTTCGGCTCGCGAGCGACCGCACTTTCGTCCAGCGACAGCATTCTCGTCCAGCGACAACATATGGTCCTCCGACCCCGGATTTGTATTTCACGGACGTGACTAAACCCATGGACAATTCGTCTCATGGTTTAGTGCATTAAGCAGGCCTATTAGCATTTCTTTTTCTCCAATTTAAATTCAACAACTCGTCAATTAGCACCTACTTCTGGGATTCGTATCACACGACATTGGGGACGTCATATTTCGCCAAGCGGAACATTGGAATAATCATTGCAGCATATCCAGCACGTGGCATGCAGCATTGGGAAAATCCAGAGCAGCCTATCTAAACAGGATTCCACCCCATTGGACATCACCCGACAGGCAACGACCATGTCTACATTATCCACGCTTGAGTACCTGACACGACTACGAGGGTTCCGACAGACTTTCGATGCATTCTAGAACATGCCGATAAGTACCATTTCAACTGACTGAACTCATGTTTTACATTAGTTTCAACTTGCATAATTCGCATATTTTTTCTCAATACCATTAAATTAATCAAAGCAGTATAGAAATAATAATATGATCTAATAATTTAAAATAATTTAAAATATTTTTCAATAATTTGAATATGAACTTATAATTTTTGCGAACTCAATTAATATTCTCTTTATTTGTAAGTCATATCTTTCAAACAGCACTCATGTCATTAATGATTACTGCTATATTGTTTGTAATGCCTAATTCAGGATTTTATTGTCACATAAATTTAGTTAAGATATGTTAGTAAGTATTACCGTGTCGTTGCGTGACTTTATGATTTGGACTTCCTGCCTGGTCTGGCTCATCTCGTTGCATTAACTTGGCCTTTGTAGCATCATTTAAATTCTTGTTCTTTTTATTTGTTCATACCCAATCATGGCGGATATGAAGGCGCTGATCAAGAAACGTGGCACGATCAAGGCCGACAATTTCGATCATGATACGCATGACAATCATGCATTAAAAATAAAGCTTCGCCACCTTATGGAACTATCGGCTAATTATGATGAGATCCAAACACAAATCGAGTCTGAGGACTCCGATTTTGCTTCTGCTAGCGATAGGGTTCATACAGAAGACGACTTATGCAGCATAGAATGCAAGCTGCAAAATTTAATAGACCGTGCCGAGGAAATGACCAGGAAGGCAGCAAGTCCATCTGAGGTAGTTACATTCAGCACGCCTCCCATTCAATTGCAACCTATTAAGCTACCCTGCTTCTCAGGTGATATAATCGTGTGGCAACACTTTTACCATATGTTTTTGGAGCTAGTGCATGTCCGAACGGACCTGACTGGCATCCAGAAGCTTCACTATTTGCACTTATCATTGAAATACGAGGCGCTGAATGTCATAAAATCGCTACCTATTACGCACAAAAATTACACGGTGGCCATTAAGTTGTTAAGGGCGCGCTATGACAATAAATTGATTGTAACCACTTATCACGCAGCAAACGTCCTGGGCAAGAGACACATTCAGCGTGAGTCCGTGCTCAGCATTTCTAAATTTATAGATGAGCTCACCGCCAACATAAATGCGCTGAACTCATTAAAACTTTCTGTAAATACGTTCGAGCTTATTTTTGTACATTTTCTATCCCAAAAACTTGACGAGCATACGTGCAGGTTGTGGAAGGAAACCTTAGGCGAAAAACAACTTCCTATTTATGATAATTTCATTAAGTTTTTAAATTCAAGACGTCAGCTGTTACAAAACATAAATGCACCGACCGGTTCGTCTGGCTTTAGACAAGTTAGCGATAATGCTTCTTATCGCAAATCAACTAAGCGCGCGGAGTTCACTGGGTCACTAGTGCACACTCCTCCAAACAATAAATCTTGTCAGCTGTGTCGTGGTAGTCACAAACTACTTGAATGCCCGCAATTTATCGCCCTACAGCCTATACAACGTAAAGAAGTGTTAATACATAATAAACTATGCCTGAATTGTACTCGCTCGGGCCATAACAGCTCGTGTTGTCCTTCCAAATTTTCATGCAAGGCATGCGCGAAAAGGCACCGATGCTCCATGCTTCGAAAAATCAGTCTAGCAACAGGAACAATAAGCAATGTTCCCTGAAGCTACAGACGAATAAATCAATTTTATTGTCCACCGCCGTATGCACTACTATCGATCATCATGGTAAAAGGCGCCCGGTAAGAATCCTGCTGGATTCAGGGTCGCAGGCTAATTTTTGTACTATGGGTTTCGCCCGCCGCATGGGCCTAAAAGTAACAAATCCGAGCTGCCTATCGCGGGTATAAATAACTCATCATGTCAGGCCTATTTTAGCACGCGCGTGCGCTTAAACTCACGTTATAAGGACTTCACCTTAAATGTCCACTGCGCTGTTCTGCCCCGAATCACAAACAATCTTCCAACCGAATCCTTTGACATCGCTTCCTTGAAAATTCCTAGAGGGATATTTTTAGCTCCCGCAATTTAATAATTCGTCACAAATTGACATATTACTTGGGGCACAATACTTTTTGAAGTTAATTGAGCCGACTAAATTCGTTCGAAGTCCACACTTTCCGACAATCCAAGAAACTAAGCTAGGGTTTATACTCGCCGGAAATTTACCCTTCAACGTGGACATGACCAAACCGGTCTCCTCGTTCATGGCTCGTGACGACATTAATGATACTCGCATTAATTACCGCGCGCCAACCGCCAATCGCCAGACGCCAACCGCGTCTCGGAGATACAGCAGCTCTCTGCAAAGGGCAATTGGTATCATGTCGCCTCGCATGACAATCCCGCGGACATCCTATCCCGCGGCTGTTAACCCCGTTTGTTACACGGCCACCAGCAACGGTGGCATGGTCCTTACTGGTTCACGCCAACCTTTAGGCCAATTACCCGTTCCCAGAGTCACTCCCTCCAAGTCATTTTCAAAATGCGCCGTCGACTACGCCGGTCCTATGTTCCTACGTCAGGGCGGGCAGGCGGTCCAAGGCATTTACAAGCTCTTCCTGCGGGACGAATTTCAAAGGGCCGCTCAGGACTTCGCCAGTCCACGCGGAATTAGGTGGTCGTTCATACCTCCCTCAGCCCCCCATATTGGTGGTCTGTGGGAGAGTGGCGTCAAGAGTGTTAAGTTCCATTTGCGGCGCGTCATAGGCAATACGATCCTGAACTTCGAAGAGTTCTCCACTGTCTTAACCCAAGTTGAAGCCTGTTTGAACTCGCGTCCCTTGTTTTTCATTTCAAATGACGCCGGGGATCCTGAGCCGTTGACTCCAGCTCACTTTTTGGTTGGCTCCCCCCTTACCGCTCTTCCGGAACCCGATTATTCGGATACAAATATGAGTCGCTTGGGGAGATGGCAGCTTTTACATGGTTTTACTCGTTCCATTTGGAAGAGTTGGTCCAGAGACTATCTGCACCAGCTGCAGCAGCGAAACAAGTGGAAAAAGCAGTCTAAAAATTTATCGGTAGGACAATTGGTCCTTATTCTGGATGACAATGCTCCACCATTGCTTTGGAAGCGCGGTATTGTCACTCAGACATATCTTGGGCAGGATTCGTTGGTACGTGCCGCGGACGTCCGCACTGCTAACGGCATTCTGCGTAGACCCGTTAATAAGCTGTGCCCACTTCCGGTGGCATCAGACTGATTGCGCCTCGGTGTTTCATGCCCGGGACATTGCCGGTCGAGCACATGCTCTACCATGCACATTTACTGACTACTATGTTGTCTATGTAATTTATATTATGTAACTTATGTAAGGTATACCATTTATGCACTTGTATTTATTGTATCATTAATGGACGCCATGTAGCGGTGCATTGGTGAACATTTAAACGTTTTTCTTTTTCTTAGTGTGATGTCAATTATGGTGTGGTGCAGTGTACATTATTTTACTAAATTTTTTGGTTATTTTCATTGTATTATTTTACTAAATTTTTTAGGTATTTTCATTGTATTATTATACTAAATTTTTTGGGTATTTTTATTGTACATTAATATCAATATTTGTGGCATACTTCTACTGTATATTGTCATAGTAAATTTTCCAGGTATATTACCTTGTATTGTTGCGCAATACTGCTTATTACACGCTAAGTGTCACGCTGTTATTTTTAAATTAGTTGTATTTCTTTAATGTTTGTGCAAGGCCACCCACGATGTCCTTATTGCCATGTATTATTGTTATTAGTGTTTATGGTTTATCGCATATTCAAGCCTTTGGATTATTGTTACATATTACTTATGGAGCATTGATTAATGATGTATTTAATTATATTAATGATGTACTCGTTTATATTATATTTGTATTTTTGCCAATATTCATGTATACTTGTATGCGCTAAATAACTTGTTCTTTTTTTCTTACTGCAAACTATGTCAAAATCGCCGATTTTGAGGCGGGCAGTATGTTAATGCATTGTACATTGTACTTGCTCACGCGCAATCTGCCTAGCGCACTTACGTCACCGTAGCGGTGTTCCACGTGGCTACGCCGCTGCGACTAATCAGTCATCACTCAATCGTTGAACAGTGCGTTTGCACCCTTGCTTTCTCGCCAAGCCGCGGCAACCTAAATTTTCTATGTTCTTCTATTTGATCTAATTTCAATGCTACACATTACGTAGCCTGCTAACTTACGCCACATCTTATATTTTGGCTATGAACTAAGACGTAATTGCGTGGGCCTGCGCTTCTGAATGATTTCAATAAACGTTACTTAATCATAATTTACAGTCCACTAATTAATGCAAAACACTTTCTGACTTCCTACCAGCTTCCTTAAGCGTGCAAAACTAACTCAAGATAATTTCGAGAGCGTTAAGCACGCAACAGGTAGTTTACCAGAAACGTTTTATGTTTTAACAAGGGTAATTTTTTCTATGACGAACGACAACTGCCGAAAATTCAAACAGAATCAAATATTTTTCTGCATACCTTCCTCGGTTATAATGTTCTCAAGGTCTGTTGATTTTGGTGAAGATCGGTTAATAGAAAAGGGTAGTTTATTGGCAACCCTTCATGTTTTAACAAGGGTAATTTTTTCTATGACGAACGATAACTGCCGAAAATTCAAACAGAATCAAATACTTTTCTGCACACCTTCTTGAATTATAGAGAACTCAAGGTTTTTTGATTTTGGTGACGATCGGTTAAGGGAAAGGGGTAGTTTAACGGCAACATTTTATGTTTTAACAACGGTAATTGTTTCTAAGACGAACGATAACTACCGCACATTCAAACAGAATCAAATATATTTTTGCATACGTTCCTGAATTGTAAAGGACTGAAGGCCTATTGATTTTGGTGAAGATCGGTTAAAGGGAAAGGGTAGTTTACCAGCCAAATTTTATGTTTTAACAAGAGTATTGTTTCTATGACGAACGATAACTGCCGCACATTCAATCAGAATCAAATAATGTTTTGCATCCATCCCTGAATTGTAGAGGACTCAATACCTATTGCTTTGGTGAAGATCAGTTAAGAGAAAGCGGTAGTTTAATTGTAACGTTTTATGTTTTAACAAGGGTAATTTTTTATATTACGAACGATAACTGCCGTAAATTCAAACAGAATCAAATAATGTTTCGCATACATCCCTACATTGTAGAGAACTCAAGGCCTGTTGATTCGGTGAAGATCGGTTAAGGGAAAGGGGTAGTTTTCCTGCAAAATTTTATGTTGTAACAAGAGATATATTTCCATGACGAACGATAACTGCCGTAAATTCAAACAGAATCAAATAATTTTTTACATATGTGCCTGAGTTGTAGAGGACTCAAGGGCTATTGATTTTGTTGAAGATCGATTACGGGGAAAGGGTAGTTTACCTGAATCCTTTTTTGTTGTAACAAGAGTAAAGTACTTTATTTTGATAAATAAAGTATCCTGATAAGAAGATCTTAATAATCCACTGTAGAAACGTAGATGAAATATCTATAAATGAAGAGGCTAGTTGAACGGGGTGGGGGTAATTTTCTAGAAATGAAAATTATAGTTGAAGGGGGAGGGGATAATTTGGATATATGTACTACGTTATCGGCAACAAACAAATAGTTTTTTGTTAAAATTCCTTCCCGTCCCGTTTGCCCGTAGACCAATGTTTTCTGCAAAACCAGACGTTTCGGGAGTGCCATCGACTTCCATCATCAGTAAAACGCGAGTGCGATAACGTGAGGTGGTATACGTTAGTGACCACAGTACTGTGGTTAAGGCTGAAGCAGTAAGTAGAAAGAAGTAGTTTCTATGCAAATATTTCATTTCGAAAATGATTTAAAATATAAATCTTAGAACATAGAAGTCACGTATGGTTCTCCATACCGATATTTTTGTATTGATGTTATAAATTTATTCAACCGAAAACTTAAAAATTTCAATAAAATATTAATAATTGATATCGTTCCACATTGATTTCGTTACGTTGCTATGTCACCACGGATACGTAATCAAAATAATTTTTTCTTTTCATAAATTTAAAGATAAATGCTGGGCGGTATTCATTTTCAGAAACTCACATGTAAAAAACGCTGGGCGGTATTCGCTTTCTTTCGCGTTATTTAAATAAAAGATAATTTAATCAAATTAATTATTTTCTTTTAAAATATTAACAACTATGTACAATCGTATTTTGATTATCTTTCTCATCGATTTTACCAAAAGGATGCTGATGTATTTGGTTTCGTTCTGAGTGTAGGACTATACATAAAAAGTAATTTTATAATTTATTAGAACATGGAAGCCATGTTTGGTTCTCTATACAGATTTTTTTAATAAACTTACCGATAAAAATGTTAAAATTTTACCTTGTAGCCTTCAACATGTTAACATTTTTACCAACAAGAAATTAGTGTTCTCAGTCAGGAGTAATATATTTATAATTAGTTAATCAACGGACACCATTATGGAAAACAAAATCTAGTAATTTATTATATCTGTCGGAGGTATAATTGGAGGGCGAAGCTTAGATTCCATTCGGTCAAGTGACCGCTACTTTTTTGATAAAAAAATGTACAACAGTTTATGTTATATTTATCTAAATTAATTATAAAGATTTGTAAAATTATTCTACTACATTTGTTGCAAGTATCAGCTGCCCACATACATAGCTTTCATCGACTTCAAGAAGGCGTTTGACAGATCGAACTCATCTGTGGGCAGATGTAAACTATGGGCAGTAATGGCAAGGAAAGTGATCCAAAAACACCTAATTAGAACAATACAGAGTCTGTATAATGAGAATAAAATCTTAATAGAAGCATTGAGACCGAGAACAGCTCCTAGAGTTGACCTGATCAATTGTAGAGTACGACAAGGGTGTCCATTATAATCTTCTCTTTTTAATGTGCGTATATATTGACGATGTCACATGAAACTGGCAGATGTGTCTTCCAGATAATTTTTTACGATTAAACACTGTAAAATTGACACTTTGTTGTTTGCGAGCGATCAGGCTATTCTGTCGGCCTCTGAAAACAGTTTGGAGACACATTTGTTAAATCGAATCTGCAAAGACTCTGGATTGCAAATATCCACACTTAAAACCAAGGTGATGGCTTTTTGTGGAACTGATCCCGTACGGGCAAAATTTTTTTCATGGTACTATCCTAAAACAACTTAGCAGTTTTGAATACCTGGGCTACAGTGTGTCTTATAAAGCAAGCAACGACGTTGTGAATAAGTGACATACGTTTAACATTATGTGAGGGACCATCAGGTGAATCCTTAGCTCTACAAGTTAAAGAACACGCCTAAAATTCTACAAGGTGATTGCTCTTCCCACACTTCTTTATGGGTCTGAGAATTGGACTTTAACGGAAGGCCAGGCCAGTCGCATCCAAGCGGCTGAAATGAGATTTCTTAGGCACGCGGCAGGGTATACTCTCCATGATCATAGAAAAAACACAGACATACGGCAGGAACTGAATATTATGAGTATACTCGACAGGATTGCCCATTATCGGCTGAATTGGTGGGAACATCTTTGCCGAATGGATGACTGCTGCATCCGCAAACAACTAAGCCGATGGGACGGAGAGGTGTGGGACGTCCGAGGAAACACTGGAGTGACCAGCTCTAATCGTTGCCTGTTTGAGACCGAAACAAACCGTCCGTGGTTTAATCCTTGAAGATGATGATGATGATGACATTAATTTATTGGAATGGCACTTAAGAGTAGACAGAAGTCTGGAGAAATAATTTGAAATTCCCCATTGTATCGTTCGTAAACAAATACCAAAAATGTTGTAATTAGTATTTTCACAGAAGAATTCTAATTAAATGCTGGGTTTCTTTTTACGTTTTCCCAGCGGAGTCTCACGTGACGTTGCTTACAAGAATTTTAATCATTTTATTAGGAAAGCAGATCACCTCACCGCTCCGTTCTGTCGGCGGGAGAACTGAGTCTGCTTCTAATGTACGTGCCTCACTCTCAGATTCGGCCTTGTGTTTTAAGACACAAATGTACGTAAAGGTAATTTTATATATTTTAAGTAATGTTATGCACAACCGAGCTCATTATACATTGGTTAAAACTTTAAACACGTAGAATTCAAATAAACTGTTCAAAAATAAAGTAATTGTAATGACCACGTAGAAATTACTTCGTAATAAAATCAGTCTTTTGTAATTTATTTTATTATATGTAGACCCTACTTTTTACGCTCACATTACTTTTGTATATATTTTGATTTTGATTTTTCTTACATATATTTATTATTATTATTATTGATAGTAAATGACACTTTTCTTACAAGAATATAAGACCATTATATATTTCTTTTTAATATTTTACATTGTTTTGATAGTTTAACCTATCATCATCAGAATGATATTAAATTAACGGAACACTCTAAATTATAAAATATTTGTATATAATATATTCTTGTAAGAAAATTATTTCCTACTACTACTACTACTACTACTAATAATAATAATAATAATAATAATAATAATAATAATTATTATTATTATATATGTGGGTGTTTGTGGTTGTGTGTTTTCGTGTGTTGTTGTAAAATATTTAAATAAGAAATTGTTGAAATAAAAAGTGTAAGATTATGACTTACTTAAAGCAGAATATAAAATAACCTTATCCCTTTATAGTCTTTTGAATAAAATGTTAATTAAACGTTCAAAGAATATTTTCCCATATTTGTGAACTAAAAATACGAAAAAAAATAATTTTGAAAAAGACGAATTGGGTGTCTGTCAGTTGTTCACTCCATCTGTCCTCCATCTGGGCTAACCCTTTCCTTTCTCACTCTGTCCTCTTTCTTTATCGAGTATCTTACTACTTGACTATGTTCTTCAATCTATCCCATCTGATCAATCTCTCCATCTATTTCTACGGTTCTTCCAGAACTATACTAAATTGTATAGTGTATACGGAGTGATGTCGGTTCTGAGCGGCAGGTGAAGGAAAATTTTTAGGGATAAAAGACGTATTTACCTTAGTCGGACAAGTAGACATTAGGTAATTACAATTATAATCCACATTAAATAATATGTCATAGGTATCAGTTCAGAGTTGAGTGTGCATCCGGTTGTCAAACTTTTATAAGACGACTAACATGAAAAATCAATCTCATGTTTTTGCTTTTAGCTCATAGTTGTCATATCACGCTAAGTTTAGTGCTAACGGAGAATTACACGTTTAGATTGATGATAATTTCAGTTGCTACAACTTTAAGAGACGGAAACAATCTTTGTTTTAGTACTTTTGAGTAAACTTTGTCAAACATTGATCAGAGCCTTTGGCAACTCTTTTGTATCCATTATTGTTGACAGTTTGTTATTTTTGCGTCAAAACGTTTTCCATAGTACAGGAATACTAGTTGAATGTCTAGACTATAGTCTCTTCTCTTTTTGACGATCTACTTCAAAGTGCTGCCTATACAGAATCTTCTGTATTCAGGGATTGTTAATCTAACAGAATGTTGTCTAAGATGTACAAAGCATTCCATTGATTATAGACATAATACTATAAATTTTGTATGCAGCATTAAAAACATTCAAAGCCCAAGGGTTTGGAGTACATTATTCCTCCCATTTTTATACACTGAAATTATTGTGGCTATTTTCCACTATTCTAGAATTTACATTGTGACCACAATCTATAAAATAAATGTAAAATTCAAAATTTCGAGTGCGATGCTAGTATATTAAAATTGTTGTGGTTTAATAATATAATAATTAAATCAATAAAACGACACGTTTTGTAAATTCATTTTGTCTTAAAGACACCTGTACTTATTACGTAAGTTACACTTTTTATCTTAAAGACACCTGTGCTTATTACGTAAGTTACACTTTTTATCTTAAAGACACCTGTGCTTATTACGTAAGTTACACTTTTTATTTTAAAGACACCTGTGCTTATTACGTAAGTTACGCTGTTTATCTTAAAGACACCAGTGCTTATTACGTAAGTTACACTTTTTATCTTAAAGACACCTGTACTTATTACGTAAGTTACACTTTTTCTTTTTATAAAAATGGTTTTACAGACTGAATTCACTGAAATTTTTTATACTACTTTATTCGTTTAGTTTGATGTGCGCGTGAATATTTTTCCGTATATTTTATCAAAACCACAAAACCGTGAAGTATAGTTTTCGTCTGAAAGTATTTTCTTTTGGGTTTACTGGTTTTTAGTAACATTGATTTTATCTAAGAGATTGAGTATAAATGAAAAATGTGAGAGCGTATCAAAAGCTCTTTTGTTTCTGCAAAGTACATAAAATTGTACTCCTTCTCTGAAACCACATTTAAATGGTACTCCTTCTCTGAAACCACATTTAATTATACCTAGCCACAACGTAAGTAGCAATTTGCACCTACCCTAAATCTTCGTAATATAGGGTTTACTGCAAATAAAATTACATAAAATCGAATATACTTCGTGTAGGCTTATTAAATTCTTCATTACTATAGAACCCGTTACGTTAGTCCTAAAGGTAAGATTTACTCGTTTCTTTGAAAGATTTCTTGAAAACACGTTTAAACATACTAAAACTCACTAAATTATTTAAAATTCTTCATTAACTTTAAATGTTTTCTTGAAGATATTTATTATTTTACGTTGCAGTAAAATTATTCATACAACATTCAAAGCAGTTTCTGTCTCAATATTCTGTGCCAAACCCAATCACGCACATACACGTAATTTGATATATTCTATGTAGGCCAAAGAAAACTCGCACAATTTTGGCACTTTACTGTCCGCGGTTTTGCTTAGCGCCACATTTTACATTTGCTGTTTATAAAGCTGCAATTTGACACGACGTCAGCAGTTTTCTGAAATTTATGCTTCCCGTGGGTGTTAAGCAGACTCATCAGCCGGTCGGTAATTGTGTTTTATACCCCGAGAGCATAGCTTACGTTCATTTCGTATGATGGTAATTGATTACGCCTTAGCATATAGCCAAACTGCTGACACTGTTATGATGTATCACCTTGCCGGTGTAGAATGTTTTCATTGTGGTGGAATCGAGTAACACTGAAGGGAGGAACCAAACATAAAGGCCCATATTGAAGCGAAACAGTTAAATTCATATATAGTTTTAATGATTCAGAAACTGTGTTTTCTTTGAGTTATCTGGATAATGTGTAACAAAACTTAATTTGTAGGTGGCTGTGAAGAATACACAACCACAGAACTTGTAACACAGCACTGTGTATTAAAAATATTGTTATGACGGTCTCACAGATCGTCGTATGGTACAGTGGAAAAGAAAATACAGACCCCAATGAAGTCACTAATCACCAGCTCTCATTATCGCAATTAATAATTTTTAATCAACAAGTTATTCAATAAGATTAGTCTCGTAAAATAATTCAAGTTAAATTTGTACAGAGGCAATAATATTGTCAACTATTAGAATTCCACACTAACTATAACACAATAACACTTCACCTCACTTGCGTAAACCGCCACTCGATCCGCGCTAAGGCAAATCGCTCAACACAACTAACAAGCTTGTTACAATGGCTATTTATCGGTAGCCCACGTCTTCTACAAATTTTCCACCTTCAATATGGTGATGTGACGATTTAAAAATTATTTAAATAGCACAAATTAAATTTTTGTTCTTATAACAAGTGAGAGTATAATCCACCCTTATCTGTACCTAGATACCTGTATCAACGTGCAAAAAGTCCAGTACGAACATGCAAAGTACATTGTTATTAAGCGAAAAATAATAATTCTTCTAATTAAATAAAATACGTATTAATAATAAAGGAAATATCTAACTCCTAACAAAAAAAAAGTAGCATAATTTATACTAGTTAATTAATGGACAATTAATAATAATAAAGGAACGAACTACTTTTCTCTCAGCGCGTAAACCGCGCCAGCTTACAGACTCCCTGCCGCTAAACTAGCCCCAGTCGCCGGAGAATCTTCGACATGTAAGCAGCTCGAAAATGTGTTGTAAAGTTACACTTACGTGTATGTCACTAAACAACGATGTAACAAGACGTTAGTTCTTCTAATCTATTTAATCCAATGTAGCGTTAGTAAAACTCAAAAACTAGTTATGTAGTACGTGGAGGAAATATTAATAATATATAAAAAAACTTAGCCGACACATCTCTTTACGAACAGTAAGTGGTAAGATATGTTCCTTACCATGTAAAAGTAAACATCAGTGCTGCTAAAATAAAAACAAATTAAATGTAAAAAGTGAACAACCAACACCAGGAGAAAAGTTACTACAACAACCGTACGAACTTCAAGTAGCAGAATCCAACCGTCATGACCTAGACTACAATTCGGAAACAACCAACTAAATGGAGGATCCAGATGAACAACGAACGACACCCTAGAAGACCTACTGAAGAGGATCATCTCGAACACCCACCGCAGACTCACGTTATATTCAGGTGACATTAAACCATAACTTCTGTGCATAACTTGTTTTTTAAAAACCGCAACAAAAAGAACAGTAAAGTTTCTTGTAAAGACTTTTAGATCACTTAAAGATTAGCATATAAATGTTTGTAATTTCTGTAATGCTATAGTAATAACCTGATGATATTTAAAGGTAAAGTAATTCTGAAAATTACATCAGACTATTCTTCAAATAGTTTGGATGATGTTGAGATATGTTAGAATATTGCAAAGTTAAAGCCCGGATCCGTGGTAATTAAAATAATACACAGCTGTATGATTTTGAATACTAAGAGTAACAATTTAAAGAGTATTTAATGCAGAATTTATAAGAATTTTCTTTTAAAAGTAAAGTAAAGCAAGTAAAAAACAAAAAGATGACCACTAAAGCTATTACGTTTATATACTTAGTTAAAATACAAGAATAAAGAGATGTTTTCGCTAATATCCAGAGAGTGAATAAACTTATGTAACCTTGTACAAAATCCTGATATATACATTGTCATAATTTGTTGGTAAGTAAATTTTACTAACTACGGCAGCTAGTTTAATTAACAGCGAACAATTAAACTGGTTCCCTATGTTATAATGTCTTAACAGGAGAGACGTTATAGTATGTCAGGTAATGCGTACTTTAAGTGTTCTCCAGAGGACTCTGGAACGTACTTGTGTCCGGCCTTGACTGAAACACACACCTGCTTGGCTGGAGAAGGGACGGGTGGCGGAAATTCTAGGCTGTTCGATAGGGTTTTCGTAACAATATGTTTACAATTTTGTATTTCTGGTTGCGGTAAAGATGTGTGTATGTTTTATGTAATTATTGTACTAGCTAAGTTTACTACTATCGGTATGCATATCATTATATAATTTGTGGGTGTTTTGGTTTATTTTCTACATGCTCCGCTGCCGAAATGCTGTCTGTCTACGTCATTCGCAAATACTCTGTACGATTAACTGTTAGTTGCTAAGTGTCTTAGGTGGTGGTGGCCAATCAGTATGACTACTCGTGCATAACCTACTCTCATTAAGAAGCTCACTGTTCGTCATGAAATACTGTCTGTCTACGTCATTCGCAAATTCTCTGTACCATTAACTGTTAGTTGTTAAGTGTCTTAGGTGGTGGTGGCGGCCAATCAGTATGAGTACTCGTGCATACGAGAAACTACCTACTCTCATTAAGAAGCTCACTGTTCGTCATGAAATACTGTCTGTCTACGTCATTCGCAAATACTCTGTACGATTAACTGTTAGTTGCTAAGTGTCTTAGGTGGTAGTGGCCTCGTCCATACGAGAAACTACCTACTCTCATTAAGAAGCTCACTGTTCATCAATAAAAAAGGCACGTTTCTTTTTAAGTAACACACAAACGAACCGAATGTCATACCGCATCTGCCGAGAAGAAGAATAACAACTACACACGTAAAATTCGTCCTGTGAAATGTTGGAATCGATGGAGGTGCTAAAATTACGAAGTAAATGTGCAGAACTTAAGCTTAAATTGTAGGGTGCGTAGGGTATGTAGATAATAAAGAAAACCTGTACATGCTTGGGAGCTTGCGCGTGCGTGTAAGTGTTGGAGGGAGGAAAAGGATGGAGAGAGAGAGAGAGAGAGAGAGAGAGAGAGAGAGAGAGAGACAGACAGACAGACAGACAGACAGGCAGAGGGAGACAGAGTGAAGGATATGACATTTAAATAGATCATTAGAATTCAGCCCCATGGATATGGTAGAATGAAGAAAGACGACACACTAGTCCCATATGAAGCTTTCATGTCTTATCTCTTTGAAGGGCAGGCAATAAGCACACAAAAAACCCTATGTGGGGCAGGAAAATTTTTTTAAATTGTTTTTGTAATTTTCTCTTATTTTATCTTTTTAGGCATATAAATGAATGTTAAAAATTATTAAAACACAATAATTTTAAAAAATATATAATTTATTTACTAAAGAAAGGTGGTCACACTGTGTAACCACTGCCCCACTTGAGCAACTTTTAACTAATAACAAAGGCAGAAAATTTACAAATTTAAAATAATTTAAAACTTTCTTTACAACTGTTTAAGAGAATGAAAATCATTAAAACATGTCTTTCCTGATCTCAAACACAAAGCTACATCACACACATCATATTTCCATCTTGATCGTACTGGGTTTTTCTTAGAACTGCAGAGCGCACATCTTCGTGGTGAAGCCATATGTGTGGGTTGATGACTGCTAGATACCAGCCTAACATTAACATCCACACGAGCTTTTTTTGTTTGTGACGCTTGCTGGTCTGTCTTCTAAGTGTACTGCTGCCTTCTTTGTAGTAACAATTTTTGGAGAGAAAATTGCCGTGTAGATTGTGCGCTTAAAATCTTTGTTGTTGTACTGCTGCATGTCCATCTCTTTGTGTATGATGAAAGCATTGGTGACACAACAATCAATAAAATGGAAGAATAATCGCATCCACCATTTTTTGCTCTTTCTATCAATTTTGTTGTCATTTTTTAACCTGTCAAATTTGTCTACAAAATTCATGTGACAGTTGTACTCCTGAATAGCAAGTGGGCATGTGAATGTTTTCCTTGTTCCATCTTTTTGTTTTCTTTTTACCGTAGAAATTTCTGAAGGGTCATGAGCAGTGCTTAATACATTGACACCTTTGCTGTCTTTCCACCTGTAAACAGCAGTTCCAGTGTTGCTTACACTGAATGAGAATTCTCCCCTCTCCATATTTTTCTCATTTTCAAGAGGTGGTAAACCTTTCCTTTTAGGATTTACTGTACCGCATGCAAAAGTATTTTTATTTCTCAGTTTTTCATACAGTTGTACAGATGAAAAAAAATTATCCATATAAACTATGTGGTTCTTACCTTCTAGACCATTCGTGAGATCCAAAACTACTCCTTCACCTAATCCACATTCAACTTTATTTTTACCTTTTCCAACATAAATTTGAAATTTCAAGTTGTAAACAGATTCATCACATAACATCCAAATTTTGTAACACGTTTAATTGGCTTATCCCTCATAAATTGTTTCATACAGGATCGTCCCTTAAATTTAACCATACTTTCATCCACAGCAACGTTACGGTGTGGCTTGTAGCAGTCAATAAATGATTGACATAAAAAATCAATAAAAGGTCGCAATTTGTACAATTTATCAAAATTCGGGTCGTTTGGCAAAGGCATCAATGAGTTATGATTTAAATGTAAATGACTCAACAAGAAGCTATAACGTTTCACTGGCATTAGCTTTGAAATATAAGAATCATGTAAGTCTTCGTCTTGTGACCAATAATCGCGATAGCTGGTTTTTTTATTAATGGACATGTACAAATTTATACCTAAAAAACATCGTATCTCTTTATCAGTTGTAGGTTTAAATGGTTTACACTTTTGTGTTGCATACAAGTTTGTATGAAAAACAATATGAGAAATCACTGTATCATTTACAAAAAGGGTAAGTAATTTATAAGAATCTGGATTATCTATTTTTTAACATGTTCAGTAACACCACTATATATTCACAGAACTGTGGAACATATTTGACAGTGTTTGTAGTATTCCAAATGATTTTATTACTTCCCGTATCACCAGATTCTTCACAATAACTACTAACATCATCTAAAGTAATAGGAATGTTCAAGTCACCTGAAAAAAATTTCGTTTTTCTGGTTCATTTTGGTGAACGTCAGATTCCGAATCTAAGTCACTAGCAATACTTTCACAGTCCGAAGGTATTCCATCATCGCATACATATCTTAAGATTTCTTCTTCACTAAAATAATTTCTAGACATTTTGTAAGTTACCTTCCACAAGCACCTCAAGGGCAGTGGTTACACAGTGTAACCACCAAAAACCACTTTACTGTTCACAAATATGTATAACTTTATCTTTAGACTTTTGTTCAACATTGAGAAAATATATTAAATATAACTAATTCACTTGAAAAAACAAAAATAAATGAAAACTGTAAAAGATGCAAGGAAAGTAAACTATGACACATACCAACGTACTGCACGTGTAAACAAATGTTCCTTACTACAACAACAGATGAGTCCTAACAGCTGATGCAACTGCCAGCACTCCAAGTGGCAGATAAATGAACTTCTATGATGGTTTCACTGTATAGCTGCTGCCCTGGAAAGGACTATTTAGAGAAATGCAAGTGGTTTCACTGTGTAACCACTGCCCCGTTACGCCCAACATACAGGTGGTCACACTGTGTATTGTACCCTTCAAAGAGTTAACTTATCTATCTTAATGTAGGGTACTACACAATTTATAATAAAGGAAATAAGAAGAAAAACAAAAGCTTCTCAAATTGAAATTCAAAATTACTACTCGAGATACAGGCCTACATTTGGAACTAAATTTTGTGTATTGTTTTTTCATCTCAGGGTTTGCGGAAGAAACAATATTATTTCTATCTTATCAGATCTTCGGCCTGCCGGGCTGTAAGGCCATGGTCCAAAATATTTGTATTTCTATTATTTCAATTTATTATTTATTTTTATTTTGAAATAAAATATTATTTCTACTTTGTTTCCATTAACATCAATATTTAATGGAACAATAACGTTGGAAATTATTTTACCACGATTCAGGTAACGCTAAGCTAAAAGCAATAATACAAACAAAACTTATCAACGTCATTTGTCTTAAAAGTCTGAGGAACTGTAATCATCTCTAATATTTACACGCAAACCTGACCCACTACTTATCGTTTTTGTAGTTTATTGGTAACTGCTGTATATTCCGTCGGCTACTGTCTTTGAAGTGTCATCTGTTGTAAAATTCCTCCTCAGTTCTACTACTATTACTACCTTCAATAGAGCATGGTGACATCATGCCATGTTGGCGCTGAATGTGTGGTGCCTGGGTGGGTTCGTGTGTGTGTGTGTGTGGGTGCGTGCGTGCGGGTGTGTACGCACAATACGTTGGTTACTTTCCCTGCGGCACGGACATCTCCCTCGTTACTGTTTACCATCAATCTGCCTTCCTTAATTAATTTCTGTAAGCTACAGTTTAATCTGGACATGTGTCCAAAATGTATTAGGTACGAGTTTTATATGTTCCTCGAGAAATATATAATAAATAGTAATAATTATAATAAACCTACAGCTGATATAAAATACATTTTTTAGTTCGATGCTCCTTCCGGAATAAATAATTAGTTAATTGTTACCATCCGGAAGGCAATAAAATAAACGAGACTGTTTTGAAGTTAGGTAGCCTTTGTGCTGTAAAAGGCAATGGCAATGATTGCTGCCATTGTGGAAAATAACTCTTTCGGATTTTGTAATTCTTTAAATTTTATGCGTTAATACGTACATATAGGCTACAAAAATATAACACACTTCTAATATTGGTGAGGTGTGTCGCTGTATATATTTATAACTTAAAAGCAGATTGAAGATAATAAATAGCTATTAGAGCTATGTAACGGTGCCAGCGTTACTGGAAAGGTATAAACAGTTGAAGAACAGCAGGTACCAAAACATATGTTTATATAAATTATTTTAAGTATTCTATGTCTACGCATAGCTTTAAAAAATATACCCATATAAACAGATATAGGCTCCAAACTGTAGTTATGTGTACAATTATTTATTCATAAATTTGAAAGATCACTTTTTGCACTCATATTTTAATTATAAACTAAAGCATGAAGTTATTAAGAACACTTTCTTATGATTATTAGCGCGTACGTCTGTTTGTGTGTGTCCTTTTCCGGTTGACACCCGTCTTGTGTTTTGCTGTTTTCTCCCATGTGTTACTCGCAACGTGTCAACAAAACCGCTTCTCAATCTTCAAGCAGATTACTTCTCGATTACTTAACAAGACTTATTTCATCGTATGTTATTGGGGGAAAATCTGCCTGAGGGC
This sequence comes from Magicicada septendecula, assembly GCA_034769895.1. Classification (NCBI taxonomy): domain Eukaryota; kingdom Metazoa; phylum Arthropoda; class Insecta; order Hemiptera; family Cicadidae; genus Magicicada; species Magicicada septendecula. Next base: position 400,374,315 of record CM068372.1, on the reverse strand, counting down.
TAAATGTGTTATGAATAAACTAAATAACAAATAAAATCCCGGAAGAGTAATACAGTATGAAGAAATAAACTTCATAGATAAACAAATAATCAAATCTATCAATGTCAAGATATAGTGTTGTGTTCAAAGATACAACGGCGATTCCAAAAATAAGGTACACTAGCGCTGTCATACGGATAGACATTCAATTATAATCATGATCCTTTTCAGTTGCAATATTTAGACCCAAATAATGTAGACGGCACTGGTTGTTTATTGTTACTGTTATACGTAGTTGAATGTAAATTTGGAAATATGTAAACTGCATTCATAATTTTGATAGTACACCCATTGACCATTTTTACGTATCTCAAGCTGGTAAGTGCGACTCATCATTAGAATGCTGAGTGCGAGAAAATGTATTTTTAATTATTTATTTTGTTATGATTATGTGTATGGTCGCCTGTATCAACACAAGAATGCATGTATAACTTTTACACAAGGCCTATAATGATTCCATACAACTGACTAGCCAAGAAGCAGTTCATGGTCAAACACTATACATATATTCTTCTCCTTCTTCTTTAACTTCCTTGTTAGGGCTCAGTCATGTTCTATAACAGAGAGCCTACATGCTGTCACTCCATCACTCCACCGCTTCCTTCGCCGACCAATGCTACTCTTGGTATTTATGTTGGCTAACTCTTGCCTTTTTCACTAGCATTGTGTCATCCATTCTTGATATGTGTTCATTCCGTATCCTTCTTTCAGCAATCCAAAAATTACACGTTCCTCTTATACTATTGCTTGGCAACCTATCGTACCGTTTCTTCCCTATTACCCTCCGTAATATTGTCATTTCCATAGTTTGTCGTTTTTTTTAGTTGTTTGATAGTTGTTGGAAATTCTAGGCTGTTTGATAGGGTTTTCGTAACAATATGTTTACAATTTTCTATTTCTGGTTGCGGTAAAGATGTGTGTATGTTTTATGTAATTATTGTACTAGCTAAGTTTACTACTATCGGTATGCATATCATTATATAATTTGTGGGTGTTTTGGTTTATTTTCTACATGCTCCGCTGCCGAAATGCTGTCTGTCTACGTCATTCGCAAATACTCTGTACGATTAACTGTTAGTTGCTAAGTGTCTTAGGTGGTGGTGGCCAATCAGTATGACTACTCGTGCATAACCTACTCTCATTAAGAAGCTCACTGTTCGTCATGAAATACTGTCTGTCTACGTCATTCGCAAATTCTCTGTACGATTAACTGTTAGTTGTTAAGTGTCTTAGGTGGTGGTGGCGGCCAATCAGTATGAGTACTCGTGCATACGAGAAACTACCTACTCTCATTAAGAAGCTCACTGTTCGTCATGAAATACTGTCTGTCTACGTCATTCGCAAATACTCTGTACGATTAACTGTTAGTTGCTAAGTGTCTTAGGTGGTAGTGGCCTCGTCCATACGAGAAACTACCTACTCTCATTAAGAAGCTCACTGTTCATCAATAAAAAAGGCACGTTTCTTTTTAAGTAACACACAAACGAACCGAATGTCATACCGCATCTGCCGAGAAGAAGAATAACAACTACACACGTAAAATTCGTCCTGTGAAATGTTGGAATCGATGGAGGTGCTAAAATTACGAAGTAAATGTGCAGAACTTAAGCTTAAATTGTAGGGTGCGTAGGGTATGTAGATAATAAAGAAAACCTGTACGTGCTTGGGAGCTTGCGCGTGCGTGTAAGTGTTGGAGGGAGGAAAAGGATGGAGAGAGAGAGAGAGAGAGAGAGAGAGAGAGAGAGAGAGAGAGAGAGAGAGAGAGAGAGAGACAGACAGACAGACAGAGGGAGACAGAGTGAAGGATATGACATTTAAATAGATCATTAGAATTCAGCCCCATGGATATGGTAGAATGAAGAAAGACGACACACTAGTCCCATATGAAGCTTTCAGGTCTTATCTTATCTATCTTAATGTAGGGTACTACACAATTTATAATAAAGGAAATAAGAAGAAAAACAAAAGCTTCTCAAATTGAAATTCAAAATTACTACTCGAGATACAGGCCTACATTTGGAACTAAATTTTGTGTATTGTTTTTTCATCTCAGGGTTTGCGGAAGAAACAATATTATTTCTATCTTATCAGATCTTCGGCCTGCCGGGCTGTAAGGCCATGGTCCAAAATATTTGTATTTCTATTATTTCAATTTATTATTTATTTTTATTTTGAAATAAAATATTATTTCTACTTTGTTTCCATTAACATCAATATTTAATGGAACAATAACGTTGGAAATTATTTTACCACGATTCAGGTAACGCTAAGCTAAAAGCAATAATACAAACAAAACTTATCAACGTCATTTGTCTTAAAAGTCTGAGGAACTGTAATCATCTCTAATATTTACACGCAAACCTGACCCACTACTTATCGTTTTTGTAGTTTATTGGTAACTGCTGTATATTCCGTCGGCTACTGTCTTTGAAGTGTCATCTGTTGTAAAATTCCTCCTCAGTTCTACTACTATTACTACCTTCAATAGAGCATGGTGACATCATGCCATGTTGGCGCTGAATGTGTGGTGCCTGGGTGGGTTCGTGTGTGTGTGTGTGTGTGGGTGCGTGCGTGCGGGTGTGTACGCACAATACGTTGGTTACTTTCCCTGCGGCACGGACATCTCCCTCGTTACTGTTTACCATCAATCTGCCTTCCGTAATTAATTTCTGTAAGCTACAGTTTAATCTGGACATGTGTCCAAAATGTATTAGGTACGAGTTTTATATGTTCCTCGAGAAATATATAATAAATAGTAATAATTATAATAAACCTACAGCTGATATAAAATACATTTTTTAGTTCGATGCTCCTTCCGGAATAAATAATTAGTTAATTGTTACCATCCGGAAGGCAATAAAATAAACGAGACTGTTTTGAAGTTAGGTAGCCTTTGTGCTGTAAAAGGCAATGGCAATGATTGCTGCCATTGTGGAAAATAACTCTTTCGGATTTTGTAATTCTTTAAATTTTATGCGTTAATACGTACATATAGGCTACAAAAATATAACACACTTCTAATATTGGTGAGGTGTGTCGCTGTATATATTTATAACTTAAAAGCAGATTGAAGATAATAAATAGCTATTAGAGCTATGTAACGGTGCCAGCGTTACTGGAAAGGTATAAACAGTTGAAGAACAGCAGGTACCAAAACATATGTTTATATAAATTATTTTAAGTATTCTATGTCTACGCATAGCTTTAAAAAATATACCCATATAAACAGATATAGGCTCCAAACTGTAGTTATGTGTACAATTATTTATTCATAAATTTGAAAGATCACTTTTTGCACTCATATTTTAATTATAAACTAAAGCGTGAAGTTATTAAGAACACTTTCTTATGATTATTAGCGCGTACGTCTGTTTGTGTGTGTCCTTTTCCGGTTGACACCCGTCTTGTGTTTTGCTGTTTTCTCCCATGTGTTACTCGCAACGTGTCAACAAAACCGCTTCTCAATCTTCAAGCAGATTACTTCTCGATTACTTAACAAGACTTATTTCATCGTATGTTATTGGGGGAAAATCTGCCTGAGGGCTAAATGTGTTATGAATAAACTAAATAACAAATAAAATCCCGGAAGAGTAATACAGTATGAAGAAATAAACTTCATAGATAACAAATAATCAAATCTATCAATGTCAAGATATAGTGTTGTGTTCAAAGATACAACGGCGATTCCAAAAATAAGGTACACTAGCGCTGTCATACGGATAGACATTCAATTATAATCCTGATCCTTTTCAGTTGCAATATTTAGACCCAAATAATGTAGACGGCACTGGTTGTTTATTGTTACTGTTATACGTAGTTGAATGTAAATTTGGAAATATGTAAACTGCATTCATAATTTTGATAGTACACCCATTGACCATTTTTACGTATCTCAAGCTGGTAAGTGCGACTCATCATTAGAATGCTGAGTGCGAGAAAATGTATTTTTAATTATTTATTTTGTTATGATTATGTGTATGGTCGCCTGTATCAACACAAGAATGCATGTATAACTTTTACACAAGGCCTATAATGATTCCATACAACTGACTAGCCAAGAAGCAGTTCATGGTCAAACACTATACATATATTCTTCTCCTTCTTCTTTAACTTCCTTGTTAGGGCTCTGTCATGTTCTATAACAGAGATCCTACATGCTGTCACTCCATCACTCCACCGCTTCCTTCGCCGACCAATGCTACTCTTGGTATTTATGTTGGCTAACTCTTGCCTTTTTCACTAGCCTTGTGTCATCCATTCTTGATATGTGTTCATTCCGTATCCTTCTTTCAGCAATCCAAAAATTACACGTTCCTCTTATACTATTGCTTGGCAACCTATCGTACCGTTTCTTCCCTATTACCCTCCGTAATATTGTCATTTCCATAGTTTGTCGTTTTTTTTAGTTGTTGCTGTATGTTTCTTGGTCTTCGATGCACAGGATATTATTGGACATATTGTGCTTTTGTAAACCATAATTTTTGTTTCTTGTGTGAGGTATTTATTATTCCATAAAAGGTTATTCACCCATCCAGCAATTCTTCTTGCTTTCATCAATTGATGTTCTATTCATTCATCTACCTTATTGTTACTCACAAGCCTGGCTTCTAAGTAGTCTATCTGCAATAACACATATATTATTCTACATAAATTGTGAAATATCAAAGGAAAATTCAACTCTTGTTTTATACTAAACATAAGCTGTACAGTTGTGTTAAATATCTGTACACACTCACGTTAATTGATTATTGACGAGACAAGTGCACGCCTTTAAATAAAGAAACGAGTTGTTAATAAAATATTTTTGAAGCCACTGTAAAGACTACATTTTTCTTTTCTACAAAAGAGAATGTTTTCTTGTCAGATGTCCGCAAGGTATATTCTTATTTTATTTACCAGGGACGCTCGCTAATTGAACATAGGATTCTTTTCGTCTGTATACAGGAGCTTATTTTAAATTTAGAATCTTGTTCTGAGCGTCTCAATAAAGCAGCGTGTATTGTCACTAGTTAAGCGGGAGTGTACCGAAATATATTGTGAAACTACAAACTTTCATGATGAAAGTAATTCCTATAGTATACAATTAAACAGAAGTCATTTCTCTTAATTTGTCTACATATAAAGTGAATCATCAGCATTACTGTTCCAAGCTTAAATGGTCATGACCATTATCTTCCCTTAATCCTGCCTAATGCTTTCTAGATCAACTTTCGTATATTCACGTTTTTTTATCAACGGATAGTGTCGTGTCATGATGGAGTCTCTGTCTGCTTTTATAAGCGTCCTATCTAAGCCTTCAATCAATCAGTCTGTTTACTGTAATTTAGTTAAACATTAACTTTTAGTCTTATTTATCGGATTTAATTGAGTACTGTTTATCGTCTTTATGCACAATTCTCTAACGTTTTCTGTTTTAAAAGTAATTGGTCAAACAAACCACTTTGATTTAACCAAATCAGTTGCTTAGTTCTAACGTCGACAGTTGAATGTGTAATTCAAAACGGAATTTAAATTTTCATATAAAAAGTTTTGCTTATTAGGGTCCGTTAGAGAATGAGAAATTTACTCAATTACGTGGCTGATTTAATAAAACAGTAAAAGTTGGATTCAATTAAACTTGAGCGTATAATTACTTAGGCCATAAGAGAAGAGATAAAGTTTTTAACCTAAAAAATAAAATTAGAAGGTTACAAACAACGGTGGAAAGAACACTAGAAAGAATGTCAGATTCCAGACTGGCCAAACCTATAGGACACAGTTTTGTTGGTAGACCCAGGAAAAGATATCTGTAGGATTTTCGAAGGCGGAACAGGCAGCACCTTGTCTATACCGTGTTGTGAAGATGATTCAATTAAATTCTAATTAACAGTTCAATTATAAGTCACAGTGATTGTTACTTAACAAATACAGACGCATAAAGAGTGCACGCGGTAAAGCCTTTTTAAATAATAAGCAAAGCCAAACTATTTACGGTAACACAAAGATTTCTTATGCTTTAGAGACCAACTATGATTTTAGTTCAAACTAGTAAGATTAATGAGAATTTTTCAGAAACGTTTTGCTGACTGGAGACCGTTAGAGTGACCGCTTCTGTACTGCTTTGTTAACGCTTTAACGCAGACGTGACTTGGTGTTAAAACACGTTATGAATACATTAATTATAAAGGTGCCTAAGGCAGGTTACTGTAACTCTCAATTACCCCTCGTTTCTCTCTCTCCTCTGGCACTACGGGGTCTCTGTAGAACCCTGGCATGCTCAATGATTCTTCTCCATACTTTTCCATTCCTCCAACCTGGCACTCGCCTCTCCCTGGATTCTCCTTCCACGTCTTCACACTATTACCTCATCGGACGTCCGCTACTCCTTACTCCTTCCGGCTTGCTTTCCAATACTTTGAGGCTCGATCACTTTTCATTTTTACCACGTGCCCCGACCATCTCAACCTTTGCGCCTTCACTGCAGCAACTATGTCCGCTTTTCCATAAAGGTCTCTTAGCTGACGATTCTTTCTTATCCTCCACATCTGTCCGTCCCACACTGGTCTATAAATTGTTCTTAGAATTTTTCTCTCGAAAACACCAAGTTTTTCATATCTTCCAACTTCAGCATCCATATGTTTTGCCTGCATATGTTACTACAGGCCTGATTACCGCAGTGTATATTTTATTTTTGATGTTTATGATATGTTCCTGGATTGGAATACATATTTAATTTTTTAATGCGTAGTACCTTGTGCTTCCTGCTGCTATTCTTGCTTTGATTTCTTCGCTTGTTTCATTAGGGTCTGTAATTGCGCTTCCGAGATACTTAAATTCTTGGACATCCTCAAAACTGTGGTTGCCTATTCTTATTCTTTCTTTCTCTACCCTCTAGTTTAGTACAGTTAAACCTCATGCTAGTCGAACTACAACATCACCAGACAAATCAGGATTAATTTGTTGTTCTAGTGTTTTATAATCTATTAATAAAACAATGTGTTTTGCGGTTATGACACAATAATAATTGACAGAGTGTTCCTCGGCGACACACAGCTTTGCACGTTCTGAGAATATCTTTACTGAGCATCAGTTACACCTCCGTTATATTTCAAAGATTTGAACACATTCATTAGTTTTTTAAACATTTGTTTTTTGTTTATTGTCATGTTATTTGTAAACTGACCTGGAAACACCGCATAAAACAGAAAAGGAAACGACTAGACTTAAGACTTAAGGAAATTAACTGGCTGATAGAAAATCCAATTTATCAAAGGTTTTGTAAAATATATAAAAACACTTGGTAAGTTTCACAAATTTTTTAATTAACTCTGACAGCCGTTTCGACTGACTAAGCCATTGTCAAAGAGGCGAGTGAATGAAATTACTAAACACAGGATGTTAGTGGAGTGTAGGTGGTGAACATCTGTTTAGGGCGTATCTGGAACATCTGTGTTGTAATGGCGAGGGGGGGTGTGCAAGAGACAAGAGAAGGTCAGGTGTCTTTAAAAACTAAATACATTCATGAATGCAGAATATAAAATTAACTGAACTAAATATAAACTGAATGCAAAATTTAAAATAATGATGAACATTCAAAATATAAAATAAACTAAACTAAATAACAAAGTTTAATAAAGGGGATACACAATATTTTGTATTAATATGTTTCACCAACTGCCCAACGAGTCATCAATTAATTACTAATTTATCTATAAACAACAAACTTCTTTTCTATAAAACTGTCCTTAAAACCATATGAACTTACGGAACCGAGCTTAATGGCTGCCCTACGAAATCTAACATAACAATCGTATAGCGATGCCAATCGAAGGTGGCGTTACGAGCTATCGCGGGTGCTCCGTGGTATGTGGCCAACCACGCTTTGTTCGCAGACTTCCTTATGCCATACTCTCGTGAAGACATCCACGACCGTGGTATTAGACACCATACAAGACTTTAATACCATCGTAATCCGTTGATCTGCCACTTCTACATTTCTCGACAGAAGACTGAGAAGATTTGGCCATCCGACTTTCAAGGACCATGAGGTGACATCGCTGGATGGAACACCTCTTCACGCTATCTAGCTGTACATTTCTTACATGTGCAAATTAATCAGCAGATTAGCTAAAAGAATATATTTTCTGATTGCAAATAAATAAGTAATAATTGTCATGTTACACTTTTTGAAATCAGGATAAGGTGGGATCGAGGGAATTTAATTTCTTTATTGTTAAACTTTGTTGAGACCACAATTTGCGTGCATGTTATAAGTAAACAGAGGTTTAATAATTTTATAAGTCAATAACATTTTTAAATGACAATAACATAAAATTAAAATGGGCATCGAAATATATTCAGGTGTACACACATCCTGAATATATTCAGGTGTTCAGGTATTAACAGGTTTTCTTCTAGAATCTTGGCTGACTCAAAAATGTTCCTTTAATCGTTCCTATCGAGATGAATAACGAAAACATCTAAATGATATACACTTACATATAATAATAATAATTTGCAAGTTGGCGTTACTGTGTGTAAATAAATGCAAAAACGTCTACAAGAAACAGAAGTGAACAGACCGCATGCGGTGAGGCAGATCAAGCTCTCCCTATTTACTTCCGTCAAGAGGGTGAGGCAAGCCAATTTGGTCTCTCGTAGAAATGCTAAAAAATTCTTTGAAATAACCTTGTGGTTAAGAATAATCTGAGAGAAATGGAAAGTTGCTGAGGGTTCTACACTGAATATAGGCAACTATGTAAGAAAATACTGTATTTGTGTATTGTCGTGCGTGCATTATTATAAAAATACATTACCTTCTATTGTGGAATTGGAAAGTTAGCTCTATGGTTATGTTCAACTACAGTATAAGTAAATGGATGTGCGTGTGTGTGTTGTGTGTCATTCTTTTTCTTGGTGTATTCGTCATCGTCATCATCCTCAAGGTTTAGGCTCATTCTCAACCTGTTTCAGGACCCACTTCGCTCTCGCCTGTCCTACTTCCCTCTTCCCCGCGGGTCTATATTCCATTGCTAGCACTGGAATCCTGTCACCCGTCATTCTTCCCAAATGTTCACATGACCTTCGTCAGTTGCTCCTCAGCTGTTCCAACAGTGGGTTGCTCCTTAGCTTTCGGTTGAGTATCACAATTAAAAATCAACGTATGTCAAATATACGAGTAATTCTACGTTGTTTGTTGTAACGTTTAATGTTCTGGTATAACGTAACTCTACAAACACACTGTACGCAACATCAGCAATTCGTGTTGACCACATAGTGAACCATTATATCTGCCCCAATCTGTATGTAAATTGTGAATCAGTTCAGTTGTGAGGTCGGGCTCAGTACAGTTGAGAGCCTTTAATCCGGCATCTCTATGCTATCTGCCGACCCCACACACACACACACACACACACACACACACATGCAGGACATGTGTAAATAATTAACACATTTAGCCCTAGCCACCTTAGAGGGCATGCTGCTCTAGTGGCCTGTACATTTTTACATAAATTTACACCTAATTACACGACATGTGTTCCTGTCTCATCTAATTATGCTACGTCGAGCCACATCTAATTATCTTGTTAAGCAAAAGGGGTTCACATTATTTTTTCCGCAGTGTAAGAGGTGACAATGGAACTTATACAATGCTTTCTGAATTTCTGAGTTAAATTCAGTTGTCGTCCATATTCTTTTCTATTACTCTCTCTCTCTCTCTCTTTCTATCTATCTATCTGTCTGTCTATCTATCTGTCTATCTATCTCTCACTTTCTGTTTCTCTTTCACTCTTGCTTTCTCCCTCCCTTTCTCCTCTGGCACACTCAACTTACTCAACTACGTACCAAATTGTACTGGCTACCTACCTTCTTACCTACCTATATCTAGCTTAGAAGGGCTGCAATAACTAATGAATAGAGTGACAGAAAGCAGCCGTAGACATGGTCTAGACATCAGTGTTAATATAAACGACGGTAATGATTGTATCTAAAAATTTAAACCTACTTTTTATACCTATTTACAAATTATACCATTTTCAAAAGTATCACATTTTTTCGCAACAGTGTTTTTGCGGACAACAATATCTGACGTCCATATTGCACACCAGTAAAGTTCATAAATTTAATCCCCGCAAAATGTTTACACGAATCCATTATAATAAATCATGAAACTAACACAACAAAATACTCAGCGCACGTCACAGGACAGCATGAATACCATCAAATGGATTTGCTTCAAATGCACGTGTTTAGAAAGTAAAATTGTTTTCGGGCTGGTGCTGCCTCTGCAGTTGTATTACATAACTGAAATTTTACTGTTCATACGAAAACAAACCTTCAGACTTCTAGTTTAATATAAACGCTGCTAAATTCATAGACGTGTTTCGCTCGCTAGGGTCTGAGAGTTGAATGACGTGGACGAGTCACCCTCATCCATAAGGCTCAACGGGATAAGCAGTTTGCTAATGCAAAGTTTCATATACATTTTTTGTCTTATATAATTTGGAATGTCCGGTGAATCTCGAAATCAGTCATTGTGCAACATCTGGAAGTAATATGTACACGAATCCTTGTTTGTGATGTTTTAAAAGTTTAGTAGTACAATTTTCCACAGTATTTTTTTAACGTTTTACGGTATACTTATAGTTTAAGTATTTCCTATGTCATGAAAAAAAAGAATGCGGCAAAATTTAGAGTGATGAAATGCAGTTTCTTCGAAGTACTTTAAGCTATACATTGCAAGAAAGAATAAGGAATGAAAATATTGGTGCAGAACTCAAAGTAGAGAACGTAAATGGAATTATTTCAGTTTACAAAGAACAATGGTAGGATTATCTGTAAAGGATGACAGGATCGATTACCGAAAGTGGCACTAAACTATAAAGCTATTGGTAGAAGAGATGGGATGGGTGCCGGAACAGGTTTATACCACCTAATCCTTGAAGAGAAGAAGGAGGAGGAGGAGAAGAAGAAGAAGAAGAAGAAGAAGAAGAAGAAGAAGAAGAAGAAGAAGAAGAAGAAGAAGAAGAATTAGTAAAAATATATTAAGATAAGAAGATTATGTAACAAAATACTAAACAATTTCTTTACGATGCTTTTAATGTTGTAAAAACTTTGTAACCAGTTTTTTAGGCTCTTAAAAATATATTATAAAAATTAAATGAAATATACGACTTTTACTGTAGTCAAATGCCAGTTATCTTTTTATTTATAATACAGAACATTTATGTAGCTATACATAAAGCACAATAATGTAAACTGTGAAAATTACAATAAATTTAGCAACTTGTGTTGCATTGTTTAAAAGGCTGTGGCAGCTTTAACGCCGTCATTACTGCCTTTGTACCTATTTTAAGAGTTACACTCGTTACACTATAATAGGCTTTACTATTCAATTCACATCAGTGGTTCAAATTCTATTGTGATAAACTAACTACTAAAACTAGTTGCAGAGCAGCCTGATGACGTATCTTTATAAATAACCATTACATTAGCAGCCTGTTTCAAATGTTATAATAGATAGTTATATAGATAGTTTCAAATGTAGACCAATATAATTATAAACAACAACACTTTAGAACATGTGAGCCGTTTCAAATATCTCGGCTGTGCAGTAAGCTATGAATCTGAATATGATGTAAGTTACAAGATTTATTCTTAGGAACATTTGTAGTACGATTGATAGAAATCTTAGAAATAAAAGAATACACAGCACAAGGACTAATGTTACAAGACAATTGCAATACCCAATGTTGATTTATGAGAGTGAGGCGTGGTTCATAACGAAAAAGAAAAGCGGCAAGTTTCAGAGTGCCGCAAACTGCAGTTTCTTGGAAATACTTTAAATTATACATTGCAAGATAGAATAGGAAATTAAAATATCAGAATAGAACTCGAAATAAAGGATATAAATGAAATTATTTCAATTTACAGAAGACAATGGTGAGATCATCTGCACAGGATGACAGAGGATCGATTGGCGAAAGCGGCATTGAACTATAAAGCCACTGGAAGAAGAGACGTGGGTCGTCCGAGGATGACATGGGTGCCGGAACAGGTTTATACAACCTAATCCTTGAAGAGGAGAAGTAGAAGATATTAACAAGAGTGTATTTTTATTATATTGTATTTTAATTGTCTACACCGTTTGTTTTATTTGTAATAAATGTATCCTACATCCTTTGACAAAATACATATTTAATAATTTATAGTCTTTTAAAATAACTTCTCTTGAGTATGTCAGTAAAGATTTGAATAGAAAAATTAGTTAAATATTTTATTTAATAAAGGCAATACAGAAACAACCAGATTTTGAGGTACCGGATTACACACTGAAATATAACGTTAGAGCGTGTTGTCAATTTTGTAATTAGAATTGATTCTTCTGTACAGTCAAGGGAAATTTCAAGGCCAAGTACCTCCTATCTTTAGTCTGTGAGACACTGAAGAGATAAAACATAGGACACTTAGGGTATTGATACTGTACAAAATCAAACAAGTTTAAATGCGTCTTTTAAAAAGTTGAAGAGTTGTTAAAAATTGAAATCGGCATAGGAAAATCATAAAAAAATCCTACAATCATGTTTCTATTTGCGCTTAGTATTGTTATAAAATAGATAACGGAAGGTAGGTAGCCAGAAAAAATTGACATGTAGTTGAGTAAGTAGAGTGTGTAGGTGGAGAAGGGGAGGTAGAGAAAGCAAGAGTGAAAGAGAGACAGAGAGTGACACATAGATATATATATATATATATATATATATATATACAGAGAGAGAGAGAGAGAGTGAGAGAGAGAAAGACAGAGGAAGGGAGGGTGAGAGTAATAGAAAATAATATGGATGACATCAGGAAAACAAATAATAAATTTCTGTTCATCAGGAAACCCAAATACAATTTTGTAAAACAATATTAATGCCCTGCACTACTGTATGGTTCTAAAACATGAGTCATAAAATAAAAGATGAACATAAGATACAAACAGCAGAAATGAAATTTCTGAGATCAGTCAAAAAGTGTAATAGACGAGATCATATAAGACATGAAGAGATACAAAGTGATTTGGATATTTTTGCAGTTAATGAAACGATTAAAGAGTACAGAAGAAAATGGATCCAACACATCAGTAGAATCGAAGAAAGTAGAATGCCGAAGATGGAGAAAGATTACAACCCTAGAGGCCAAAAAATGTTGGTAGACCTAAGAAAAGGTGGACTGTGGTATAGAAACAGGCAGCTAAAGCCTAAAACTGTTAAGAAGATGATGACGTTCAGAGCCCTTTGTCCCCTCTTCCACTGCGGAAAGAATAACGCGATCCCGGTTTGCAAGATAATTAGATGTGGCTCGACGTAGCATGATGAGATGAGACAGGAACACAAGTCGTGTAATGAAGTGTGCAGCAGCTGTTGCAACACCAGACTAATGAACTCGGACAAAGAAGCGGGTGAGTGACGAAGACTGTTCATTACGTCCCGCAGATGGTACACAACGACGGACGAATTGCATGCCGGACTAACTCTAATTACTTTTTCTATTCACAACTTTCTTTTCCCTATTCTATTCTTTGAAGATGATGTAAATTTGAATAAAACAAAAACATTTTTAATAAGTTACTTTCACAAAGACAACGACTGCTTGAAACAACCAGGAGGACAAAACAAGAACTTCTATGTTGATTCGTTAGTCGTGAGCTGTGGTATTTATTTCTTTACTATTGTTTCTGACATTAACTGTTTTTATCTTTCCCTGTGTAATGTGTATAATAAGATTTGATGTAGAATACTATAAATCTTAAACACAGCAAATTACTTAAGTTTTATTTCATACCGAATTGAACAAAATCCGGCCGATAGTCTAGAGTATGCTTAAATAAATTAATTGAAACAGACGGAGGATCGTTTAATTAATTTAAACTATACACTGTGAAAGGAATAAGGAATGAGGCTATCAGAGGAGAACTCGAAGTAGAGGACATAAATGAAATTATTTCAGCTTATTAACTTATTACTGAAATTAACTTTCAGAGGACGAAATTGATATAAGGTATATGGTTAGGAAACTAGCAGAAGAATATGCAAAATGAGAACCTTATAGTAGGCGGTGAAGGTCAAGACCTAAAACTGGGAACAAATGTGATAAAAAATATTAAAAACTTCAAGTATTTGGGTGTAACAATGACATCGGATGGTGACAGCAACCAAGAAATAAAAGTAAGAATAGGACAAGCTAAGACAGCAACAAAACAATTAAACAGTCTGCTTTGGAGTCCACGAATAACCAAAAAACAATAAAATTAGAATATATAAAACTATAGTCAAAAGTATAGGGCCTATACTAAGTTAAAAGTATAGGAGCAGAACTGTGGGAAATTAATAAAAGAAATAAATTCATAATAAGAGCTATGGAAATGGATTACTGTAGGAGGTGCTGTAGACTAACAAAACTAGATAGAGTAAGAAATGTAGAGATAAGACAAGCCATGGGAATCGACCTTGACATTATAGAAACAATAGAAGCTAGAAGACTGAATTAGTTTGGACATCTAAAAAAAATGTCGGATGAGAGATGGCCCAAGGAAGGTATGGGAAAGAACTCCACCATCTAGAAGAAAAAAAGGAAGAGCTACAAATTCATGGAAAATGCACGTCGAGGATGCAATGAATGTTTAGACCGACGTCAGTGGAAGCTAAGATGCGAGAGGCGACGTCAACCGTAATTAAATCGCCTAAAAAAAAAAATAGCTTAGAGAATACAATGGTGGGATCATCTGCAAAGGATGACAGATAATCGATTGCCGAAAGCGGGACTGAATTATAAAGCCATTGGTTATTATAATGTTTCTTGTTATTAACAGTGCAAGCTTGCGTGAAATGCTCTGGTAAATACAGCAAACTAGCTAGAACACTGGGGCAGACATCAATGTGGTGCCTGAAGCGTTGGTACCGGTAGCACTGGGCGCGGCTTGATTCGATGCTAACGCAGGATAGAACAGCAGAGTTAAAAAGATTTTCCCGCCGGATTTACCCTTTTCAACATAGAGACGGACTAACGGAATAGGGTTTCTGTAGGTGGCTGGAGTATTCAGCACTGGTATTGGCAGCATTGAGTACGTTAAAAGGCATGCTAATTTTTAAAACTGTCTTTATTGGTGTTATAAATTTTTTTAAAGTTAAAATCGATTACAGATTTTAAATTAGTCAGGCACAATTGATTTCAAATATAATTTTTAGCCAGTAGGCCATATTATTTTAAAATACTGCTCTAAATTATTAGGAATTTAAAACAAATACTTTCAATATATACAGGTTGTAGAAAATTAAATTAAATTCTAAATGAGTATCTTTAGGATCCTTTCACAAAACTATTTTCAGTGAGTCGTTTACTATCACCTTTTATTGTCCTACTTAGAGACTATATCTTACGACGAATGACGTAGTAATTTTATGATTTCTATAAAGTTATTTCGCGACAAATATTCTTAGCTTATCACAAGTGTCATATTGCTATTTTAAATCCTAGCAAAAATTACTCAAATTTTTAGATTCTAGTTTAATTTCTATTTGTACGTCAAAATCTTATTAAGTTAGTATGTTAAAATTTGTCAATAATTTGTCACATTTGTTCCAAAAATAAATTTTAATTGATTCGTCGGCCAAGACAGGTGCACAGTATGGTGATAAATTGAAAGAATTTTATATGATTATTTGTTGTATGACGGATAGTAATGTCGTAATTTTGTACGTGTAATATATGAATTATAAAAGGAACGTAAAATGCACAGAAAAGAGATGACTAGCAAACTTAATTTACGACTGCGCTTTGAAGACATTAAAAAAATAAATGTACGAGGCTTGATCTGAAAGTTCGTGCAGTTCTTGTTTATTTGCAAAATTGCGCCTTAGTAGTAATAAAATGGGAACGAGAGGACAAGGTCATCCCCCCTCCCCCTCCCCACAATGTTATCAAAACAAACATACGTCATCAGGTCATCGTCCCCCTTGTAAACAAACACACGTCATCAGGTCATCGTCCCCTTGTAAACAAACATACGTCATCAGGTCATCGTCCCCTTGTAAACAAACATACGTCACCGGGGGGGTCATCATCCCCCCTCCCGCCTGACATCATCGGTTCAACGTATCAACATATACGTCAAGTATCGTGTACGTCATCGCATCATAAACGTAACGTATACGTCGAATAACGTATATGTCATCGCACGCGTTGTCCACGTGATCGTAGCATGATTTCATTTCTTGCATAGTTGTTGCAACATATACCGTTTCATCATAGTGATTTACCTTGAAACCACTTTCCGCATACTTGGAAAGTTACATGATTACCTTGAATGCACGTGTTATCGATTAGATATTATATTTTTCCTAGTAACATCCGCTTTTCCCACACGACTTACCTCGAGAATATTCACTATTTAAGTACGATGATTCTATATATATTCGTTCTATCGTAACAATGTGTGCTGATCGTTACTTTTTCGAACACAAAAAACGTTTAAGTCATAGAAATAAAAATATAGTGAATAATTTATATGAAACACAGATATCCGGTGTTCTTCATTTCAATTTATGTTATTGTCGGCTCGGTCGATTTCATAAACATAAAATAGAAGAGTATTATTGTTTATATTGTTATAGTGCTGGTGTTAAACGATCTTTTGAAGAAAACGAGTCAAATTGGCGTTTACAGTCTACTCTCAACAACAATAAAAACAAAGATAAGGAGTATGAATTGTGGCAGTTACATCTTTCTCAGTGTACTCGCTGTGCTCAACTAGAAGAGGCTAATCTATCCGTTTGGAGAACAACTAATCGTTTGTTGGATACCGAATGTATTCACACCAACCGATGTGATTTTTATGAAGAGCCAGAGACTCATGAAAGTGTTGACTACTATGCACCGCTTAATCCTTATTCCGGCCTTGTAGGTATTCTATTCATTTAGTATCATTAGTTTTTTACTCTATTAAAAAAAAAAAATCAGAATGAATTCAATCAGTTGTGATGATAATACCCCCGCAACTCAATGGTGTCTATCTTATTTAAATGGTTATTATTGTTTTGAGGAAATCTGTAAAATAGTGATAACCAGATTTCCTGATGTCGACATTATTCTAATAAATAACATTGAAAGGACAATTATTTTTATGCGTGTAGATGTAAACTTTACTCGTCGACAATTACGCGAAAGATTAGTAGGATATTCACGTCAATTACTAATTCCCACTCCCACTTAAGTTAAGAAATTCTAATCGATTAAAAAAGCTTATTTTCAACAACAATATTTTTTCATTAGTCAGTTTGTCTACAAGCTTTGTCAGGATAACATCAGTCTTAACTATATATTTACAATGGATTTTAGCAGTCGTGATTGGTGTTTACATTATGAACCATCATTTAGTGAGCAACTAACTTATACAGATCTTTGTTTCATGCTTGCAGTAGAATTTTATGATGCTCAAATAATAACCAGCAGCATTCATTCAACAATTAGAATTATTTCACCATGTGCTATCAGTTTGGAGAGATTGAAGGATAAACTGAAGAACTGCTACGATGTGATTGTAACAAATCCTTATTCTGATGAGATATGTGCTATAATTAAAGCAATGTAACATTGTATTTTTTGTATATTGATTTAAAATACAATATTTCAGATGAGTCAGGTGTTGTTTTTCCTTTAATATACCTTATTTTTTCTTTTTTCTTTTATTTCATTATATGCATTAGAGGATGACAGATATAAGAAAACATATCGCTTATGAATTACATAAGCCGGCTCGTAGAAATTTTAAAACTCGTTATGTTGAGTTGAAAGGTATTAACGATTTATACCAAGCCGACCTTGTAGAAATGATTCCGTTTGCAAAGTTGAATAAGGGTTTTAAATATATACTAACTATGATTAATTGTTTTTCAAAACTCGCTTTCGCCATTCCTCTGAAAACAAAAACAGCATCTGAAATTGTAAAAGCTCTTACACCAATATTGAAATCTAACAAAATGAAACATTTTCAAACGGATCAAGGTAAAGAATGGTTTAATTCATCAGTGAAAAAGTTACTACAGAATTACAATATAAATCATTATTCAACTTTTTCGGAAAAGAAAGCGTCGATTGTTGAACGTTTTAATCGTACATTAAAAAATTTAATGTGGAGAAAAATGACAGAATTGGGGAGTTATGTATGGGTGAATATATTACCGGATTTGATTAAATTATATAATAATACACCTCATAGAACTATTGGAATGAAACCAATTAACGTAAACATGAGTAATGAAAAAATCATATTAAACAAGATACATTCAAAGTTAATACAAAATCGAAAGTTAAAACCTTTAAAATTTAAAGTTGGTGATAGAGTAAGAATCAGTAAATACAAGAAAACGTTCACTAAGGGATACTTACCTAATTGGACTAACGAACTTTTTACTGTTTACAAAATTAAACCCACTAACCCAAAAACATATATATTGAAAGATGATAAAGGTAATATTTTATCCGGTGGTTTCTATGAACAGGAAATTAGTAAAACAAAATTTGGAGATGTATATTTGATTGAAAAAGTATTGAGACGTAAAGGAGATAAATTACTTGTACGATGGAAAGGTTATGACAAATCTTATGATAGCTGGGTTGATAAAAGTACTGTAATATAAAGCTTAACAAAAAATTGAAATCTTTATTAATGGAGTTTGTGCGTCAGAGGAAAAGGTTGCGAATTCGTAACTTCGATAAAATAGTTTGTAACGATAAAGTAATGGAAAATAAAAAACATGGTGATTTATTACCTGATAATATTAGATGTATAACATCAGGACCGTCGTCGTCGGGTAAAACAAATTTAATGTTTAACCTATTATTTGATATTAATGGATTATATTTTGAAAATGTTTATGTGTTTTCAAAATCATTATATCAACCAAAATACGTGTTTCTAGAAAAAGTGTTATCTGAAATTCCACTGATTGGATACTATACGTTTACTGAAAACGAGCAAGTTACCCATCCCAACGATGTTAAACAGAATTCAGTTATGATATTTGATGATATTGCGTGTGAACGTCAGAATAATATCACAAATTATTTTACAATGGGCAGACACAATAATGTAGATGTTTTTTATTTATGTCAAACTTATAGTAAAGTTCCAAAACAACTAGTTCGTGATAACACCAATGTAATAATCGTATTTTCTCAAGATGAGCTTAATCTAAAACATATTTATAGCGATCATGTTAATACAGACATGGATTTTGATAAGTTTAAAGAAATATGTTGTAAAGCATGGAATTCGAGCAAAAAATGTTTTCTTGTTATAAACAAAGAAGATGATTTAAATTGTGGACGTTATCGTATTGGTTTTGATATCTATATTAATAATATTTCAACAAGCATTTAGTTATTACTCAGAATGGCGTCGAAGGTGAATGAACGTGAAAATCTTGTTAAAGAAATTAGCAAGATAAAGAAAAATATACGTCAAAAACATTATGCTTTAACACAGGATATTATGAATGTAGAACAACAGATGGAAAAATCACTGAAACCCATTACAGAACCTTTAAAACTGTTAATAGAGAAGGAGAAAAAACCAAAGGCAATAGAGAAAAAGATAAATGATAGTCAAGATATAGAAATGGATGATATAGAACAACGAATGAAAAATAAAAGAGCGCATGAAGATTCGGTACTACATGAAAGTGAAAAAATAAAACGACCCGTAATAGAAGAACCTAATAACGATTCTGTTATGTCCACCGAGGAAATACCGATAGTGAACGAGGAAACTGTTTATGAATCTCCACCATCAGTACAAGAAGCGTTGTCAACATCAGATGAACGAATACGAGTTGATTATATTGATAACCTTTTTAAAGGAAATCTCGTACGACGTTATATGCAGACATTTTTTAACGATGTAAAACATGAAATCGATCATGTCTTTGGACCATATTATAACGATAATGAAATATTAATGGTTGGAAAAGAACCCATCACGTTTGACGATGATGATATTATAATTAATAATAACACATACGGAGGAACGCCGGGGTTATACGAACTTCTTTTTATGAAGAACCCGGATAGTTATACTTATACACAAGAGGATTTACAATCATATGCGGATATACTAAAAACAACTAAAGCTCATATTCATTTACCGTCGGGACGAATAAAAAGTAGTAAGAGTGCAAAATATAATAAAATAATTAAACCAGCCCTTAAATCATTTAAATTACAACAATACTGGTGGGACCATATGGACGGTCGTGGAATGATGAAAGTAACTAATACTAAACCAAACTATATTTATTGGGACAATGTAAACGAACTTTGCGATAGATTACGATTGTTGATAGCATCACAAAATGCAGGTCATACAGGTCACGATAATGAAATATTATCTATTATTGAGGAACTACACGAAGCTGGTATAATAAATGAGAGTGCATCAATGGTTAGATATACATTTGGAAAATGAGTGTTGATAAATTCGGACATCACAGCACCTCCTCAAAACTAAAAGTTATTCGCGGTCCTCCAGGAGAAGGTTTTAGTCTTACAGAAGACGGAAATTACAATATTCACAACAAAAGACGTTGTAACGTTAGTGACCCGAAATCACCTCTAGATGCGGTAAATAAATCACACTTAGATAAACGATTAATTATTAATTCAGAAAATAGTTTATCGTTTAATGGATACCGATTGACAGAAACAGGACAACCTATCAGCGAACAGGATGCTGTAAATTTAAAATATATGAAAGAAAATACTCTTATATTAGACAAAGACGGGTTTAACGCTAATGATAACTTTATACGAGGAATAAAAATACCTGAGGAACAGTCGCATGTTGCTAATAAAACGTATGTTGATAATAAATTACCAATTTTTGAAAATGGTGAGTGTGATTTTCAACAAACGAGATTAATTAACATTAATGATCCAATAAATAGTAACGACTGTGTAAATAAAAGAACTATGATCAAAACGATGAACGAATATAAACACGATTTAGAAAGTTATTGTAATGATAAAATCCATTATGCAAAAAATAAATATGGATTAGATTTTAAAAACTTAAAATTAACTAATATAGGTAAACCTCTAAACGCAACCGATGCTGTGAACAAGGAGACATTAATTCACGTGATGGATACTTATAAGGAAGATTTAGAAAATGAATTTACCAGAAAAATTCGTTATAAAAAAACTGAAAAAGGGTTGGATTTTAACAATGAAAGATTAATTAATATAGGTAGACCGGATAATGAAAATGACGCTGTAAGTGTACGTTATCTTATCGACATATTAGGTTCAATTGATGAAAAAATTCTATCAATTTTGTACAGAATATATATTGAACTAACTAAAGATGAGCAGGTTAAAAGTATTGATGAATTTAAGAAAATGTTAATATCACAAGATTTGTTTCCGCTTTACGAAAAATGGAGATATACTACAAATTAATTTTCTGTAAAAAGAACGTGATTATATATATTGGAGAATAATATAAAAGAATGTGTATTTAACGTTACAACATCATAAATGCGTGTGTATTCAAAGAAGATAGAAGGTAGTGGTTTACTAAGTGATATAGCCGGAACCGTTATAAATAAATCAATCGATTTATTACCAGTAGAGCTACATATACCAGGTTATCAATATTGCGGTCCCGGTACAAAACTATCAAAACGGTTAAAAAGGGGTGACCCTGGTGTTAATAAACTTGATCAAGCTTGTAAAGAACACGATATCGCATATTCGAAGTATTCGGATAGTACAAATCGTGCAGTAGCTGATCGTCGATTAGCGGAGAGAGCTTGGGAACGTGTAAAAGCAAGCGATTCTTCGTTCGGGGAAAAAGCAGCGGCTTGGACTGTAACAAACATAATGAAAGCAAAAAGTAAATTTGGAGGTGGAATGAGGAAAAAGAATAAAGGAAGAAAAAAATCCGTTTCCTCTAAAATAAAATCATCTCTCTTAAAATGTATTAAACAAGGAAAGGGATTATATTTAAAACCTTATAAACAAACGGGGGAAGGTATTAAAAAAAAAAAATTGAAAAAAAGAAGGAAAAACAAAAAACGTTAATGGAAATAATTAAAAAAATTCCTATCCACCCACTGTCAGCTGGTGAATTACTAAAATACGCTAATCTTTTAAAAATCCCAAATTTTAGAGGGGTATTTATGCGTGATACTTTACCAAGCAGAATTTGGTATAGCGAGACAGGAGTTGTTAATTTAGATAGTATTTTTGGTAGCGGAACACATTGGGTTTGCTATTCAAAAAATGGGAAAAATATATGTTATTTCGATAGCTATGGTAATCTTGGACCACCCTTAGAGTTAGTTGAATATTTTAATACATCCTCACAACAACCGCTTAATATTGTTTATAATTATGAGTGTAGACAGAATATGAACACAGTTATTTGCGGACATCTGTGTTTGATGTTCCTCTGCAATGTTCTGTTTAAGTGGTAGAAGTTCTGCTTTGAGCTGTGATATTTTTCCGCCGCTCGAACTCGATGGAAAATACAAGTGGGAAATTGCTTTAATAGATCTAATGACGTATAATTCAATTCCAAATATAGAAGAGAATGTTAATAACGTATTGTATTATGGTGATGATGAAGAAATTAAATTATCTACAGGTTCCTATGAAATTGAAGATATTAACAGATATATAAGCGATTACCTTGAAAAAGAAAAGAAAAATAATATTAAAATATCTATTAAAGCTAATAATAATACTCTAAAAAGTGAAATTTTTTCAAATGTTTGGATTAATTTTGAAAAACCTGATTCACTAGCATCGGTATTAGGATTTGAAAAAATCAAATTAAAACCGAATATATTGCACAGTTCTACATCACAAGTATCTATTATTAGAGTTGACAGCATCAGAGTCGTATGCAGTATTGTTTGTGGATCATATATTAACGGATTCGAAAGTCACGTATTACACGAATTTTATCCAGCTGTAGCACCAGGGTTTAAAATTATAGAAATTCCAAAAAACGTAATATATTTACCAGTAAACACATTTAAGATTCGAAATATTAGTATAAGGTTAGAAGATCAAAACGGAGAGTTAATTAATTTCAGAGACGAAGCAATAACGTTACGATTGCATTTGAGAAAACAATAATGGGTTTACTTTTTTCATATGGAGCCGATAAAACAGGTATTAACACCTCAATCAACGTTAGTAAAGATACAAACACTAAACGGTTAACATCGTTGAATAAACATTTTTTACAATCTCTAGGATTAACAGTAATAAGAGAATATCCAAAAAGAAAATGAGCGGAAGTATCTTAAATGTATTAAATAAATCAGTATATGAAGATGATACTATAATTAGATATGATTTTCATACACATACACCCTACGCCTCTACAACGTTTAATAACAATGATGAAATTCGTATTCCAATTCACCAGCAAGATATTTATACATTACCGAGTGAAAGCTTTCTGTATATTAAAGGCGAATTGGTTGGGGCTAATAATGCGGCTGATAATACGATTCAAATGGTTTCAAATGGAGTAGGACATTTATTTGATGAAATTCGATACGAAATATGTGGAACTGAAGTGGATCGTGTTAAAAATGTTGGACTAACATCGATAATGAAGAACCTACTAACTTTTAAACCGCAAGAAAAGAATATTCTCACTACTGCGGGTTGTAATGAAAATTTACTAGATAATCTCACTGTAAATAAAGATTTTTCATGTTGTGTACCATTGAAAATGATGCTTGGATTTATGGAGGATTATAAAAAAATTATTTTGAATGTAAAGCAGGAATTGGTGCTTATTCGCTCATCGACCAATGATAATGCAATATACATGACAGCTAGTACCACGAAAGACTATAAATTAACATTAACACATATTTCTTTGAAAATTCCTTATATTCATGTGAGTGATAAAAAAAGGTTGGATCTACTAGAAATTGTTAGAAACGATATTCCTATACCAATTCCATTTCGTAGATGGGAACTTAATGAGTACCCTTCAGCACCAAAAACAAAGCAACTTATTTGGACGATTAAATCTACTGCTCAGCTGGAGAAACCACGATATGTTATAGTCGCTTTTCAAACAAATAGAAAAAATAATAAGTATTCAAGTTTATCAAATTTTGATTTTTGCTCGATGAGAAATATAAAATTATATCTGAATTCAGAATATTATCCATACGATAATATAAATGGTGATGCTGTACTTCTACATATGCTTTACACACGTTTTCAATCTTCCTATTATTATGGAAGTAACAACGAGCCTATCATGGATGTAACATCGTTTTTAGCCAAAGCTCCTTTATATGTTATAGATTGTTCAAAACAGAGTGAAAATTTAAAAACAGGTTCAGTAGATGTTCGCCTGGAAATAGAAACAACGGAGGATATCCCCGACAAAACAACGATTAATTGTTTAATTATCTATGATACAGTACTTGAATATACACCGTTAAGTGGATCTGTAAGAAAATCATTGGTGTAAAATATATGTACCATTTTTTTTTTAAATCAATAAAAAATTCTTAATATCTATTTCTTGTTTCATTTAATTATCCTGTAAATGCAAAGTATGATATTTTTTGTTAAAAAGGTAAATAGGTGAGAACATAGAATATATGTACCACTATACATAAATAAATTCTTTATTGAAAAATATTGTTTACATATACATCTTTTTTATTACAATTTGATTTCATTACTTTCTAATAGCTTGTAATGACCATAGGGTAGAGTATTTATTTTATCATTACAAATCACACGTTTATCGTCAGCATTGTTTAATGCAAGTTTGTTACATGAAATCGTCTTTATTTCGTGTTTTTTTGATTGAAAAAGTCGCATTAATCTGTACATATTTCCACTATTACCTGGTAAAAATAAAGATAATTTATAATCTTCAAATTTTATGTTTTTTTCAATTATGTTTTTCTTAATACCTTTCGCTTTCTTTATAATATTCTTTTTTTCTTTTTTTATTCTGAACGAATACAATTTCGGTCTTAATCCAACGAATTCTATTATTGGAAGACCGCTACATTCATCTTTAAATTTACCTAAAACTTTTTTATTTTTTAATGAATAGCAAAAATGATCTTTTGGATAATCAGATGTATCGAAATAATCTATTAATTCCTCACTAAGCATATCATGATAAAAATCATTCGTTTTAATTTCATAAAATAAACTATCAGTATCTGTGTATAAAAGAGCAATATTGTTTTGGTATTTTCGTTTCATTACATCATAATGAAATGAATACATCAATGTCTTACTCAATTCTAGTACAGTAAATCCGACATAGATCGGTTTATTAAAACAAATCGATTTATTATTTAATAATACAGCACATAGTGTTTTATCATAAATAATTCTATCCTTAAAAACAGGTTGTGCAATAAGTTTTTGTAATCTTTTTACATTGCTTACAAGTTCGAGATTTGATCGTTTTCTTAAATTTTCCATACACTTTCCAAAAACAGAATTATTTAATAATTTAAAAAATTCAATTTCAAATTTGTTTTTAGCATTTTGACGTTTTTCAGTGTTTAAATCAATATATGATTTTAACCACTGACTTTGAAAAAATTGAAGAACACGATGTATTTTTTTAATTACTAAACCATGGTTAACAGCCTGTTTTAAGTTTACATAATGACAAATATAGTTTTCTTTTAATTCTAGTGTTGTTAATAATTTACTTTGTTTACTTTTATTTGTACATTTATTAACTGGTAAAAAAGGAAGATCGCTGTGATTATCATGTAAAAACTGAGGATATTCAACATCTACTTCTAATATAAATCCAACCGGAGAATCGTCCGGTATATTAAGTATATCAATATTTGTTGTACACCAGGTAAACCCACCATAAGGTATATATTTACTCATTGCCCAACCATATAAATTGTTTGCGTCTAAATAAGCTAAATAAGTGTTGGGAAGATTAATATTATAAGTGTTGTCAATATACTTATTATTCGCAACCGCATGTCTTTTAATACAGAGACTAATCCCTCCTCTTATCCCTTTTTCAATCATTAAATATTTATCATAATCAGATAATAATTCCAATTCTATTTTAGTATAGGATAACATAGCATCAAATGCAAAACCTGGTGCAGTTAGGTAATGAGCACAATCTAGATTATATATTGATAAGCAGAGTTTGCGAAAATTTTCGAAAACATCACATAATATTAAAACATCAGTTTTTAAATATAAATCGCTATATTCGCCAAGCGTATTTATTTGAAAATGATTCCATACTTCTACTGCGTGTTGATATTTTTCGTCAGATATGTCATCATTGTTTAATTTACTAAAAAACTCTTTTTTTGGTGGTAGCTGTTTTTCTTCTAATTTTTTCCAAGAATCCGTATATTCATATGGATATACACCTTTTTTTGTAACTAAATTAATATCGTTTAATGAGAAAAATTTTTTTGAATGAATAAAACAATCTTCTGGAAGAAAACTACATAAATCCGCTAAGGAGAAATTTAGAAAACGATATGTATCAACAAATCTAATTATTATCCCACTTTGTGTTTTTTTAGAAAAAGAAATGTATTTTTCAGACGAATTTGGAATTACATAGATTTGTTTACTATCATATCCTAATTGTCGTATAATAAAATGAGAATCATAATTAGAATTTCCATGAATAAAAACTGGAATAAAACATTGTTTTCTCCTCTTTAAATTACAATTATTACATAGTGCTGCACGATATCTACCCGACAAGTGACAATGATCACGAACTGGTTTTTTTATCATAGTAAATTCGTCTCTACACAT
Source organism: Magicicada septendecula (assembly GCA_034769895.1). Classification (NCBI taxonomy): domain Eukaryota; kingdom Metazoa; phylum Arthropoda; class Insecta; order Hemiptera; family Cicadidae; genus Magicicada; species Magicicada septendecula. The sequence goes on along the minus strand of CM068372.1, from coordinate 400,347,435 downwards.
TTCACAGTGAGTGGTTGTGCGAAATTTATATTTATCTCTATCAGTCATCTTCAATGGGTTTATCTCCTTAGTAAGCTTTCCTATGGTATTAACAACTTTAACAAGATACATCATAAATTCTTTTGCAGCATTTTTACCCCGATATATATAAGGTACTTTTGGTAACTGACATCGTATACTATAGGGGATTTCCTCATCAATAAGAAAATAAATACAAAAACTCATAGGAATGTGTAACTCATTAGCTACTGTAAAAGATTTTGTTGATTTTGGAAAACATCCACTAATAGGTTTCAGAATACACTCAAAGTCAGCGTAAGCTACAATTGGGATACGGAAACTAAATTGATGATTTTTGAATTTTAAAACAGTATCTTCAGGCATTACTACACGTGTTGGTTGAAATTTACCACAGTATTTTTTATGCGACTTTAATTTTGAAATATTATAAAAATGCATAAAACATCGTTTACAAATTTCAATTTTTCCATGATGTTTTGTTAATTGTTTTCTAACTAAAATATTAAAGTTTTTAATATAACAAAAATGTTGTTTTCCTGTATTTCCATCATATAATAATAACAAATCAAAATGATTGTTTTTTTCTTTATCACAAACTTTAATTGGATAAATATTTTTTTCTTCATCTATAGCGTAAACGTTTATAGAAACATTATTATTTTTTTCAAAAATTCTAATTTCTTTAATAGGTGTAGGAAATGAAATTTTAGAAAAATTAAACTTTGTCTCCAAATCATTATATCTATAATTTATACGTTCAACATGTAAACCACTTACATAACGACATAGTATTGCCCATTTAAAACATTTTTCATCATTCAAATTTTTTGGATTAATAATACAATATCTTGAAATTAAAAAATTTGGAAGAGCAATATATGACGAACCTTTCAAAGGTCGATATTTATTTATACGTAACAATATTCCATCTACATTGTGAAGAGCCCATCCAGATTTATGACTTTCATATGTTTGTTCTTCATAACAAATATTTTTTATTGAATTATCTAATATTTTACTCACATCAGACTCTAGAAATAATTCAGTGTTTTTAGTTTTAAACGCTCTATCTTGTTTTTCATTTATAACATGTTTTATATAAGTGCATTCAACAACCATATTAAATTTTATAGGTCCAAATTCAGTAAGTAGGGTGTTTAAAATATTTTCTAATTTTGTTTTTATATGAATTAATAATAGACAAATATCTTTAATATTTTTGTTGTGGTTCTTATAATAAAAAGTTTTTAGATTACCTCTAAAAGCGTTTTCAATTTGAATAAAATCATCCTCGGCTTGCAAGTTTTTTAAGCGGTTGACTTTCCTCTTGTACGTCGTGTCCAGAGCGGGTTCATCCTCCATTTCATCAGCAGAATCGGTTAGATCAGAATATGATGATGATGACAAATACCCCATCTGTTGTGTTTCGTTTGAAGTGGATGGATCAGCTGTATTCTCCAAATCATGATGTAACGCTTCTGGTGAATTTGTTAACTCGGTGTTATAGCTGTCTTCTCTAAGGAAGATCCGTTTTTTGAAAGGTAAATTCTTATCCATAAGTGAAATAAATGTCTAAACTGGTATCTAAGAACAGCGTAATGTTTCGAACGATTCTCCGGTTGGGTTTATACTAGAAATAGATATAAAAGCGATTGAAAAAAAAAACACGTTACATGCTCCTATTTATATCGATGACGAAGATTTGCCTTTAGCAATCACGTTATATATCCTGGTTTCCATAAACATTGATTATATATTTATATATCGATGATGTATGTACCATTATCATACTGGTTGCACAAACACGGATTACATATTCACCTTGAACACTTTTCCGTCTTTCATTCAAGTATGGTAATTACTTAACTACCTTGAATACACGTGTTGTTGATTAATGCAAGATGTATCCTGTTTCCCAACATTACTCTTCTGAACTATATAAACCCCTGAGTTTCAATGATTCGACACACACAACCCAATACCGAGCTCTCTTGCTTCAATCAGCTTCGCAGTTACAGCTTCTAAGTTTGTAAATCGCTACTCTACAGGTAAATATTTTTTATATTAATTCGCCTTATTTGTAAAACTCTAATAATAATTCATTAGTAATATATTTTTTTTCTTTTTTAGATCTATTTTTATTAAATAAATCATGTCTGAAGTAACGCCAGTAGCCGATCAAATGCCAGAAGAAGTTTACTCAATTGAAGAGATAATCAAAATATTTTACTTTTCTGGAATAACTACATTTGGCTTGTGGGAGGATTTATTCAAAAAATTAACAGAATTATTCATTGAGAATACTGATTTAGCTATTTTTAAATTATATGAACAATTAAATTCAATTATTAATTCCTATAAAAATGAACTATCGTTAGAAATAAATTCTCAACTAAAAATGATACAATTACAAAAATACATATTTAGTTTGGACGAACTTATGAACCATATTAAATCACTCTCTGAAGATTTTAGTATAAAATCATATAAAAAGAATATCGTATTAGCTTTTAAATCAAAAATTCTAAGCGTTTTACCTACTACTAATGATAATGTAACTGAAAAAAGTGAGGACGAGGATAGTGATAATAATGATTCTGATGATGAATTCAGTAAGATTTTTGATTCAATTACTGATGATAGTAAGAAAAAAAGAAAAGAAAAAAAAGCGATACCTCAAGTAATTCAAATTTTTTCGAACGATAAACAGAAAATTCTCACCACACCCGGTGAGTGGGGTAGTCATTTAGTAAAAATTGAACTCACTGATACTCGTGATTTAAAAGGTGTTCCAAAAAATGACCATTGGAAAAAAATTGGACAAAAAGCTGTTTTTCTGATTAAATCATCTGATGATGATAATCTCAAAATTTTAAATAAAATTTTGCATGAAGCGGGGAAAAACATCGCCTCAACACCGGGTGTGAAAAAAGAAATTAAAAAAATATATAGAAACAGACCCTATTAATTTTTAGAAAAAAAGTTAAATATTAAAACTTATATTGTTTTTTTTAGAAAAAAAAATGGAAACCATCAGCTTTGCACGTCTATCTCCTTTCGCTTTTGCACCAATTAGAAGCACTTCACAGTCGGCTGGATTAGACCTCAGAAGCCCTAGATATACTTGTTTATTACCATTTTCTAGAGAACTGATCGCAACTGACTTACAAATATTAATACCTGCTGGGTGTTATGGTAGGATAGCATCACGTTCAGGCTTAGCATTAAACAGCTCTATAGATGTAGCTGGTGGTGTAATTGATAGAGATTATATGGGGAATATTGGGGTTATATTAGTAAATAATAGTCCTAAACCATATTACGTACATAGAGGGGATAAAATCGCACAAATAATAATTGAAAGATATGTTGAACCAAAAGATGTTGTTGAATTAGAAACATATATTTCAGCATATTTTAATGATTTTGATGAGCGTGGAGATAGAGGTTTTGGGTCGACTGGTAATTAATATATATTTTTTTATTTTCTTTTTTCTTTAGATCAAATAATGGACAGAGCAGTACTAGATGTACAGTGGTTTAAGGCAGCGAAAAACCAATATATTATAAAAGAAATATCTTTCATTAAATTTAATTACGATGAATTATTAAAAAAAAATTTAAGAAATGTATTGTATTACTCCGAAATATTTGGAGATGACGAAGCCAGATTGTTAATGCTGAGAATCGAGAAACATTGTACTATATGCAAAAAAGAGTTTAATACGATAGACAAACCTGTGTATTATGAGACAGAAGAAAAGAAACGGAAGTTTGATTTATGCAATAAATGTTTTAATGTATTATATCCAAAAAGAAAATTTAATGTAAATCACTATTTGTTATTACCACCCTTTAATTTTGAACAGTTGTCACGAGACCAGCAAAAACAAGCGCTTTGGGTAAAAACAAATATTCATGGTTTTTCATGGTCTGACGGTCTCGAACAGTATAATAAATTATACGAAATATATTTTGAATTGTCTCAACAGTGTAACACTATCTATGTGAAAGGTAGTGAAAAGAAACAATTTCTCAACAACATTTTTATTCGACCGGGGTGTATGAAAATTATAAATATTGATGACTTGGGTGGTAGTAATTTGGTTGAATTAAAAGAAAACTTGAAAGATAATCTTGATGATTGTTCATTTCCACATAATATAGAATATTGTACTAAAAGAAATGTGCAAATATATCTTGAATTTATAATTAAGTATTGGCATAGTAGCTGTAACTGTAATAACTATCATTTCCTCTGTCCTCTAGTAACTAAGCTCGAATGTTCTATCTGTAATAAAAATTTCTAGTGAAATATTGTAGTAAAACTGAAATATGTTGAATGTTATATTTTGTTTAACAAAAGATAAATGTTATACATTTACAATTATATTATATATACAATGTTATAAATTACAATATTAATAGATTGTAAAAACGAATTTCGTTGGTATAAGTATCGGATTAGAAGCTGTAACTGTAACTAAGCTAGATATTATAAAAAAAGTGAAAAAATTGTAGATAAAAATATAATAGTAAAAACTGAAGTTAAATTATTACAAAAGATAAATGTATTGTAAAAATTATTATAACTAATAAAAACCTAATGTCGTAAATTTCTATTGTTTTATTATTATTTTTTTTTTCTTCCTGTTTGGTTGGTTTTTTCAGATGTCTGTAAATAGAAGATATGGAAATAAAAAATTCGATAGGTTTTCAAGAGGAATAAATAAAAAACAGTGTTGGTTTGGTAAAAAAATGTGGGATGAAGCAGATCGTTGTGATGCGGTTTGTTTAATTACAGGGAAGCAGTGCTATAAGTACACAAAATATAAATATTGTACAACACATTATAATATATTAAAACAATTTTGTAACAAATACCACCTTCTAAACCTAAAACATACGAAACAATATAAACACACTTCACTACATACACTGGCCTTAGTTGAATACATCATGCGATTAAAATTTAAAAAAATGTTTAACATGAAAGATGATGTGGGTCATACCAAATGGATGGAATATCTAAAATCTCTTATAAATGAGAAAGATTATGGTTTTGTTAATAAAATTAAAGAAAATGTAAATGTATTCATTTCATTTCCTAGATCTATAAATTTTAATCAAAAATTATTCAATCTAAATTTAGAGTATTTAAATTTGGAATTTAATATATTGAATGATTCATACAATAATTTAGATTCAAATTACAGATGTAATACAATGAAAAAAATTTCAAAGCATGATTTATTCAATTATTATTTTTAACAACAGAATTGAGTTAATATTAAAACCGAAAATTTTTACAAATATATTTCCCCCTCTCCAAAAAATAAAATGATGCAATATCTTCTATATATTAAACTACAGAAAGCTGATGTGTTCAGTAGAGATATCAGAATGTGGTTAGTTAAAACTCTAATACCTCTTTTAATTGCTATTTCCAGTGTTCGGCCCGAGAACGAGACCGACTTGTACTATATTACTAATTATCTTTCAAATTTTGGATATATAAACAATGTTGATGAACTTTCTGTGTTAAACGAGTCGTCTTTATCCTCATACCTTACAATATTTCAAGAATACTTTGGTTTACCGAATGATGGTAAATTAAACAATGAAACGTTAAATCTAATTAAGAAACCGAGATGTGGAAATAAAGATCTAGGAGAATTTCGTGCAACATCGAGGTGGAATAAAAGAATATTAAGCTGGGATTTTATATCTCCCATAAAAAATATTATTGAACTTACGACAGAAGCTTTCCATATATGGGAGAAACACTCAGCGTTAAAATTTTATCGAGATCAACAGAAACCTGACATACTTATCTCGTTTCGATGGTCTCACCATCGTTGTATAAAAAATTCGTCTTCATTTTGTGATAAAAATTTTGATGGTAGAGGAGGAGTACTTGGTCATGCCTTCTATCCTCTCCCCCACCGTGCACATGTTGAAATTCATTTGGATTTTGAAGAAAAATGGTATTATAACAACGATTCAAATTTAGCTGGTGATGAAATTAGTTTATTATCCGTTTTAACACACGAAATTGGTCATGCGTTGGGGCTCGGGCATTCGAGCGATAATACTTCAATTATGTTTCCATTCTACATATTGAATAATGGTCAAAATATTGAATTAGGAAAGGATGATGTACAGGGTATACAACGCTTATACGGATTACCACCATCATTACCTCCACCCTCACCGGTTCCATCAGTTACTCCAACTACGAAAGCTACAACATCTTCTACAACTGTAAAACCACCGCTTCATAAAAAAACAGAGATAGATTCACAATTTGATATTTGCAAAGTTAATGGATCCCATTTATTTCTAGTAATCAACAATCATCTATATATTTTGCAGAATAAACTATTTTGGATGTTTAATATTAGAGAAAAATCCTATGGAAAATCTCAAAATATTACAAAATGGTTAAAGTTTATACCGCCGAATTTTGCTAATATATCAGCGATGTACCAGAGACCGTCGGGAGAGGTTGTAATATTTGTTGATAATAATATTTATATGTTTGATATAAAATCATTACGTTTAGTTAATAATTTTCCTGTTTCAACAACTAGTATTGGTTTTGATTCGACAACCAAAATAAATGGAGCTGTTAACACATATACAGGACGTACTTTTATATTTTATAATGATGAATATTATATTGAACTGGATGAATGTTCTTTCTCAGTTAAAAAACATGGATATACATACGACGACTTTCCTGGTGTTCCAAAAAATATTGATTCCGTATTTAGATTCATTGACGGATTTCTTTACTTCTTTAAAGATGGTTATGTGTACAAATATAACGAATTTAAAAATGTTGTTGAACAAACTGAAAAATATGATTTAAATTTATTTGGAATAAATTGTGTAAGTAACCGATTAATTTATAAACTAGTGGAATTATTAAAAAGTTTCACTAAATAATTGTATTTATGTATAAATAAAATTAATTAAAAAAAACTTCTATTTTATATTTATACCCAACCTCTCTCACTTGTAACTAGTTGTGAAGGAGAAAAAAAAGTACAACTGTATTGAAATTATACATTTTATTTTTTAGTTATATCTTTCCTTACATTTTACATTAAACAGATTTAACAATCAGTGTATACGACACTCACATTAATATAATTATATAAAATCATCTTTTTTCTAATTATTTTTACAATCAAATATATTCTTACATTTACAACCATTCATATCAATATTTCTAGAGATTGATTTCCTGTGAAAGATACACAGTGATTTATATGTATCACCTGTATTGTTAGGTGAATAAATAGATATCATAATATTATCATACCGTATTTTTAAATTTAATTTTATTTGATATCCAAGATTTGATATATTCGTACAGTTCTAAAAAATCTCTCCCCTTTATATCTATAATTGGAATATCACATAATTCTGCGATAGTCCTAAAATAATTATTTTGTAATAAGAAATATTCGTTCGTCGCTAAATGAACATCAAACCCACCCCTTTTTACTAATCGTTCTTTAACAGCTTTAATATCTGAATCGATTAAAAACATCGCATTTGTCGATTTAAAATAATCTATAATCCAATGAGGAATAATTTCTACCAGCTCCTTATCAGTTAATTTATTATCCTTCTTATTGATGATGCCGTAAACGAACGATGCCAATGGTGACCTGTCACAACACATTACTGTATATTCTGCACCCATTTTCCCATCCAAAAATAATTGAGTTTGATACATACTATACCATGCAATAGTATTAAACTGTACACCATCCTTACGTGTATATAGCGCTGGAAACGACTCTCTCAAATCTGTTAAATCCGACGAAGATGTATAACAAACGCCTTCTTCATTAAGCCTAGATAAGATGCTAGACTTAAAGCAGGCGGCTGTACCGTCTAAATAAAAAACTCGCTTCTCAGTTTTATCACACATAGTTAAAGTAGCTTATTCTTCGTTAGAAGTAACTGTGATTGAGTTAACAATAGTTTCATGTTATATAGTAAAACTGTCAATGTCATCAGGAAAAGGAAATAACAAAAATAACATAATTAATTTCCGTTCCGTGTGTAGATATGCTGTGCAATGTTGTTAAGAAGGAGAAATAGCAAAACCCATTATTTTCAAACCAGTTTCCGTATGTAATCAATTGCAACTCTGAGCGCGTGACTTGATAAAGGTGAAGTACGCAATTATCGTTAGTCATCTTGTAGTTCCGTCTCTACTTCATGGTTGAGTAATTACAACTGTCTTTCCAATTCTTATTATAAATAATGACGCTGTTTTTTATCTAAAACTGTTTATTGTATAATTTAACTAATAAACAATTCGGCGACGCTTTTTCATGTTCAATCCACGGATCGTCGTTAGAGTTCCAATCATATAGAAGAACTTTACACTCTACACACATAACCTCATCACTGGTTCCTGTATAAAAAAATCCGGCTGACACAAGTTTATCAACTGATGGTGCACGTTTTGGCCAAGAATAAAATGTAGTCACCATCATTTCTTCAGTTATAGCAACACACTTTTTCGCTTCTGAATAATTTTCAATAGATTCTTTTGATTTGGCAAAGTTTTCGTATTTGTATGGTATATAACGAACATTTTTACATTTCGGGTGTAAAAGTTTGTGAATAAACTGAATATGTGTTATAGTATGATATGTTTTCGTTACAAAACCACATTTATTATTACACACAATATCACACGAATCTTCTATAAAATCAAAACCTTCGTTTTCGAAAAAATCTTTTAATAACTTCGCTGCTGTTAAACACGATGATCGATCCATCTCGATGTGGTGTTACTGCTCAACTAAACCGATGAGAAAATCTAAATCATTTCTTAAAAAAATAAAAAATAAAAAAAAAATAAAAAAATAAAAAAATATGAATTAGTCGAATGGGGGAATTGAACCTACGAAGGAGGTACACTTAATACCTGATATTATAGGAAGCTATTTTACCGCAGTCGACTAAATCATATTTTCAAGATAATACAACCGTGCGATGACGTATACGTTACTCAACGTATACGTTACGTTTATGATGCGATGACGTACACGATACTTGACGTATATGTTGATACGTTGAACCGATGATGTCAGGCGGGAGGGGGGATGATGACCCCCCCGGTGACGTATGTTTGTTTACAAGGGGACGATGACCTGATGACGTATGTTTGTTTACAAGGGGACGATGACCTGATGACGTGTGTTTGTTTACAAGGGGGACGATGACCTGATGACGTATGTTTGTTTTGATAACATTGTGGGGAGGGGGAGGGGGGATGACCTTGTCCTCTCGTTCCCATTTTATTACTACTCGCCTTCATTCAAAAATTACACTTATACTGCCCCCTTCAAAGTAGTCTCAATTGAATGTACCACGAATACGCCAGCAGTTTTGCAGTCTTCAAAATATTTCAAGCGTGCACTTTTTGGTACTGCCTTAAGCTTGCTTAGAGATTTTCGTTTTACGTCTTCAGCAGTCGCAAAACGTCGTCCTTTTGTGGAAAGTATCACTATTGGGAGCAGAAAAGATCGCATTTAGACACATCTGATGAATACGGAATTTGCCGTGTCAATATTATAACGTTTTCTGTTGCCTAGCCTGGAAAATTCATATCAAGCAATGACGTGCGTCCAGGCGCATTATTTTATTTTCATAAATTATTCTTCCGTAAATCAGCCCGTTTTCTACGAACAACTAAATACAAATACCGTAAAATGTCCTAATAGTACTCTTTACTTACCATGCGCTTAGCAATGACATTTCGTGGAACATAAAAACATAAATCTTCATCTGACAACCACGATATTCAACTCATTTACGGCAGTTTTTGAAGCTTGTAAACCGCTCGTTCACGCACAGCAGTTTCTCCAGAAACCTTCTAAACACGTTTACCATGACAGAGGTGTTTATCTCACAGATTACACAAATTTTAAACAATATTCTTTAATCCTGGATTGTAGAATTACAAAAAAATCGCCTCACACACCTAAGGACGACTTACTCGATTAGCTATGAAATTTAAACTGTGCATTAAATAGGGCTAACATTTTAGACGATTGCCACTAAAATGTGTACCAATATCGCATAAAAACGGTTTTTTAATTGGACACTTGTAGCGGTGGAAATTGCAATGTTGCACAAACCTCGTATCGTATTTGATAGCAGTTACTTTTTATAATGAGGATAAGTTGAGAAGAAACGAACACACTGCAACTATAGTATACACAGTTGCCGTGTGCTACATGAGAGGGGAAACTAAGTCAGACACAAAGTAATTTCTTTTGTTAAATCCAGACAACTCTTAATGCTGCTTATTCCCCTATAGCACGGATGTAATTACAAAGAGATACAAACAACAAAGTAGTTTTACGTCTTTACGTAGTTTTGTTCCGTCGAGGTGACCCGGAAAACAAGAACGACACAATTAAATGTAGCGGGAAAAGCGTAACGGGAGACGTTCTCCAGCAAAAACAGAATCCTTGAGCGTATTGTCAACTAAGTAACAGATTGTAAAGACGCGGTAACTAGAAATTTGCAACTTAATGATTTTGACATTTTGGTATAATACGTTTCCTAACATTAATGATATTATTGTCGGAAACAGGATCATATTGTTACGATGGTCTACTGATCTTCGTATGGTACAGCGGAAAACCAAATACAAGACACCAATTAAGTCACTAATCGCCAGCTTTAATTATCACAATTAAACAGTTTATAATTAACTCGTATAATACTTCCAGTTAGATTTGTCCACATGCAATAACAACGTCTATTAATAGAGTTTCACACAATTATTAACACAATACTACTTCACTCCGACAAACACTCAATCCGCACTATAGAAAATCGCTCACGTAACTGAACTGACAACCCGGCTGCTATGGCTCTATATACGCCGCGCTGAGGTCCAGTACAGCTTTCTCTCCTTACTTCACGCCGGCGGCTTAATGCGTATCTCAATAGATTAATTAATGTTCTGGGTTGTTCGGTAGGCTTCTCGTAACAATATATAATAAAAATAACAAATATTTATTTAATTAAATACATGTACCACCATCTTTATTAGCTGCAATATTAACTAGACAATTTTGTCATTATTTAATATGCGGAATTTTACAATTCTTCTTCTTTTTCTTTAACTTCCTTGTTCAGTCCACCTCTTCCTTGGCCGACCAATGCTCCTCTTGCTGTTTCGGTTGGCTATCTCTTGCTTTTTTTACTAGCCTTTTGTCATCCGTTCTTGATGTGTTCATTCCATATCCTTTTTCTTTCTCCAATCCAAGAATTAATTTCTCTTACATTACACGTTTCTCTTATACTATTGTTTAGCAACCTATCGTATCTTGTATTCCTAGTACACTCCGAAATATAATAATTTCTATAGTTTGTCATTTTATTTGAGTTGTTACTGTATCCGGCTTGGTCTCTGATAAACAGGATATTACTGGACGTATTTGGTTTTGTATTTTTTGCTTCTTATGTGAGGTATTTATTATTATATATAAGGTTATTTATGGGTCCAGCAATTCTTCTTGCTTTCATCAATTGATGTTTGTTTCTTCATCTTCCCTATTGTTACTTGTAAGCCTCGTTCGCAAATAGTCTATCTGCATTACTTCTTCTATTATTCTGTCATTTATCACAAGCCTACACCTTAATGAGTCACGCAAAATTGTAATTGATTTTGGTTTTTCTTTCTCTATCTTCATGTTATATTTCTGGCATGCTTTGTGCAAAATTATACACACATCTTTTAAGTCATTTTTATTTTCTGCTATTAGTACAGCGTCGTCTGCATAACATATAATATTAAAAATGCTTCTACCAATCCTATATCGTCACATATGCTTTAACTTCTTAATAATTTTATCCATAACTAGATTGAAGCATATGAGACTTATGGAATCCCCGTGCCTGATCGTTTTTGTTACAGGTATATTAGCTGATAATTCTCCTTTGGATTTTACTTTCATTGAAGTGTTCGTGTAGATCTCTTTTACGAGCTTTGTAATGTCGATTAGGACTCCTCGTTGTTGTAAAAACTTTAACACGTCCAAGCCTATCAAATACCTTCTCGAGATCTATCACACACATAAAAGCTGGTTTTCGAACTGAATTGCCTTTTTGGAAGCTGGTTTTCAGAATGTCACAATGTTACAATTTTGTATACTATTCTTTTATATTTTGCACTCAGATTATATTTAGTTTAGTTAATTTTATATTTTGAATTCAGATTATATTTAGTTGTTACAGACACTTGACCTTCCCTTAGCTCCTGCAACCACCTCTCCAGCTTCACACCTCACACATGTTTCAATACACGCCCTAAACAGATGTTCACCTTATATCCTGTGTTTAGTGTTCACTCAGCTCTTTGACAATGGCTTAAGAAGTCGAAACAGCTGTCAGAGTTAAATAAAATCTGTGAAACGAACCAAGTGTTTATATATTTTAAAAAACCTTTGTACTATTCTTTTCTTTTCTTTTCTCTCACGCATAATCTAGAGAGAACTGATGTTAGCACGTTGGTATTTAATGTCTGCCATTAAATTAAATTTAAAAATCGCCGAAAACGTGAAACAGCGCTTACAAAAAATAGTCACACTGACCGCGCTAATGCTTCCACAACAATGCCGGTAGGACAAAAAATGGTGTCTAGTGAAGGCATCTAGCGGGAGAAGTTGGAACTAGCGTTCTACCAACTGCCAGAGAAAAATTCTCGTTACTTTTGGGTCCCCCTACGTATGTGACAGTCACGCTAAAGAATCTCGACGCTATTGATGCTACACCACGTTTGGTTAAGTAATCAATCTTATTAGTTAGCCGTCGTCTTCACTTCACCGTGTAGGCTAATAGTCTGTTCCGTCTTCACTGCAGCTGTCTCTTCCATGGCCTACCCACAGATCTTCTACCAACTAGTTTGTTGTCTGCAGCGCACTTTACTAGCCTATGGTGGTCGATTCTATAGATGTGCTCCATCCACTGCTGCGTTCGTTCTTCTATGTTATCATTGACGGAGAATATACCCAGTTCGGCTCTTATATGCTCATTACGCATTCGATCCCTTAGACGATAACCACTCACGTGTCTTAAAAAATCCATTTCAGTGGCTTGTATATATGCTGCTTTTCTTTCCCAGTTATCGTCTATATTTCACTAGCATATGTAAGAACAGGTATCGCCATTACTTTATAGAACTCCATTTTAGTATCAGTTCTTGTTTTGTTCCTTAGTGGCCATTGTCTTATTAATTAGTCTTTAGTAAAGTAGTTTTCCGTTTTCTGCATAAGCTACATAAATTGTTTATTAAACTGAAGTCTTATAGTCCCTGGTTACAAGAGGAAGGTGACTGTCTTGTGTAGATATCTGCAAGCGGAGTCTGTCAATCGATATTTCACGTGTAATAGACAAGAACAGAACAAGTGGACTGGAACACTTAAGTAACAGAACCAGTGGACCGTGGTCACTCTTTCCACTCTGGTTGTGATAACAAGGAAATAATAAGCAAATCGGGTGGTGGATTGTAGGGACAGCTGGTCGACACCTCGTTTTAACAGCATTTACTGTACAGTGCAATTTCTGTCTATTTCAGAAACTAATTAATCTTACCATTGTGAACTGTATCAGATTGTGACCGTAACTTGCTTCGTCCTCAACTGCTAATGCCAGATGTAAAAGAGCCCAGAACTGGAACGACATCTGGTTTGATCAAAAGTTTTAAACTGGTAATACAATAGGCTTTTAAAAGGCTGGTAAATTTAATGCTGCAAAAGATAGTTGTAGGCATTCGTTCTATTGGCTTGAAGAACTGAAAAAAATCTTCTTTCTCTTAGTCATCCTCTTCTACCAGTCGGGTGTCGAGTTTTCCGAGAGAACTCTCCATCTCGTCCTGTCCAGTGCCAAAACCCTGGCACGGGCCACACTGCTCCTCTGGCTTCTATACTTTTCTTGATATTATCCTTCCATTTCATTCTGGGCCGTCCGCTTCCTCTTGTGCCTTCTTGTTTTCTCTTCCATTCTCGTCTCGTGTATCTTTCATCATTCATCCTACAGACGTGACCGAACCAACCCAGTTACGAGCTTTCCATTTTATCATTTAGGGAGAACGGATATTAACGTTTCTCACCCTATCTCTATGAGTTTTCTCTCAGTTCTCCTCAGAAATCTCATCTCCATTGCTTGCATTCTCTTTTATGTCTGTACATGCATTCGGAGTCCATGACTCGCTACTGTACGTCAATTCTGAAGCACGTACAAATCTGTATACTGCTAGCTTGACTTTCTCTAACACTTCGCTTTTCTCAGAAACCTCCTGTTGATAGCAGCGTAAACAGGAACTACCTGTTGTAAACTTCCTGTTGATTGCAGGCTAGATCCTCATGTCCAACTCTGACTCAATTCTCCCATCCTCACAGAAAACGGCATCTAAAACTGAAAAAAAATCGCGTGTATTGATTGCAATGGACATAGCAGAACAGACAGAACAAAAACAACGCAAGACAAAACCTCATGCAGTGGTGATGGCCTATTATGACTGCCATATTAGTGGTGGAAACGCGGTAGATTTTTAGCCCAATTACTTATTGTGTTGATGAGTTGGTGTCAGGAGTTCTGTAGGAATAGCCTACAAGGTTTGTCCAGTTGTCGAACTTGTCACCAATTGTAACGTTCAGTTTGCTGACAGCTGAAGACAGCTAGATTGGGACTGGCCATTGTAAACTATAGTTTGAAAACTGTTACGGTAATACTCGCATACTGTTAAACTCTGTTTGTAATGTGTGTCAATATGAATGTGTGTGAGAAGTGCGTGTGTGTTCCTCTCGCCCTTTTGTTTTTCTCTTAGTTCAACTCCACCACTTTCTCCCGTTCCCCTCACTCACTTCACTTTCATCAGTCATTCTGTTTGCCTCTGTCTGTCTGCCTCTCTCTCAACGCCCTTACACTCTCACACACTCACTCACTCACTCCCACTCTCTATCTCTCTCTATCTATTCCTATCTATCTCTCTATCAATCTCGCCCTGTCTCTCACTCGCTATATCTCTTTCTCTCTCTCACTCTCTTAGTCTCTCTCTCTCGCTTTCTCAAACTTCCAAAACGTTATCTGTGGAGGACAGAAGGTAGACAACAGTGTTACTTTATGAAAGCGTAAATATACGTGAAAACAATTTAGGCCTAATTATTAACAGACTGTATTTTTGTGTATCCAACTGATAAATGGTAGCGTAAATGTAAAAGAATAAATATACTGAATACACTTTATTTATGATGATACTTTATTAAGATTAACAAACGCGTGTTAAATATAAATTTAGATAAAGTAAATTGTCACTTTCAACTTGGAATTATATTATATTTTATTTTATTAAATAATGGTATTTTGTTTTTATATAATTTGAAAAAAAAAAGAATTATTATACTGCGCATATTACGATCTAATTTTTAACTAAATAATTTTTAAATTATAATGTTACATTGAAAAAGTTTATTTGTTAAATACTGTTTAATATACTCGAATACTGAAAAATGCGTGTGATACGGGTCTATTTGTATTCATTTTAAATATCGATTTGTTGCAATAAATTACATACGTATAAACAGCTGTATGCCTTCGTCTCACTTAATCCGTACACTCTTATTTCAATCTTAATTCTTTGTAACAAAATCTATCTTACTCCAGATAATTGCGAACAACCTTTTACACGTTGAATCTGTTCACTCGTCATTCGACACTGAACGTCTCGCTTATCGCGTCTGTTCCACGATACACCCATTGTTTTCATTATTTACTTTACGTGTTTTGTGGCGGCTTCTGCGAGACGTTAAATGCTTTTGTAAAATTGTAACTCTAATTTAATACATATCTTATAAATGTATCATTACTTTGACTTTTGTCTGTAGTGTACAATTAGTTTGTGTAATGTACATTTGCACAGTTGACAGTATTAGTGATTTCTTATACTATTAATACAAATTTTCATAATATAAGAGTCCATTTCCGTTGATAACTTTATTCTCTGACGATGTAAATAAATTTTTTAAGACGTGCGTAAATAACTAAAACATAACTCTCTCCATCCGATTGTAGCAGACTAAAACGGATGAGTCAACTGTAAAATAACCATTTCGATTATTTAAGAAAGTTGGTGGACCTTGTAAGCTTAGTTGATAGTACCACTTTTAACGTTGATAAAGAATAAAAAATAAACTGTTCTTATCTGAGGCAATAAATCTTGAGTTACTGGCCAAGACTTGCAACGCGCAGATGCTAAGGTAAAATCCTACCAACCTTATCTAATCTTCTCTGTAATTCCGTAAAATTTATAAGCCAGTGTTTTAGACCGCGTAAAAGTTATTTTCACAATTTCTTGTAAGCTCTTCTTATTTGTTGGCTTCACTTTCATTGTGTAGCCTATGATTAATTTTTGCATAAATGCACGTTCGTGCGTGAGTACATTATGCATTCATATCCACGTACACATACTTTAGTATGAGCACATTTGCAATTGGGTATGAGTCTTTATGTACGTATCGGTAGTTTTAAATTCCAAGGAACTAATAAATTTGGTATTTAGAGTTTATATTATAAAAGCTAGACCAAGAAAAGAAACGTTAAGAATAGTGTAGGACTAATTAGAAATTGTTTTCCGCAAAGTGAATCCAATTTTATGAACAGCCTTAAAAAGTATTATAACGACTATTACGGAATGCTACGGAACGCTCTCGAAGAATTGAGAGCGTCCTTCCCACTCGTTTCTTCGCTAGCCGAGCAAGTGTATCGTCTCAGTCTAGTACGCACTCAAGTATCTTCTAGACTGTACTGAAGAGAACTTGTAATTACGCATTATGCTGGCACGCCGCAGTAAGGATGCAAAGTTATAACACCCGCGCTACCTACATAAGCAATAGCGGCTGGCTTTGTCAGTCAGTTACAGTGAGGATTTCTTTAATGCGTATCGAGTCGTTGTTGAGGATTAGTGAAAAGTGATTATTGTGTTATAATTAGTGTTATTGTGTGACATAATAGTGCTATAATTATGTGTTATAATAGTAGACATTATTATTGTGAGTGGACAAACTTAACTAGAATTACTGTATAAGAGTATGTTGTTGACTTCAAATATTATTTTTGACTCATTAAAGCTGGTTATTAGTGACTTTATTCTGTTTTCCACTGTACCATACGATGATCAGTGAGACCGTCTACAGCCTTATGATAAGAAACATAATGACGTATGAAGTCAATTTGTCTTCCTCTTTTTATGGGTTTTCTAGATTCTGTTCCAATCCTCTTTGTCCTAGCCTCGTATCTGTGCACATTTCACAATATGTCCTCATTCATTGTGTCCTCCTTACACAGTGCTTTTGACGCTCTCTATTCTTTCTGGATATTAGGCTACACTCTGTAACTCCACTAATCCAGGATTTCTAACTTTGTTTTCTTCGTGTGGCACCCTTCCCCATTGTGAGAGACAATCGACTTAAACATCTTATTTTTTATACTCTTGCTACCATGTGTACCATTTTTGGACAAACAACACTTTTAATATAGCCCGTGTGTACCATATCTGGACATATTAAATTTTCTGTACAGCTCACGTATACCAAAGTTGGACACATCGCATGACTGTGTTTTGAAGGTTTTGTCAACATGTGGGCACAGATCAGTGCTATTAGATAGAGTTTTACATTTTTCTGGGTCAGAGTGAAAGAAATATGCTCTTGGATTAAGTTAGCAATACTATACTGTCAACAAAATCAGTTGTTATAACATATATAAGAAAACATATCTGGGCCGGGGGGAAATTTACTCTTCACAGGTCTGGTAGCGAGAGGTTTTTCTGTCACCGGTGGTTAGAAGCGAAAGTGTTAAATAATACATGTTATTGCTGTTTAAAAAATTGTTAAAATCTATATTTTCAGTATGTGTCGGTTTAATTACGCCTTCTTTTAATGGCCAGAAACAAATTATTTATCCGGCTGTACAGTGTTTACACATTTTTCATAACAAAAGATTACAGAATTGATTCAATTAACATCTTCCACTGCTGATTGTCCATCCAAATATCTTCTTGAATTTCTCTTCCCTCAATATAGTCTGAATTTCAGGTGATAGGCGGTCTTCTTCTTTTCCTTCTTCCTGGTGGGATCCAATCCATAACTCATCTTGACAACCTTTTCTGTGCCATTCTTTTTGTGTGTCCGTGCCATTGTAATTTTTTTGTTTGAATAAAATCAACAATTTAATTCTTTCATTCATTCTGTTTTTAATAACTTCATTTCAATTTTTCTCACGTCTGGATACTCTTCCGTATGGAATTGCTAGTCTCTAGTCTCCTATAGGGCGCCACCCCAGGTGGCGGATAGAAGAATGCTCACCAGATATGGTGGGAACCGGGAAAATAAAGTACCCGGGGCGGACCAAACTAGCAGCTTTGTAGTTGGATATTGGTTTATCTATGGTTAAAAAAGTAAACCTGACAACACGTTACTAGATAGATTTTCTGTTTAGATAATTAGTCGGTAAAGTGAGTTGTGCGTGAAAGGTATAAAATACATAAAGACTGATGTCAAGCGACTGTTTACTGATTTCCAAAACAGAATCAATGAAGGAAAAGATCAAAGGCAAACGGAGACAAGCTGGGGTCAGACAGCAATTTTAATCCTGCAAGCAGTTCCTTTCACTTTGTGTCATTCCGCCCACAATTCTTCTTTATTTTCTCTGTAGTTACGTAAGGATGGGTGGACTTTTAGAAATGTGTTTGGAGTGTTTTAGTCTACGTTCTCTTCATTTCCAGACTAAAGAAACCACAAACGTACAAAGCCAATGTGAATAGACTTTATTAAACATCTCTTTCACTAATATCTCTGTGCTTTTTAGCGGTTGGAAGTAAACATATAATAAAATTAATTTAACTAAGTATCACTATTGTTTGACGACTCGGAACACTAAGTTTTGTATAAGTAAAATCGTAAAGATTTACTTTACAGCCTAAAATTAATTTAACAAGTCTTTTACACAAGCAAACAAATGTTTCCTTTTCATCGATATGAAAGCTCAATATGTTGTCATATCATGTATTAATGATTTCCGCGGTGATTTAATCCAAAAAAGCTTACTATTATACTTAAATAATAAAAATAAAATCTTGCATTGAAGAAAGAATTATAGTTCAAGCATTACGGTTTAATGAAAAAAAGATAATACGTATAAATTGGGAGTCACAAAATTTATAAAACTTGTCAGTTAAATTGGAAATATTGTAAAAGTACGTATTATGTAAATGCAATAAAAATTATAGACGTTGATAAAAAAGGAAAAAGAATACTAAAAAGTTAGAAAGAAAGATCCTAAGGTGTTTACGGTCTGGTTGAAGAAGATGACGAGTGGAGAATCAAAAATAAGCAGCTGCTAGGTGAGGTATTAAATCACGAAGACGTTGTAAGATTCACAAAAGCCCAACGAATACAATGGTTAGAGCGTACGATGATCAGCGTATGGCAAAGATAATTCTGAGGGCCCAGGTCTATAAAAACAGAAGAAAGGGCCGACCTAGGATAAGATGGTTGGATGATGTGCTAGAAGACCTCAGATAAATGGATGTAAGGGGTCACACTGAGATGGGAATAGACAGGAGACTTTGTAGAAGATCGGTGTTGGAAGCCTGGGCTCACGATGGGCTGTAGTGCTAAAGTACGTATTATGCAAATGCAATTACACGCTACCTCAATTTCTTATCCGTCTCGCTAACTCTTCCCCCTTAATCTGTTTACCTCTTCTCAGTCTCCTTAACATACACAAATACACAATCACACACAATATAGCTAACGTTTAAAAGTGTGTTTCTTGACACCTACAACTTTGTTGACACATATATCACATAGACTGAGACCGTGTACATACTCAGGCTCTAGTGTGAAATTCATTGCTTTCGACATGTTACTGGAAGGTCAAGCAACTAACATGTCTCCGGTACTCTCACGTGCAGTCCTACTGGTTGTTGCATCGGTTGTTGCAGTGCATCGGTTCACACTACAGGTGAGAACAATTTCATTTACTTTTAACACTGTTGTCATGAATTTCACAACACGATTTAATAAACACAGTCTGTGTATCACTTTAAGAGAATAATAAAGGAACGTGGCTACAACAAATAACAATATTAGATTACTGAATTACATTTATTCCATTATTAAAACTATTTCGGCAACTTAAACCTTTTCCTGTGTGTACGCTTGACGATTCACTAAAGGTAATACGTTCCCTATCTTTTTTAAACTACACTCTAATTCGTTTTGTGAATTGCTTCTCTGTTATGTTCAAAGAATTTTCTTTTTAATCGCATATCACTTTTTTGGTTTGTTTTCGACACACGTTTGTATGAATTGGTACTGGTCTTTTATTACTAATAGTGTTATTAGTATATTTTAACAAAAGCGCGTGACGATTGGTTCGTCAGTTGGTAGCAAGTCACGTGTAACAGGCTGCTGTAAATAAAGACTGCGCTAGTGTCTCCACCCTACTCCACCAAGACGTATTACAGATAAGCCATGTTAAGAAAAAAAAACTCGCCGCTTAAGTCGATGGTAACAAATCCTCGAAGCGGAAAATTCGTTGTCAAAAAATAGACAGGAGTCTTTCTAGGACAGCCTGGGAGTAACCTAGGTCCTAGACTGGTTGCATAGTACACATCGACAGCAGAACATTGTATCTGCTGTGGAAGTGGAGAAGCCTTAGGTAGGCCAACGGCTGCACAGAGAGCGAAGGCAAACGCAACACTCTAGGTGAAGAACAGCTTGAAGTCAAAGATCCTGTACCTCCAGGTTGGGGTTTGGGCTTCAGACTAGCATCTTGTTTCTTTAATAAAGAATGTTGAAAACTATTAGCGAGCGTCGAAAACTGTGAAAAAAGGCACATGACAATAAATAGAATGCAAACATTATTTTAATTTGGTCCAGTTTAGTTGTATTTATAGAATTTCTTAGTCCTTAAACTGAGTCTGTCAGTGACTTTTATGAATGTGGAATACATGAATTATTATATTTGGAATCGTATAATTCCTATAGAAAAAGTATACACAGTGCTTATTACTTATCGTATTAATGTTTTTGCGTCAGTACAAGAGTGTATTATTTATTATACTAATCACATAATATTCGTACACTGTAATGATATATTGCACGGTACTCCCTGTATTATAATCGCTTGGATTACTTTTCAATTGCACTTTACGATCGGGTACACTGATCGTACACTTCACTTTCACTCGTATTAACGATTACTATTTCTTGAAACTTAATACTGGGTTAGGTATTTCACCTAATCTGGTTCTTTTATACTGCACAACTAGTAAAAATGAATACTGCTTGTTGCGATGCACTTTTAAAAGTATTTACTTCTTCACTTGTTGTTTAATTAGATTCAATGATAATTTCGATCTGTAGTCCTATAGTAGCTGCTGCAATGGAATTTGACAAAATGTCTTTCTCTTCGCTATTGCAATCGTATATATAGTCTGCTGAAAATGACGCTAGGTCGCGACAATTAATTTTTGAAATAACTTTGTGATTGGCTAAAAATGACGTCATGGTGCGGTCATTCTATTTTTAGCTCTTACATAATTGTTTTAAGCGTGGGTTTTATCGTTGTTCTTAGTGTTCCTCGTAACAATCCAAAATTCACAAAATTTATTATATTTACGTTTATATCTCAGTTATACTAATTACAAATTCGATTCTATTACTAGCATCGTATTCCTTTCTGGTTATTTTGATATGAATAGAGGCCAGTTTGGATACATCTATCATTTATTGAAATCTATCTTAATGAAAGCCTAACTTAAATATTTCATTGTTTTCAAATGTCTTCTGCTACATTGTGCAGATTCTATTTTAATGTTTTTTAACATTGATTCAACTCTCCTTAGTTTCTATTTTGAACATAATAATCTTATTGAAATGAACATATTATTATTTAAAATTGCTGCATCCAGCTGAACATTACCAATCGTTATAACATATTAGTTTAATATTATTTCAAGGCTTCTTTACTTCATTATTATTTCTTCAACATTATTCTTAATTCCTATACTTATTATACTAGATATTGTATGGTGTCTTACACCTGTTCCATTATCATTTTATCTACATTTTCCTATACTCTTTATTATACATGATTATGATTTTCATAATCTGTTTGGCCATCATCGTTTTGTCTATCATTTCAAGTTTCTTTACATTATGGACTCCACATAAGTAGTTGTGAGTCATTATTTGAGTTTTTATCATATTATTTATTATTCACTGAGTTGTCTTAACTCATTTTATGCCAGTCTCCTAATTTACCTATTTCATAATAGGGTTTAGTTTACCTTTACTGAATACATCCTTCTACAATAACTTACATTTTTATAACATTTTTAAACATATCGTTTTTACATTGTTGATTACATTGATATCGTATTATTACTAGAACATCTACAATTTGTTCTCTCATTAATTATTCTGTTAGCATTATTCATTATGCCTTAGCATACCCTTCTTTGAAGGTTGATCCAACATTGAGAGTATAATGTACTTTTACCTTATTTCAATGGTTCATTTATTATAATTCTTTCATAGTTCATGATTATCAATAATACATTTACTTTTGTTTGTCATTCGAATTAATACTTTGCAATTGCTCAGTTATTGTGCTGTTTACTCTTTAATACATGTTATAAATATTATCTCTTTCAGCTTATATTACTTATGGTGTTTGGCTTGATTCAATGGTTTGTTATGCTCACTTAAACATCTATTTGGGAACTAGTCTTTTGTCAATTCGTCTCTGTAAAATCGTCTGGTTATTTGTGTTATCTTCACTCTTCTGGTCGTTTTAAGAGTATGGAACGTTTTGTGACGTTACAATATATATATATTGCAACAGAACACAGGATGATTAGATATGCTGTTTATATCAGAGTACATGAATGACAAGCATTTTCTTGTTTAAATTTGTTTTGTGTAATATTTTGTTTTTTAGTCATAAGTTTTGTATTTAAAAAATGATAAGCATATATGTTACACCAAACTCTTCATAAAAAATTGTACTATGTTGTCATGTATTTTTTGTATGAAATGGTGCGCGTGTGCGGGTGTGATAATCTGCGATCGATATAGCGGCAGTTATAGTTAACCGATTTACATGAAAATTTGACAAGGAATTATTTAAATAAATAGCTTCGATTTGTGTATACTCTGAGGTTTGTAATTATTTTAGAAATATGATTTTTTAAAAGCAAAACTCAAGTGTAACTCTTATCAAGGATAGGGTAATAATATTTGTAGATAATTTCCATGCAGGACTATGCAAAATTATACAAAATGTTTCATGAATTTTGTGTATCTGATTGTTCCATCAATCATATGACTTGGGCTTGGCCTATCAAATTACACCAAATTCAGTGAGATTCATACGTTGCAGAGCTAGGGTGAACACAGTCTGTCTGTCGACGTTGCTAGGGGAAGTTGTGCCCCGGGTAAGAGAGTTATTCTCTTACAAAGGTAGAAATATCTTATATAAAATAAACCATAAACCTTAAAATTCTTAACGAAGTTTTGCGGTAGAACCAAGAAGGAATAGAGGCATATTTTATATAAAGTAAACTATAAACCTTGTAATTCTTAACGAAGTTTTGCGGTAAGAATCAAGAGGATAAATAATTAAGTAAAATTTAAAATAAAATTCAGTGCTGTGTCGTGTAAGTTAAGATATCCGCATAGGGAACTTAAAGACACTACAAGATATCGTGGAAGCAGTTAAACATAACTACGAGACTCTGAAATATCGCCGCTGGAGCTGCTTGCTGTACAAGGACGACGAGACGAAGAGGACACCAGGAAGGAGTGAAGCTGTAGAAGAGGACGACGAGACGGGACCGACGAGACGAGAGGAGGACGTTGCAGCAAACAAGTAAAAGCGATTTATATTAATCGAACAATAAAAACAATTTAATATACTATCAATACATGACAATTTAAAAAACATTATACATCTTTATAAACAATATTTGTATGTAATAAATAATATTTCATCTCCTCCATAATAGACTTTTATCGATTTCTACACACTCACAATATCCTTATTAGAATAATAAAGTTTGATCTGTTGCAATATATATACTTACATTAGTTTAAGTAACATGTAGTTGAGTTGTAATTTTTTTTCATACAAAAGTCAATTGCATACGATTCATAATTAGCCAGTAACAGTACTTTCTGATAACAAGAGTAGAACATGTGCCTTTGCCAAACCTCTTACTTGGAACTCTTCAATGCACCCTTGGTCATACTCTACGTTAAACCCTCCGCCACCTGACATACTTATCCCATTTGTCAGTTCAAACAAATCTAAACTCCGAAGCCGCTGTAACTGGTGAAACAATTGTCAGGAAAACAAAAATTATCTGCAGAACTATACCGAGTGCTTATTTATTAAATTCAATTAAAGTATTTATAAAAATATTCTACCGAGTGCCGAGCGATCATTCAATCAGTGTAATTGAAAACAAATAGTTAAACGTTAAAAGCAACTATCTTCCCTTAACGATTTATGGTTTAGTTTATGCAACGGTAAGCAGATAAAAAATACAAAGATTTATCTTACAGTGATGCTATCTTTTCCATGACAACAGTAAAATATTATTAAAGTTAACGTAAACAAATTTATTAGGCAACTCTTCTCTGCATCAGTTTTTATTTTTTTTACTATCTGAATGATCTTATAAAGCAGTCTTGTTAAACTCCTTATACCTTTTTGGTTTTACGATATCTGTGCGTCTGAGTGCGCATACAAACAAAATATAATATAATAGTTTGATAAAACCCCAGTATTCACTGTAATTTTAACAACGCAGCGTCTGTAACAATATTATGCTGTACTAGTAGGCTGAACAGTGTGCATTAGCGTAAGTGCACCTGGTTGCTTACCTACTCAGTTGTCGCACTGGATTAAGTGACAAATAAGCAACTGTCTAAACCATTATCTACTAAACTGTCTTGAAAGATTCACCACCACGAAATAGTGTATTTCGTGTATTTTACTGCATAAATATACTATATTTTACAATATATTATTGCGTAAAAATTAGAAAAAACTAGCTTAAGTTATAATCTTTAAGAAAATCTCAAATAAACAAACAATAATGTAAATAACGAACACTTTTATCTCCAGAAAAATTGTCTAGACATTAATTTAAACTTTAATTACAGGATTCAAACTATAAATTATAACTTTTTGTTTTAATACTAAAAATGTAGCTTCTAAAATAACTTTTTAGCCAAATATTTATCAAATTATTAGTAATATAAATAAAATGTGATACGAATTAAATATTTTACCGCTTAATATTTTCGTAACCTTTAATTGATGTTCCTTATACATATTTCTTCTTCTTTTCCTTTGTCTTCTTCTTCACTTCAAGTACAAGGTTATATAAACCTCTTCCGGCACCCATCTCATCCTCGGACGACCCACGTCTCTTCTACCATTGACTTTACAGTTCAGAGCCGCTTTCAGTAACACGGTTAATGTACTTTTACAGACAACTTAAAATGGCTCTCCCCATACGTAACTTGCAAGAACATTATGATGGCAAAAACATTCAATTTGGGAGCCCTGCTGATTCTATTCTGTTTCTGAATGTCTGTTTCACCCTTTGTGAGTTGCAAGTGATTTTCTTATATTTGTATTGTGTCTGACAAATTCCTGAACGAATTTTCAATTTTATTAACAAAAAAGATCACGTTTTTCTCAACATATACAGCAACTGTGTTATGTTTAAAGTAAGTACTACAACTTATCAAGTTTAAGAATAGCGCTTAAAAGTGTCATCAGATATTGTTGTAGAAATTACCTAACTTTATTACTTTTAATGTTGTTGCGTATTGTACGTATCAGGTTATTTTAAAGTAAAGATGCCCGTTGTAATACAAGTGTGGTTGTTCATAAAAATAATGGTAAATAACGTAAAAGTTTCTCTTGCGTTTAATAATTTTCCATACCATTCCATTCCAAACTTCGCAATGTTTGTAATATTTTACGTCTGTTCACACAGTAGGCTACACTTAACTTAGTGCAAGCCATTTGAAAACAATAATGTTGCATTACCATTTAATGCTCTGCTTTTTAATTATACTTGCCTAATATATGTCTGTTTGTAACCAAACTGATGACTGTAATAGAAGATTTTTTATTCCAATTAGTTTTTAACACTTTCCGACTTACATGAACCGTTCAATTTACAAAATTTTTTAAATGTAGAAGTGAAATTTTTAATTAGACAGAAAATTTTAATTAAAACACCACTGCCGTTTTCTGCAGTAATCTCTTTCCGTCAAGTTTTTATGTTTGCTTTTTGTCAAATTATTTTTTTCGATAATGGAATGTAAATGATAGTGATGGTTCTTCGATCACTGCCAATAGTGTTGGCCGTCTGTCACATTATCTCTCTTGGTTATCTTTCTTTCTTTCTTCTTTTTCTTTTTCTTTTTTTGAATTAATTTTACTTGTACTGTTAATGTCTTACTTCAGCTGCCGTCAGCCTTGCTTTGATTTATGGCTCACAGATGTGCGCTTCGTCATTGGCGTATCTAGAATATGGTCTTGGGGGGGGGGGAGTCGGCTTGCCGGGCTGTAAGGCAGTGGTCCAAGTTGTTTGGTACCAACGTTTCGGCCGTGTCTTCAACGGTCATCTTCATTGCAGAAGGTTGCAGAACACTGACCAAGGTTTCGCAGTCAGTGACCACTGAAACAACCTTGGACCACGGTCATTACAGCCCGGCAAGCAGAAGTTCTGATAACACTGAAGCCGGCCGTGAAAGCCTAAGGCAGAATTAAGAGTATAACAAAACTGTTCAACATTCCTTCATCTTCTTGCGGGGGGGGGAGTCCGGTCCCGTTCGTCCACCCCCCGTAAATACGTTCCTGTGCTCCGTAGATCTGAGCACAGGCCTTTATTACAGGTCTTAGCACATTACGCTTCCCGGAGCAGATTGAAGCATCCCCTGAGCAGGTCCGCAACTTTTTGATTCCGCTTGTAAATCAAGCGGATCACATACAGATGTTTCTCTTATAGCATGGAGTTAATTAACGCAAGCAGCCTTTAATTAATTAACGACAATGTAGACATTGTAAGCGCCTGAGTTGCAGCACTTTCATCCAACTTCTATACAAAGTTAAGTAGTGACTGTATGGAGATGAAGTCAGAGTTGTGACAGACAGAGACGAAGCAAAGATTCAGGCAGCGGAGACGAAGATTATGGGGAGTACTCTGGGCTGTACCATTCTCGATAGAAAGAATAATGTGGATGTAAGGACGGAAGTGTGGGTCGACTCATTGTTGGAACAGCTAAGGAGCAACAAAAGAAGGTGGTGTAAACATTTGGGAAGAATGACAGGATTCCCGTGTTAACAATGGAATATTGACCGGTGGGAATGACAGATGTAGGACAACCGACAGCGAAGTGAGTCCCGGAACAGTTTCAGGATGAGCCTAATCCTTGAGGTTGATGATGATGATGACTATGTTAAGTAGTGGCCAAAATAATAAACTAAACTCTTAATTCAAATGTAAGGAGTTTTCAGTAATATATGTATTAAAGAATTATGTTATCTCAGCACTAAATTCTTAACAGAATTATTTGGATTCCAGCAGCAACAATTTTAAATGAAATTAAACATTTGTGTGTGTGAAAACTCTCTCTCTCGCTCTCTCTCTCTCACACACACACACACACACACACACACACACACATTGTAAGGCTAAATAGCTTTAGAGTAATTAGTACAGTTTAACAAAGGGAACAGGAAATCAATATTCACCTATGGCAGCGTGCCTCATGATTCGTTAGCTTCAACTGGTAATGAGTTAGGGGTAACTTAATTTACCAGAGCACTCTATGTGAGTCGTATTAGGAATTGTGATAGCAATTAGACCAATTGCTGTCAGTTCACTTGGGAAACGCAACTTAAATTAAACTTCCCTTTAGTAACTTAAGAGTAATGATTCCACTTTCTTGTAAGCCTGTATCACAACAGGTCATTGGGGCATGATCTGCCAAGGTGATTGTCTAACATTAGTGTATCAAAGTTATTGTATTCGTTAAATTGGAAAACAAATTACGGTCTCAATTTCTCAATTATTCACTTAGCAATATAGTCTGAATTACCTAGGCTTTAACGGTCCTAGTTATACTCGGACCTCGTTGTTTACAATATCCTGGGTAAATGGATTTGTAAATGGTATTAATAATTAATATTATTATCATTAATAACATAACTTTATATATTATAATAATGTAATGTTTTAGAGGGGGAAAATGCTTTATGCACCATCAGAGGAGGCCGTCCTTCCTCTGGTGTGTGGGACTCTCACGCACTAAAAAAGTCACTTTTAATTCAGGTATTCATTATCCATCCTGGAACCACTTAGTGTATTAATTCAGAATAGAACTATTGCACCCTTATTGGGCTCCTTCTAGTTATCACTTAACTTCTACTGACCGCTGAGTGCCCCATTGGGCCTGTCTTTTTTTTCTAGTAGGACCCACTGAATAAATGCAGAGATGCGGTCCCATTCCGCCTTGCCACAACTCCCCGAGCTCCATTTCCAGTACCACCGTCTCTCTTGTAAAGCATTTTGTTGATTTGTTATACAACACGTTGGATAATATTCAAAAGTATTTTATAGAAGAAAACTGTTTGATAAACGATACGACCTATACTATATTTCTAATTTTTATGTACTTAATCGAAAATGTTCAATGAAAGAGTAGACGAGAGAGAGGAGAGGGAAGCAGAAAGAATGAAGGACGGGAAGAGAAGGCAACAGAGTAAGAGGGGCGAGGTGAAAGAGAATTATTGATACCATGATGGCAATCGTACGTGGTAAATTATAAACAGACGATTCGTTCTGTGTATGCAGTACATTGAAAACGTGAACTGAGAATGACTTCTCTATTATTCTTTAGTATTACAAAACCACTTAATTTAAAATGCCGGTTTTGTAATACGCGGTGCTAAGGCTGTAAATTACGGGGGTTGAGGTGGCAAAAGAACTGTGTTTCACTGGATAGAGTCTGGAATTCCGATCTGAATCTCAGGGACAAATAAGATATTTCTGGTGGCGAAAAGCATGATGAAAGGGTGAAAATAGGGGGAAAGTGAGAAGGTTAAACGAGAAAGGGAAAGAATAATGGGAAAAAATTAATTACTTTTGGATAGTCTTTATTAAATTCGTTGTAAGGCTCTTAGGCGTAACTAATAATTTGATTCCCTTCGGATTATATTAATTTCTTAACACTTGAATTGAATAAATAAACACTTGGTATAGTTCTAGGATAATTAGTTCTAGGATATTGGTCAGAAACGGCGCAAAAAAAGTGAGAATGGACATATTTTACGGAAAATACGACGCATCCAAGAGACAATCCCCAACATGATATTTCATGGGAAAAATATGTTAGGCGCGAAAATTAATACCGCCAATCCCGGAAGAATGTTTGGTGAGACAATTAGCTGGACACTATAGCTACGGTATTAAAAATGCGCAGTTATACCAGCAACTTAGTAAAATTACTGACCTAGCTAAGCTATTAGAGAACTGCGAGTCTGCGGGAAAATTTCAAGACTACCAACCCCCCAGTCGTAAGGTAGACTATTATAATAATAACAACGGGCCAAATCGGAATGGAAGCGGAAATGGTAATAATTTTAACTCGAACAACCATAACAATAACACCCCACTAAATAGCCGCAATAATAATAATCAAGGTCCGAATAACCGTAACCATCCGGGACCAAACCGAAGTAATTACCCCGAAAATAATTACCATAGAAACAGCTATCAGGGAAATAATTATCGGGGCAACAATTATAGAGGAAATAATTATAGTCAGGGAATTAATTATCGGAACGGAGGCAATCAAGGGGGAGGTGATAGGAGGAATCAGGAGTACAGACCCCAGGTAAACTATACGATGGCCAATAGTCAACGACCATACCAACACAATTTACCGACTTACGTGTATTACCCACAGCAGACGCAAGGTAACCAAGGTAATACAACAAATAGCCGACCTATTAGT
Organism: Magicicada septendecula; assembly: GCA_034769895.1. Classification (NCBI taxonomy): domain Eukaryota; kingdom Metazoa; phylum Arthropoda; class Insecta; order Hemiptera; family Cicadidae; genus Magicicada; species Magicicada septendecula. The sequence continues at coordinate 400,317,253 of CM068372.1, read as the reverse complement.
GGTGACCCAGAAGTTAGACAGGAACCACAAGCAAGTCAGCAACCCAATGTTCCGGGAGACCGGGAAAATGAGACAGGCGCTCATTTAAACTAGGCGCGGCAGTGAAAAAGGAAGATAGCCCTTCACTGATCCAATATTATGGGGTAACTGGACGCAAAAATAGATATGACGAAGACGGGACAATGACATTGAGAACAAATAATTATATCAGAGATATTAGGGAGGAATTGTTAGAAGAGAGGGATAATATACAAGGTATAACAAAAAACTATTACTTTTATATACAGGACCTTTTACAATTACGAAAGATAAAGAAAACAATACATACGAGGTAACAGACCCCCAATCCCCGAGGTTTTATTTTGTCAATAATAAAATAAAGGGTACATATAATCAGGCGTCGTTGAGAAGGTACCATGAATAAAATAAAAGTCAACGTATATTTACCAACTTACCCGTACTTAGAAAAGGAGAGATTATTAATAAATGAAGTTACGAGAAGGACACCTTCCACCAAAGGCAAAAATATATATGTAAAATATAAATTTATTTCCAATAGCCAAGTCAACGTATATTTACCAACTTACCCGTACTTAGAGAAGGAGAGAAGGAAAGGAGGAAAAGACATAATTTACAATGTTACTCAAATTAATTAAATAAATTATTGAACAATCAAATAACAATTGATATTACTAAGGAGGAGAAATACTGTCATATAATTGATACTAAAAGGAAATGATAATTGGAAAAAAGAAAAAAAGAAAAGGAAACAGTGTGTTACATAAGGAGGTGATGATGAATTTATAAATATAGCTATTGACATCGAATGATTTTAAAAGATAATTTTACCTGCGGAGAACTGTATATTAATATAATTGAGAAATAATCAGAAGAGATTAAGGAAGGGAATTTATGTGTAGGAGCCTATGATCTTTGAATATGAATTTTATTATTTTTATTATCTGTTGCGAAGGTGTAATTTATAAGTACGTCTTATATATTTTCTGGACAGAGAAGTGTTTCCTCTGATTTCAGTAATTATAGTTAGGGAACGGCGGAGAATGGATTGCCAATGGGGCCCCTCTGACTCCGAACCCGCTATAAAAGTTAGGGAATTGTTAGGGAGTTATATCAAAGATTAAATAATTAACAACAAGGTAAAGGAAAGGAAAAGGAGATATGGTAAAGATTGAGACATGGATAATGAGATGGATTAATATATTAAAGGAGTAGTACAGGAATCTAATTATAATATAAAAGAATGAAATAATAATGAAGCTAATAAAAGGTTAATATAGAAATGATAATTTCATCAAAACTGAAGAAATGTTTTTCCCAAATTATCAATTTTAACGGGGAGGCATATGTAACGTCACAGAACGTTCCATAAAGGAAATTAATTGCAAAGTAAATTATCATAAGAGGAAGGTGAGATGAACAGTATCGAACCCAAGTAATCCAAAAAATTTTGTAATATTGTCCGATAATTAATATCATTAACATGAAAAAACGACAAAGACTATGACCAAGACTCAAACCCCATATATTGTTTAAGTGAACAACAGAATAAAACTCATAATGTATTATAAGAGAAACAGATAATCTCAGAAATGACCAAAATGAGGTCATAACATATTAAGCAATATAACTCTGAATAGGGTATAAAAAACCATTTATTGTGAAATAATAGACAAGATCTATTATTATACTTTATAATATAAATAAAATAAATGTATTCAATGATTTGAACACATCATTAAAAAGGATGTAAATTAAAATAAAAAAATATATAAATGTTATAACAAAAAATCAAAGTTTTGGCCCCCAAAAATCACTCAGATTTTATGTGAAAATTAATTATTATAAAATTAAGATAAAAACTATATGTAAATGTCAATTAGACAAAGACAAACAAATTATTTTAAATAGAGAAAGCTGTAAATTGATGAGAAGTCAATTAAAATAATCAAAAACTGTGTTAAACTGAAAACATGTGATGAACATATAAAATTGTAATATTTATGAATTTAATGTTATCAAAATGCAACAAAATTGTATTTTAAAGTTGAACCATAATATGAAGTAACTATACTTATATATATGACTACCTAAAACACTTTAACAGTCAAGTTATGAAACTATGTTGTTGACTTTATTAATGGTTGACTTAAAAATCCCTGGCATGAAATGCGTATAAGGTGCCGCAATGTACTTGCGTGCCTTTGTTTCGAGGTTCTCATTTCTATTATTTATATCTTTAGTTTCATTTTTAATAGTGTTACTCTTCTTTTTCTTTTGTTTTTTAAAACATTATCTATTATTCTTTCGTTGTTCCCGTTGTTAAACGCAATGACTTTAATGGTATTTAATTCCTCGATGCCAAGGGGTATAGACAACAACCATTAATAAAGTCAACAACATAGTCGTTTCCTATAAGACTAGTAATAACATCTTAAATAATCTCCGCACCCGTGAACATACCAGTCTTGAAAATAAAACAGGAGTTTATAAGCTAGTCTGCAACGACTGTGAGGCTTTTTATGTGGGCCAGACGGGTCGAGGTTTTTTGAAAAGATTTTCTGAACATAGACCCCCTACACGAGTTTACAACTTTGACAACATCAAGTCAAATTTCGCCAGGCACCTTATAGACAATAATCACAGTTACACGGATTTTAGCTCGAATTTAATACCCCTTCATTTCTGCAGTAAAGGGGGTTATTTGAACGCCCTTGAAGAATATGAGATTTACAAAGCATACAACGACGCCAGTACCAAGCCACATGTGTTGAATGACCAATTACAATATAAATCAAATATACTGTACGATACCGCTATGCGATATGGTCGAGATAAGGCTTAGATTTCGTCAGTACGGCGCGTGTTGTCTTGCAAGGCACACCTAACATTTTTAAAGCAAGTTATGTACATAGTTTAATTGCCGTATTGTGTTTTTATATTTTGACAAATGTCATCATTTATGACATAGATTGGTTTTATAAGTTCTGATGATGAGGCAAGTGCCTCGAAATATGTAAACACGAAAAAACATTACGGAAAGGCCATAGACGGTGAGTAACAGTGTATTTGGTTAACAAACACGTGGCTTGGGACTACAATAGGATTTATTCCATTTAAATCAAAATAGAAACTTAGAATTTTGTGCAAACACTACAAGGTAAGAATTTTATTTTATGTTAATTTATTAGATTTAATTTGTTCAAAACGAATCGTGAATGGTATCATTTTATTCAGTTGAAAGCAGAGAATCCAAAAATAATAATGGCATGCAGATTGTAAGTAGTTCTGTAAAATTGTTTGACACATACCAGAATAATTTCAGTAATATCCTTTAGTACGAAGAAAAAGACGTTTTTGTTCTAAAGCTTCTACGGAAGTCGAATTTGTTCCATGATGTTCTATTTGCATATTCTCGAACGTTCCAGAAGAAATTTTACTCAAAAATACCGTAAGTCATGTTTAAAAATTAAAACAATGCACCTTACACAGAGTATAAAAGGAAGACGATATTTGACACAAAAAACACTTTATGCTTTGAATCCACAAGAGACACTTCACCTACGAATCCGATCATCTTATCCAAGGTGAACTCGAAGAACAGGAGTTCAACCCGAAAACTCAGAAAGGCTTTTTCTCATAACAGACAAAAGACTGACTTAACCTATATAAGGAGTATATCGCTAAACGCTAACGTGTTGTTGAATAGAGCAGCAACACGCCATATTTAATAGAAACGCACACAGCCAAATATCCAGCGGCCCTGAAAAGGACCGATTTTAATAGAGAGAAATCAATTTTCCTGGTATTTGCGAAAATAAACAGACTTTGACAAAACCCCCAACCAAATTACTGACACAAGCCTGCTACATTGAGTTGGAACTAGCGCTGAGACGGCAGAATAGCGAGGCCACGCAGACAGCTGTTCGCCGCCGCCAAGAATTCAAAACATAGAAACAGTACGATTTTTATTTCAATAGTGCGGAGTTTTAAAACCGTAATCCGACTTTTAAATAGTAACCAGTGCGTGAGGAACGTAAATACGAAGAGGCGCAAGATTGGAATCATCCCCAAGAACAGTGTCCAGTGAAGGAAATACTTACCCACCGGAACGTGAGTTGTTCAAAAGTTAAAATCATTTTTACCTGGTATCCTTGTCACACAGTTGTACATGTCAAACAGCTTCAAATCACACAAATTTTGTAAAGCATCCCACTGATTTGTCTTGATAGTTCAAAGGAGTCACGTCCTGAGTATAACGTTTTTCAAGGATTAAATTCATGCTATTCAACTGAGCAATAATATATTTTAGCCGATACTTAATTAAAAATCTTGTCAATAATTGTTTTGTAACTCTGCAGTTTTGTTTAATTTCATTGTTAGTCCTTCAGACGATTTTTATGAAAAGAAAGATCATTAAACATACGTTATTTGCAATTCAAATTGTCTTGTTCACATTTTTTTCTATAATTAATTTAACAGCTAAAAAATCAATCTTTTAATAATAATAATTTCTTGGACCAAATATCCAAGTGGCGTCCACATACACATATTAGCATAAGTTGTGTTTGCAGGACAACATCGTCGCAGAGAAACCGGCAATCGGTAAGTACAAGTGCGCGGAGTGTAACACCCGACACAAGACATCAAAAGACTTGACGTACACAAAACTCTTTGTTATAATATATATAGGAAAAAGGTGATTACAAATAGGCCTACCATACAATAAGTTTTAGTGCCTAAGTAGCAGTAAAATAATATGAAATAATATGTATAATAATGTAAAAAACATGTATAATATAACCAGTATAAATAAAACAAAACATAATTTCTAAACTGGCACCACGGATATCTAAAATATTTAATTCCCCAGCAGTTGTCTAAATTTAAATACACATAAGCTATATAAAAGGAAATATTTACAAAAAAATCTTAAATACTTTGTCAATACATTTAATACCTGGGAATTATAAACACTTAATATCACTTATGTTTATGTATCTCAATAATTGTTAAACTGTAATCGCCTTAATACATTTCGTCTAATACTGACAATATTGTCCTCTGCGTTTCCTTATCTACTTTCAGCAATATTAGGTATATGACTGGAAAGATAACTTAAGTTTAGGGGAACAACCAAAGTACATAATACCATTGTACATCGTAAGTCTAGTGTTCACAATATAAATGAGAACGTATGACCCCCGTTCCTTCATCCTGTTTAGTTAACTATACTAGCTTAAGTAATAGTCTATCAAACTGCTTCTTTATTAAACAGTTGACAACATGTTGGATGAAAACGTCTTACACTATTTACCGGAATGACGCCCTTTTTATTTTGCTTTTTCAAATAATATTGAAAAAAAGTAGGTGAAATTCTTTTACCTACAGCATGACATGACAAATTTGTAAGCAGAAGAGAAAAGAACTATAACAGAGGGATACCCGTGAACATGAGCGAGTCGAGTATAATTGTGCCCGCTTCTCGTATCCGAGTTTACGCCTACCCTTTTCTCTCCAGTCATTGTCAGTAAGTTCTCTACATCCTTAACTTTCTTCCTTCCTGATCTTCATGCCTTCCTAATTTTTTCTTTGTTGCGGGGACGAAATGTGTTCTCGAACTGACTATGTGACTTATAAGATAGGACGTAAATGATCATAATAATTTATAATCGTTTGGCTGTTATAGTTTACACAAGA